>JAQJVK010000002.1:47431638-48031638 GCA_035578135.1 Flexamia atlantica | reverse complement strand
AAAAACACACATGCATTTCAAAGCAGTTAAATGGGAATTACCTAGGTGGCGCACTAGTTTAGCCATTGAGCATAGCTTGACACGATTCCTGATGCTCATTTTCCTTGGGCTCTCTCACCAGGCCCAGGCATTAAGATACACCCACTACTTTCAACTTTAAGACCATGATATGGCTCAGTGGTGGACTCTTGAGTTCACACAGTAAGCCCAGGTTAAATTCCTGGGCACGATGTAAAAATTAAAAAGCTGAATGAGACTTGCAAGCTTCAATGGATGAGTAGGGCTGTCATTTAATTTAATTACTTAATGAACTCCCTCCAAAAAAGGAATAAGGTGTTCAATGGTGTCCTGTTGAACTATGGGGAGCGTCACCTCATGCTCAAAAGGTTTTCCTGGTTCAAAAGCGGGCTGTCCGTATCATCAAAGGGCTACCCCCATTGCACACTTGTAAAGAGACATTTCGCTCACTAAATATTCTTACATTTCCATCTTTGTACATTTTTAAAGTGATCTTGTCTACGTTGAATACCATTGATAACTTATCTGTTGTGGGCGCAAATCATAGGTATCCAACTAGGCATGGCGAAAATCTCCGCACACCTAGACATCGCCTTACCCTTTCTGAGAGAGGAATGGTGTACACTGGACCTATATTTTTTAACAAAATTCCTGCTGAAATCAGGAGTCTGAGGGGCTTTCAATTCAAGAAGGCGTTGAAGAGTTTTTTAGTCGACAGGGAATTTTATAGTATTGACGAATTCCTGTCTGCCTGAATGATCGATATATTTCTTTATATTATAGAAATGTTCGTTTTACTTATAGTACAAATTTCATATATTATTTTGACGACTGAGATGTACATGTTTTATGTATTTTATTCAGAATAAAGAATGTCTATGTCTATGTCTATGTCTAATGAAACTGCTTCTTTATCTAATTACTCAGAATCAGACTGGGAAGAAATGCCCCCGTAGCAGCAGACCTGCATACTCAGCGAATTTCGAGTGCAAAACATCATATTTCAATCCAACATGGCAAGAAACACGTAATTTCATGTTGGAGCGTGATTTCTGGATCAGTTATGAATTTTGACAGTCGGATTGGCAGTATGTTTTGTTTCTGGAGGCTGTCCCAAGGATGAGTTCCAAATTGCAGGTAGGTTGATCAAAACTACATGATGTTTAAAAGGTCAAGTTTTTTTAAGAGAGTTAATGACATTAGCATATTGGCACAAATGCAGATAATGCATTTCAGGTTTTAACTGGATCTAAATTAGTTTTACCTCAGTGTATAGAAAAATCTTGTTTTAGAATTATTACTTATACACCGATTTGATTGATTAGACAAATTTGTAAGACTGATCAAATGACAATTTACGATGTTATTAATCAAGTATTATCTCAGTAAATATCCAGTTGTGCATGCAGTTGAAAACACAATATTACTATATCGATTAAAATCAGGAAATATAAATATTCTACAGGTAAGCAACATGTTAATTGCAATTAATTGCACATTAAATCGCTAGTTTGCCCTAATAGATAGTAGATGACTTATTTTTTCTATATTTTTCTACCAAGCAAACAATCTTTTTTTATTTAAAATCTGCTGCATTAACCTAACGACGGATCAACCTGGACTTAATCAACCTGGACTTAATGACCTAATCCCATGAAATAATACCAATCTACAGTTAATTTTTTTAACTAGAAGCGATCAAGATAAAGTGGGCGAACTTCTTTGTACAATAACATAATCATATGTTTCTACTTGCCAAGTGTTGAGATTTGATTTAATCAAAACATTTGTTTATTTCTCTTTATAATAATATTTGTTCCGCCAAGAAAAAAGGGACCTTAACTTTCATTTTTTCAAAATTGAATTATCAGTATACAGGGCCGCCGAGGGCGAAGTCGGGCCCCAAGTCGGCACACAGCACGGGCCCTCCGGAGGGTCGGGGGGTATGGAATACCCCCCAGCGAAAGGGGGGTCCGGGGATCCTCCCCTGGAAAATTGTTGAGTATTAGATCTCTAAACTCGCGTTTTTAGGCAGTCTAGAGGTGGAACATCATGCATATCCGAACCTCCAAAAAAACCCAATAATCCGAACCAACTGAGGCTGAATGGTCGGTCGAACTTAGAAAATAGTCTACTCTGATTAAAAATCAAAAACTTAAAAATTATCAGCGATCCCGAACTATTGCATTTTCTATTCATTCGTCTCTTTCCCATAACTTCTGCGTTCGTTCCACTCACAAAGTTACTCTTCCGTTTTTTCGCGATTAGTGTGCACGATTGTTTTTTCCGGCCATCTTCATTTATTGCAACATAAGTTGGGCTCTTGTTGACTACCATCGTGGATAATTACCTAACGTATTTAATTTGTTGTTAATATATTTTAATTCAGAGGGATGGAGAGGGAGTAGAGTCGCTCACGCTCACAACTCGCTGGCCACCACCTCCGTAACTAGTGTACAGTACAGTCAGTCGCAAATATAAAAAAAGACAGACAGACAGACAGACAAAACAATCGCTTTTGCCTGAACTTAATACTGTATGATCAAAGTAATTCGTCTGATAAAGTTAGACATTTTATTTTTAATATTTAGGCCAAATTTTATTTCTAAGAATTCGTTAGCAATATTTCCTCAATCTAAAAAAATCCGCTCATCCCGAGCCCCTTTGGAGCCCGGGCCCCAAGTTTCAGACTTGGCTGACATGGCCTCTCGGCGGCCCTGTCAGTATATCCTCAATCTACATTAAACATCAAACAAACTGGTTAAAGAATTTTCAACATATCTTAAAAAAAGCCTGAGTTATAAATTTATGAATTTGAAATATTAAAAACATCAAATTTATGAAATCGAGGTCTAAAGTTTTGCCAATGTCTAACTTAAATTGTTTTGTTACTATTACATTATTGGTTATGTTTTGTATATCATTTTATCAGAAATTTAAAGCTGAATATGAATCCACTATTGAATTTGTGTCAAATTTTTGTATTTTTTGTCAAATATTGCTGAAATCAATAGGAGTAATAAAAACCCCCTTTGCAACAGACCTGCATACTCAGCGAATTTCAAATGCAAAAAAAATATATTTCCATCCAACATAGCGAGATATGACGAGAAATAAGCGATATATAGAATTTTACTTATTTCCCATAAGATTATAATTGGAACAACGTTAACCAATTTCAATATCTCAGTAAACAATAGACATAGAGCAGTGATTCAAAATACTAAATTTTTTTGAGTTAAATTCAATGGTGGTAACAAAAATTAGATAATTTTTAATTATCTATATAAAAAAACTCAAAAAAACCTTTTTTGAGGGGGTTTACACCCTTTAACCCCCCCCCTTCCTTCCAGAGGTCTAATTGGGCTGGTTTACAAACTCGAGTGATTACCACTTTACACGTCAGAGCCAAATTTCATTATGAACGGACCATATTTACGGCCGCTATTGTGTTAACAGACACATATATAATATATATGTTTATTTTATTATAATTATATTTTATTGAAATATAATTAAATAATAATTAAAATAATAAATAAATAAAATTCAATATATTTTTAGCAAAAGAAGTTCGTTGTCAAAGATACTGCACTTTATATCGACTGCTTCTAGTTGAAAAAATTT
This sequence comes from Flexamia atlantica, assembly GCA_035578135.1. Lineage (NCBI taxonomy): Eukaryota > Metazoa > Arthropoda > Insecta > Hemiptera > Cicadellidae > Flexamia > Flexamia atlantica. Next base: position 48,027,993 of record JAQJVK010000002.1, on the reverse strand, counting down.
AACTGTACTGCATTGGAGATATTTTGGCTTACGTCTAAAAATCAAAGACTATTTACTAATTTAAGAAACATTTATTGATCTATTTTTATAAGCAATTGATCATCCTTTTCAAATGAGAAAAAAAAGATCTATAACAAAATTTCACAGAGAACTTTCATAAAATATACTCAAAATAAAAGAAATACATACACACAAGGTTTAACCCAATATCAATATTTTCATCATTCTTAATATAAAAAATTTAAAAAATGTTAACCACATCAATAAACAAAAAGGAGATGTTCTTTTCATATTGCATAAGTGTTTTTCTTTTACAAATGTATCTTAGTATGCATGCTAAAAAATATTCACCAAGATACTTTAATTTAAGCAAACTTAAAATAATCCAGAACATGGTAAATAAAATAATTTAAAAATCATGGTCAAACAATTCACTTGTCAAAATTACGTCACCATACAATTCCTGATCCAGTAATTTTTATATTAGATTAGGAACAGGTTGCAAACCAATTTCCTAAAGTTAGAAACTCTGTACCGACAAAACCTCAAATTACTGCCAATAATATTTTCTAATTAGGAATTGCCTATCTCACTCAAATATTCATTGCATTCAAATTAAATCTCTCTTGCGCAAGTTTCATAAAAAGTTCAGGATTTTCACGCTCCAGTCATTACCCAACAAAATTCACTATTAAGGATCAGCATTTCTAATAGAATTAATAAAAAATACAGAACGGGATAAGTTAAACTGGAATCCTACAAGATCAAATCTTTACAATGTAGTACAGGGTGTTTTTTTTAACACAACCCAAAACTTTATTTTATCAGTGAAGGATTATTACCCTCCAAGATCCCCGGATTTGAAGCCACTATATTATTTTCTTTGGGGATACATAAAAAGTAAGGCCTACGAAAACAATTCACATGACATTCAGCATCTCAAAACAAACATAACAAATTTAATGCAAGAAATTCAAAGAAACACATGGTCGGGAATTTGATGGAGAGAGCACAACTTTATACAAATGCCAATGGCGGATTGTTTAAACACATAAGGTAAACCAAATGTGATCAGACTTATATATCAGGTTGTATAAAACGTAAAGATTAACAAAACAAAACTCATTTAATATTCATATTATGTTCATTATTCAATCTTAAAAATGGAATGCGTTTTTGAAAAAACACCCTGTACTTGTTTGCAAATTTAATATCCTTCACATAGCATGTTTTCTGCAATGTATAAACAACTAGCAATTGCCCGTGGCTTCGCTGACGATAAAAGTTATAGCTGATCTTACTTCTGCTCTTTGAACTGTCAAATTGTAGTATCCACAGCTGTTTACATATCGGTACTTGAATGTTTATATTTTTCTAAAAAGTAAACATTGAAACTAAGGACATTCGCGATGTATGGGATTATAAGGAAGTGAATTGGCCCAGAGGCGGCTGGTGGGTTAAATGAACAGGAGGACTCACTTACTACTAACTACTAAAAGAGTATATTGCGGATTTTGTGTATTACACCTACCTTCGATTGCTATTCACATTTCATGGTCTGTAATATTACCAATATCCACTGAATTCACTATTAAAGTAATAACAATCACTTTCACCATTACTGATTACAATTACCAACTCATTGGAGTAAAATAGATACATGAAACACAGCATATAAACAAATAACCTCACTTGCCTCACCATGCCTCACCGTTTAGGTTAAGGTTTGGAGGTTACAGAGATTGGAGGGTTGCTATGGTTACTAAAACGAATAAACAACAGGTTCGCCAACATGAATCGTGCAATCATAACGGCAGCAAAGGTTCAGTTTCTTTTGCCCTAAAGAGATTGTGGTGGCTGCACTGATTACTGATGTGCGCGCGCATCTTCGGACGCTACCCGAGATTCCCTATATCACAACATGGCAGTGACGTCAGAGCACCCTCACGACTGTATGCAGGATTTTCCATAAGATAGCATGCGTTAGGATTGGGACGCTCCGGCCAGCGTCCGCGGGATATACGCGCAATAGCAGTTGACGCCTAAATACTTTCGCAACTTATTTCGATGCATATAGTTGAAATTAATTTATCATTAGTGGTCAGTATAATGAAAATTAGTAGTTTTTACACATTTATCGGATACATATGTAAACCAATTTTAATTCAGTATGTTTGAAAATCTTCTGGGGGGGCGGCGTCCGAGAGTCCTTATGGGCCGGCTGCCACTGAATTGGCCTATATGTTGCATGAGTTCTAGATCTACCTTTGTGTGAAATTTAAAACCCACCGTTAAGTAGTTTTTGCTTGATTGAGTCACAAACATTCAACAATACATCCTAACTTTCTCATTTATAATATTAGTTAGATTTATCATCGTTTATAAACATTGCTATCAAACATTGTTAAGACAGGAGATTGGACCATTTCCTTCAAAATGTTTAACAAATTTCACAACACCGAATCTTAATACTATTTATTAAATAATAAAAAATCATCAAACAGTACAGTCAACAGCATTACCATAATTAAGAGGAACTTTAACTCATCAAATCTTCATGACACCAAAGTAATAAAAAGTAAAATAAATGTTTTTATAGTATTCATTGTGACCCTGGATTGGAATACATAACAAATAAATCAAATTACCTTATCCAATCACTAGTATTCGAAAGATGATACATTTTGTTCCTTAGAACATCATCAGATCTTAGGAGCATGCAGCCACATTAATCAATGTATTGTTACATTGTGGCAAGTCAATTGATTCATTAAAATGTTGTCATATTTATGATAAAAAAAAGCTGTCATGATGCTGAAGTGGTTGAAAACTTATTAAAACACTGATTAATGCGGCTGCAGACTCGAAGACCTAAAGATGTTCTAAGGAACAAAATATATCGTCTTTTCGAATACTAGTGATTAGATAAAGTAATGTTATTTGTCTGTTGAAATATTTTTGTACAACAATTAGTTTCGAATCAAATAGAAATCTGGAAAAAAGTTCACATACAATGATTAATACAATGATACAATGATGATTAGAAAACAAAATTATCTACAATAAGATACACAATAATATTGCGCATTAACAGTGATGAGAAGGCATGTTGGAGTTGAGTTCAAATTCAGTTTTCCCCAAGCTGCTGACACGTACTTATCTAGTAAATTGGTCACCATCCTATGGCTCATCTGAATAATTTGTTTGGTATGTCGTGTGTAATAAACCAATACGTAAATTTGTGATGTAAACAAATGTCTACAGGGTTGGCTGGATCTTTAGCCAATGTTTAAAGCACATTAAATGCAAACATCTTGGTTTCATTATACATTCAACTTTCATACATCAAATGTATAAATTAAATTATTTTAATTTTTCTTGAATTCATTTGCAAAATATCAAGACTGCAACACCTGTCTCAAACCATTCTGTGGGTTTCGATCCTCAGAGCCAGTGTGGCTCTTTTTCTTTCTAGATCCCCTTCGCTTTTTCGCCGCTAGACATTGCGGGCAATACCAACTTCCTTTAGGAGGATCTGTAATCCCAACACAAGGGTAATGAAACCATTCATATGGACAGTTCTTATTGTCACAAGCGACCATTCCCCCATATGCGACTTCATTACAGATGCAATAACGTGGTTCATTAGCATCGTATGAAACATCGTTACGGCTGGACGAAGATGATTCAGTCGAACTCTGCGATGACATCTGCAGATTCATCGGCAATGAGGGCTGCACTGTCGTGCTCGTTGTAGTTTTCTTCTTGTTCTTCTTACTAGTGTCCTGAATAGCGGCTATGGCTGTTTGAGCCGCACCTGCCAGTTCTTTGCTGATCCCTAATTCGTTGCTGTGGTTGACTGAGAGCCCGCTGACAACAGAATTGATAGCTTCGTAAGATGCCTTCAAGCTGGCAGTTCGTCTCCCTTGCTGCATCTGCTGAGTAGCGGCTATGGCCTGTGTGGCAGCCGCAGCGATGGCGGTTCCTCCCACTCCCATGTGACCCAAACTGTAGTTGATTGTGGGTGTCGCTAAAGGAGTTGAAATTGTAGGCTGAGCAACAGACGTTACTGGTCTTATATCTGGTAAGATTTTTTCAACTGACAATAATCTTTTATATTCTGGTATAGAAGGATCCCTTTTCTTTTCATTTGTGCTAGATCCACTAGGTCGATTTAACACAACTGAATACCTATTCTCTTTTTGACTGCTGTTATTAGTGGACACATCCATTTCTTCTGAACGTTTTTCTAGGATTTCTGTGATGCCTGCGTGATCAGCTTCTAATTCCATCTTAAACTTGTGACACTCCTGTTCCAGCCTTCTTAAGTACATTGAGACAAGTTCGTGCATATGGTTAGCTAGCTGGACTTTTTCATCTGCATCCTCCAAAGCTTTACTGTAATCCTTCTTGATTTCTTCATACTCTGTTTGTCTCTCCTGCGGATTCATTTCTTCAGCTTTTGAAAAAAATACTTTTACCCGTTTTTCGAGGCTCTCTAAAGTATTCTGCACCTGCAAATCCATTTCTCTCATACTTGTAAACCGGTCCCGCAGTTCTTGCGGTAAGTGTTCAATCATTTCCAGATAATCTTCTAGATACAACATGTTTTCTTCTTTCTTATAAACCTTTTATATAGTTCCCAGAATCTGGAACAAAAATACCTTGATGTACTCATATTTATCAACTTAGGCCTACTATTATTGTTGTTATTGAGACATGTGTTCAGTCTGTTATTTTTCCACCCATATACTGATAATCATTTATTCAGACTATGACTGACAACCATTATTATTTTTACTGAGTAATTTTATGTCATTCCTATGTTTAAACATTTTTAAAGCCAAAAGCAGCTTGTAATTTATTGTGCAATGGGCCTCAGTCTACTCTAACAAATAGAATATTTAAATAGCCTTTAGTGGATAAGTTTGATGATTAAAAAACAAAGTACAACCAGGTCAATTAAATAGATTGAAATTTTGAATTTGCATGGCTAAGTATTGATTAATTTTTTTTTAAAAAGAATTATTAAATTTCTCCACCAAATCTTTTTGTTTATTTATTATCTTTTTCCTCCAAACTGTTAATTAGCTACTTAGAGCAGAGATATACAGGGTGTCCAACTCAAGTGTGCCACCATTGGTATTCAGAAACTATTGGATTTAGAGGAAACTTTAAAGGGGGGACTTTACCTACTTTTTTAAGACATTTAAAAATGTGAATTCCATTTTCTTCTAAATGGCCGCCATTTTCCAATATGAAGGGAAACTTTGAATTTTCTTATGGAACTGAGAAATAAGCAATATGGCGTATTTGAATTCTATGCTTAATTTTAAGAACTTTTTACTCTTTGACATTTTTTCCTAAGCCCAATGGTTAAGGAGATATAAGCAGTTAAAGTTTGATTTTTCTCCATAAGAAATGCATTACGTTATTGTCGGTACGGTATATCGATACCGTACCGGTAGGGTTAATTAAAACATAGTAAAGAACAAAAGTGCTTTAAAATGTGATTTAAGTTTAGATTCAATCATAGAAATAGTTTTTAGTTGAGATCCACTCGTGGAAATGAACAATATTGAATAGTTTTGTACTCCATAAGGATTGCGTGGGATGGCACAGTTGAAATGGACACAATGCATTTCAAATGGGGAAAAATCAAACTTTAACTGCTTATATCTCCTTAACCACTGGGTTTAGAAAAAAATGTCTAGGAGTAAAAATTTCTCAAAATTAAGCGCAAAATCTAAACATGCAATAAAATACAGGGTGTTCCATAATAAAAATCTAAGTTGTCCGCAATATTGTAAAATGGCAGCCATTTAGGAGAAAATGGAATTCATATTTTTAAATGTCTTAAAAAAGTAGGTGAAGTCCCCCATTTAAAGTTTTCTCTAAATTCAATAGTTTCTGAAATACCAATTAAGTTGGGCACACTTAAGTTGGACACCCTGTATATAGCTTAACTCAAATGTTCAATATTTCTATTTGAAAACTTGAGTTGGTCATCACTATGTTTTTTTTTTTTTTTTACTTTTGGCAACATATATTGATTTTCATTATTTTTATTTCAATCTAAATGTTTCAAAACCTCTTTGGGTTTCACCATCAGGAAGTTGGGAAGAAAATAAATATGATAGTTTTTTTTAATCTTTTCGACTAATGATGAAACCTAAAGAGGTTTAGAAATGTTTAGTTTCAAATGAATATTTAAAAAAGCGAGGTTGACAAAAGTGTTTTTTCATATGTATAATTTATGAACATTATTTAAAAAATTAAGCCAGTCCAACAATCAATTAATCATATGTTCTACAGTAGGCCAACACATTCTGATATTGAAACTGTCACTTCTTTGTCCTAAAAGCAGGATTGTTTTTTACCAGTATCAAGAGGCTTAATCTATTATTTAAATTATACACAAAGTGGACAGGCTTACTTATCACAAACTATAACAGGTTTTCTACTGAGTATTGTTCTAACAATGTGCCTCTATTTTTACAATAATTTCTAAGTAAAACACACACTATACAGTATGTATAGGCTAAATAAATTTTAATAAAATGTTCTTGGTTTTTGTACCAGTATATTAAAACATACGGACATGTGTGAGTTTAATACAAAATTAAATTATATTCACATTACAGTAATACACCTAGATCTATATTTTTAACAGAGCATACTTTTATTTCCCTATGAAGTATCTATCACTATTATTTTTACAATGAAAAAAAGTATTATTATCAATATTTATTTGCATCGAATAAAATTTAATTTTTAGGGCTTAGTAACATGGACTTACCAATTGTACTCACGACCAGTGAATGGGGATAAGTAGCTATTCATAATTAATTAAAAGTGTTACCACTTTTACAAACATCTTTAAAAACTACAAAAAATTAGGCAATTGTTTTAAATTAGTTCTACGGTACCACTTTATGTGTAGGTTTATAAAACGTGAGAGCAGACTGATTGTCTTAACACATAGGCTGAGTTGCAGTAAAAAGACAATCCCAAATTAACTTACAGAAATATTCACAATAAGCAAGGTCAAAATCTAAACTTCAGGTCACAATGATCTAAGAGAAGCTTCATTGTAAGGAGAGCACAGAAAGGATAAATTGGGATTTGATCTTCACATGGCATGCTTTTTTTTACCATTAAATTTAGTACTAAAATAAGTTTACGCCTTATTGAAGCACACATCTTGGGACACACATTAATACAAAATACAAATATCTGACATGAGCAAGATAAATACCAAATAACCTTGTAAATCGACAATGGAATCCTGATTGCAAGATCACACATTCCATAAGACACACTTAGTACAGTAGTATACCTCGGATTATCCGGATTAATGTGGCGGAGCACCGATCTGGATAACAAAAAATCTGGATAATCCGAGGTCATTACAATATCGCCCAAACAGTGATCAAGTACCTTAGCCACTGCTGATTTGATGCTGCAAATGCCACGGGGTGTCAAGACAACATATTAGTCTTTCTGACTTTACGGGGGTTTAATTCTGAATCAAATTTAAGAACTAAACTTTATTATTAATCATACGAATGTAATACGCTATTAACTTTTACCGTAGTTACGGCTTGGGTTTGGAATAAAACGTCGGATCAAATAATCATGACTTAAAACAACTCAAACTTTAAATACCGTATTCATGACAAATCTAACTGCAAGTAGCTCAAAAGTAACTCAAAACTTATTACCTAAAGCAACTCTTCTTATGAAATAACGTAGCACATCAATAAAAAAACTCGCAAAATTGCCACAGACTACGCCTTTGTTGATTACTGCTAGTGCCCTAAGTAGCAATTCAGAAAACTACGTTCACGAAAAAGCTGTAATGTACTGTTTAGGCAATGTTCCTTCAATTTCAATTATTGTGATTCCAAATTCATACAGTAGGCCTAATGTATTACATTTGCATTTTACATTTAGAAGGTGCATTTCACCTGTAAACTCGCTAAAATCATGTTTTTGCCATGATTTTAATTTTTTAATTTCTCGGGTAGACCGGTCCAGATAATCCGGGATCTGAATGATGAGGGGTCCGGATAATCCGAGGTGTACTGTACTCGTACTTTGTTCCCTAACCAACTTAATTTTGATATGTGATGCAGAAAATGAAAAGGGACCTAAGTCGCTGAATTAAATTTTACAGCAAGGGCATTTTAATGAAATCGTGTAAAAAATACAAGATGTTTAGGTTTCAGATCTAAAAATTACTCTATGATTTTTCAGTATTTCTTGAATAAATTCATTTACTTATTTCAGCAATAATTATCCGAGAAATATTAAAAAATAATTGATTTAGCAGCCCATGTCATGCATACGAAAAGGAACCTCAATCGTTTAAATGCGAATTAACATAGCCAGCGAATTCAGGTCCCATTTCCCAAAAATGTACAGGCCCATAATGATAGTGTAGTCAGGGGCATCACAAAACTAGTTTCCCGACATCTATCAGTGGTTAAGTGAACCACTAAAAATTAATCGTAGTAGAAGAACGTCGTCGAAGTCCAAATCACTGTCTCAACAGTGTATTTCTTTTCATTCCTTGTTATTCTGCCTGAGGTTGCTTTTCCAAATCCTCAATTTCTCACTCATTTGAATAAGGCCTAAAGCAATTTTAAATGTATCACATTCTTTTTGGTTTGGATTTAAAAATCTAGTCTTAAAGTTGTTTGGGTAGCCTACCTTATTCATTAAGTTTACTTAAATATGGATAATGGGCCTTGGTTTCCTAAAATAGTCGTTAAGATTCGCTAAACTTAAAATGCCTGTAAGTTAAATCAAACAAAAAAATCATAGCATATTGAATGTCAAATAGCCTAGTTCACAATTAAAAGCTGGATTTAAGAATGTCAATAGCTCAAAAACAGAAATTTCCGACTTGAGATTCCTTTTCACTTTACAATCAAATTTCAAATATGAGTTTGTAATTTAAAATGTCCTTTTATCAAAATAAGGCCAAATAAATATTTTAGTGTTATTTGATATAAGGAATTTTAAACATAGAAACTTCCAAAACAATGAAAATTACATTAGGCTAAATCCATTTGTTTTACCTGAAAAGAACATGATGTAGGCTATGTTTGACGACTAACACACATATTTCTGTTGTTTATTTCACGTGGCCCTATCCTCAGACAAATAACAGTCACTCACGGTACGGTAACCCCTAAAAAATAAAAATGGGCAGGCGGACCCATTCAAAATTGATGCAGGTCCAGCTTTTTTAAAGAATACCGGAAAAAACTTCCAGAAGCCGACAAATTTAGCTTATATGCATCTCAGACTCATGTTTGGCTCTGACAAATCCAGATGTTACCAGCCAGGAAGCTGGAATTGACATAAAGGTAAATCTACCAAGTCCCAAACTTAAGGATTCAGTAAGGTTTATGTTCCTTTAGGTAGCTTAAAACTAGCCATTTATCAAACTAGGTAATACAGGTACTTAGGCTACATATTTTGATCCTTGATAAATTCTTTAAAAAATAAAACTAACCACAACTTGAAATAGTTTTACAAACTTGTATTGATATAAGCGACACTCAGAATAGTGTCAGCAACCCTGGTACAGCCAACTGACGTCGGAAGGAGGCTATTGATGAAATACAATTCATTACACATTGATATTTCGAAGATTACAATTATACCCAGTTTAAATATTCGATCTGGATTTTAGTTTTGTTATTGGATAATCTTACAGACGACAAAACGTAAGCATCATATATCACCATATTAATGATATTTTACTCCAATTGGGTACATTTTTTATCCAATTGGGGGCCACTTTCTCCAAACTCGGTTAACCTAAAAAAGAGGTTTGACCTTGGGTTAACCCAAGGTTAAACCAAAATTTTAGGTTAACCAAGTTTGGAGAAAGCGGCCCTAAGACACTCAGATTTCTTCACCCATTACCCCAACATCCCATTCTCTCCCCTAGACTGACTGAATATAATAGGTTATTAGTGATACACAGTGATGAAAACTGCAATTTTAATTTTAATAAAAAGAATTTAACTGAAAGTAAATTATATTAGCCAACATTTTGCATGACCAAACTTGTTCCTTTTACTACAGCATCTCTTTGTGTTCAATGATGTGAATGTGATGAACCAGGCCTTATTTAAGGTAGCCTATGATTAAGATTCACTATATGTTGGCCACAATGTAGGTTAGACACTAGACGTATTATGAAAAGTAATAATATTGAAGAAACTTCTTGTTGGCTGATTTAAGAATAAGGACTATAGTAAATTGGGGCAAATGAAATGTGGACCATCGACGTGTGAGCTTTTGGACTGTTTTAACGATACCAATAAACACAACTGATCTAACTCACAGTGATACTTACGTTTCTATCGGCTTCTGAAGAGACTGCAGAAAAACTTTAATCACTAATCCGAATTGCGGTAAACTTAGTAATTTTCCAAGTAAACAATTATTATTCTACACCAAATTTTCAGCAATAAGGAACAGATAGACAGACGCTACGCTAAGCTTTCCCTAGCTCCAGGTTTAGCACCTGCACAACCACGAAATACAGGTTAACCAACTAGACCAAGAGGTTTCCAAATTAGTATGTTATTTTTTTGCATATATTGCCTATTTTTTATCTTTGAGTTGTGACATAATATAAGTTATTCTCAAATATTTACATTCAATTTCGATGAAATATACACTCAAGGTCTGTAAATAAGAAGACAATAATAATATTATTAAATAATATGAATAATAATAGAGAATAATAATATCCTACGTTTGTCATGTTTCGTAAATCCCGTAAGGCCCTGTGGAACCAAGCGGTTTTAAGTTTCCGGTCTATAAAAGACGTTACGATGAAATGAAATGAATAATTTTTTTGTTAAAGTTGGCTTTCACACTCAATCAAAGTTAGGCTCAAAACAATTTTCGGGTTTTCAATTCATAACTGAAAATTCTCTCTCTGTTTTCCATTAAATACAGAATTCAAACCAAAAACCTCTTATGGTGTAGACGGTTTGTCAATGAAAACTATAAAATGTTGTAAAGAAGAACTAGTTCATCCTTAGATATTTTTGATTAATAATTCACTTTCACTATTGACTTTTCCAAACTGCTTTAAAATCTCCAAAGTAAAGCCTGTTCACAAAAAAGACAGTGTGGAGGACATCTCGAACTATCGTCCGGTCTCACTCCTACCAACTCTTTCCAAGATTTTTGAGAAAGTAGTTTTTAATCAGGTTGTTGACTTCTTAGAGAGTAACTCCCTTCTTCTTACAAAACAGTTTGCTCCATTGATCTGTCATATCCAGTCCAACATGGATATAATACAATAAATAGGCTAAACTGCACAGCTGTAACTCATAACCTAAAGTTGTTTGAAGAGAAACCTATGTACCTTGGTCCAAAATTTTTTTCAAAACTTGCCGGAAAGTATTAATTCAATTGATAATCATATTAAATTTTTAAAAAGTTTTCTCATTGAAAAGTGTTTTTACCCAGAGGAGAGGTTTCTCACCTCCCTGAGATAAGTATGGAATGATTATTAGGGTATTATTTTTTGTACCTCAAGATAATATGAAGGAAAGAAGATTCCATTCAACATTTCCTTCAACCTACCTATCCCTGGCAGCCTGAAAGCACCGGGATGGGTGCTGACGATCCCATGCCCATTTGACACGTAAGACGTAAGACACGATCCTAGCTGTAAGTTCTTGGTTTCCGGGTTTTAAAAGACGTCATATTTCGTTTACATTATTTACTGAGATGACGTCTTGACCGCTTCTAGTTAAAAAAATCTAACTGTAATAAATTTCCAGTATATTGAAGACGTCACACTTTTGTTTGCATTTTGTATGAGTCAAAATGACATTTACATAGAGTAATAATGAACTTCGTAAAGAGTTGTCACTTCCATGTTAACTCGCTGGTAAGGGAACAGTAGCGCTATCTGATAAAAGTGCTACGAACCAAAAAATATCGATGCGATATATCGATCGTCGTCGTCGTCTGCTTTGTTTATATTTTCGTTTTCTTGTTTTGTTTGCTAGACTTTCTATTTTAATGGCTTTACCGATTTGTTTAGTAAATTGATCAAGTACATTTGCCACTAGTGTAAGTTGTTTCGCGAAAAACTGTACTTAGTTATTCATATTGTGCTTAAAGCAATTGATAGAAAATAAATACGTAGATGTCTACATAAAAGCACTTAATAAAAATTATGATTAAGCATAAAGCACAGTATGATTCGCTCAGGACAGTATTTCGCGAAACAACTTGCACCAGTGGCATACGTACTTAAGTCTCTTTCATAGATAAAAACATCTTTCATAGATAAAAACATCCATTTTTATCTATGTCTCTTTACTCATAGCATTGAATATTAACTTATATATTCAATGCTCATAGATAAAAACATTATTTTTATCTATGCTTTACGGCTTTACTGCTTTTGCCTTTTCCTGTTCCATAGAGAAAAATGAATCTTTTAACAGTTTTGAATTTTGATTCTTCTCTGTTCCTGTTTCTCTGTTTTTCTCGTCTGCTTGTTTTGTTTGAGGTTAAGTATGTGATGTGATGGTAGTGCCGGTGATGGATATTGCACCTTTCGTCGTTTTCTGCCGTCTTTTTCTTTGTCTGCTTTATTGATATTTGTTCTTGGCAGGCCTTTTAATTCAGTTATGTCTCATAAGAAAGCTAAAGTAAGGAATTTAAGAAATATTTTGTCGACACCTTTTAACATTCAATGGTAAGCATTTTAAGAAATGTAAAATAGGTTAAGTAAATAAAATATCGGGGGACATGCCCCTCCCTACTAGGGTACATAAAAAAGCGGTTGTAGGGGGTCACCGAAAATACTTGCCCAAATAACAGGGGGGGTGTCCAGAAAAAGAGCCTACAGTCCCATTGGAACATACCCCCCCATGGGCATCCATTACACTATTTCCAAGGGGGGCTCAACTAGGATTAGGGATGGTAAAATTTTTCGATTTGTCGATATATCGGTTTTCCGATATTTCGGGAGCAATATATCGATGTCTATGATATATCAACCCCCAAAATATCGATATATCGGGCTAACGATATATCGAAAAATTTTCTTCGCTTTTTGACAAGAAAACTGCTTATTGTAAGTTCAAATGTGCAAACACGGGGAAAAGTAAAGAGAGACCATTTAAATAACAAATAAAACCTCTTTAAAATTAATGGATACTTAAAAAATACATTCAAAATGACAATTTTTGTCATTTTATGAATCCGATATATCGGACCAAAAAATATCGATGTCTCCGATACTATCGGGATGAATTTGTCGATGGCGATCTATCGGGTAATTGTTCACTTTCCAATGGTTGTCTAGAAATTGAAAATTTTTTTTCCATATTATAGGAAATTTTGCGCTGATTCCGGAAATGATAGTTGTTTTCCGCGGAAAACGTCGGAACATCGGAAAAACCGGAAAAAACTTTTTTTAAGGAAATATGTCATGTGGGTACTCAAATTAATCGGGAGAGCAAGCTGAACAAGAATATGCAAGAATTTTCAAGATCCGACGGATATTAACGGAGATACGGCCGGAAAAGCAGAAAACAAACTTTGTCAAAAACATATCATGTGGGTACTCAAATTAAAGGAAACTAGAGGGCCCACGCTGCTCCGCAGCAGTAAATTTTTGTATCAAGACATAAAATCAACTCAAATCAAATAATTCTTCATTCACAAAATTAATGTTACATGCAATGCAGCTTCACAACTTCAATGAGACTTGCCCAACACTTGCCTAAGTTGAAAAAGGTGTATGTAGCTGGGCCTGGTTATGTTGGAATTCCAGAAAACCAATTATACCACGAATTATTACCAAATTGGAGATTATTTGTTTCACGAAGGAAAAAGTAATGAGATATTCTGTACTTAAGTTTTCGGGACAGCGACGTGTCAGCCCGGCACATACGACTTTTCAAACTAACTATTACCATGCTAAAATACCCCCGTTGCAGAGCTGCATACTCAGGAAAATGCAAAAGAACATAGTTCAAGCCAACATAGCGAGATTTGACGTGTTTTTGTAATCTCCATAAAAATGACATGGGAAATGAGTATGCAGGTTTGCTGCCACGAAAATGGAAATATCGGGGATTTTAAACTATAATACAGGAGATCTCATCTAGATAAAGCCACAAACCAAGTTTTATCGAGATATGTTGAAAAATAAGCAAGATAAAGAATTTTACTTATTTCCCATAAGGTTAACATTGGGATAACGTACTGTGTTTACCACTTTCAATATCTCGGTAACCAATGGACATGGACCAGTGATTTAAAATCCCAAATCGTTTGCTTTTTTAGCGGAATTCAATGGTGCCGACAAAAATTGGATAAATTTTGTTTTTCTATGAAAACATTAAAAAAAAAACACTTTTGGGGAGGTTTATTTCCCTTTGCCCCCATTCGGGTGGTCCGATCGGGCTTGTTCACGAATTCGTCCGTTTGATTACCACTTTACATGTCTGTACCAAAATTTCATTAAGATCAGACCATAAACGTACTCGGAAAAGAAAAACCTAATTTTTATATGTAAGATTTGTGTTGTTCGGAATTCAGCAGAGTGCTTCAGGTACATCCAATCATAATAACCAATAGCTCAAATGACAGCTGGTATTTCACTGAAGGTTCTTAGACTAAAACATGCAGAATAACTTAATTAGAACTGGGGAAATATATCTTCAATTGAATTGAAAAATTTGGGAAATAATCAAATTTATGTTTTTTGGTCGAGTAATACAGTTGATAAATGAATGCGGATGCTTGATGGCAAATCTGCGCGTGCATACCTTCAATTTAAGACCTCATTTATGAAAATCGGCCTAGTAGAAGAGCCGAACAGACTCGGAAAAGAAAAACAAAATTTTTTGTGTTGTTCGGAATTTAGCAGAGTGCTTCAGGTAGGTCCGATCATAATAATCAATAGCTCAAATGAAAGCTGGTATTTCACTGAAGGTTCTTAGACCAAAACATACAGAATTACGTAATTAGAACTGGGGAAATATATCTTTAATTGAATCCAAAATCCGGGAAATAATCGAATTTATGTATTTTTGTAGAGTAATAGAGTAGATAAATAAATGCCGATGCTTGATGGCAAATCTGTGCGTGCATACCTTTAATTTAAGACCTCAATTATGAAAATCGGTTCAGTAGAAGGGCCAAACTAACTCGGAAAAGGAAAACCATATTTAACTCCCATAAGAAATGTACAGGGAGGAAATTGTTTTTGTGCATAACTCGAGCAATACGGCAGATAAATGAATGCGGTTGCTTGATGGCAAATCTGCACGTGCATACCTTTAATTTAAGACCTCAATTATGGAAATCGGTTGAGTAGGAGAGCCGAACGGACTCGGAAAAGAAAAACCAAATTTTTTTAATATATAGATTGCATGCTGAACAATAATCTGCAGTAATTTTCATTAAAGGAAATTGCATGCTGAACAATAATCTGCAGTAATTTTCACAATCTGACGTACAAAAGTCGAGAAAAGGCCAAAAAACATAAACAATTTTAAATCAACTTTTGTTTAAGTTATGTGAAGATGGATTTGGCTGGACTAAATTAGATAGGGATTGGTTATGTTAGTTTAGGTTGTATTTGGTTAGGTTAGGTTACGTTATGTTAGATTGTGATAAAAGTTGCATTATTTTAGGTTACATTATGATTGGTTTAAAACGTTAAGTTAGGCAAGGATAAGGTTGGTAAAAAGAATGTGATATTAAAATCCTAATCTAACAATACCAAACCTAATTTAACCTAACCAAACCTAATAGGTATAACCTAATAGGAGGGCCTAACCAAATTCAATATATAACCTATCCAACAATATAACCTAACCAAACCTAACATAACCTAACTAGACCTAACCTAAACTAACCTAACCTTAGATCCCACAGTTTAGCGTAACTCACCTAAAACTAACCCACTTTGTGCAAATCCATGACTTTTCCGGCACGTTTCCGGCCATAACTACGTTAATCCGTGTCTGATCTTGGAAATTCTTGCATATTCTTCTTTATCTCAATCTCCCGATTAATTTGAGTACCCACATGACCTACTTCCGAGCCAAAAATTATTTTATCGTTTTTCCGATTTTCCGGCATTTTCTGACGTTTTCCGCGGGAAAAACTATCATTTCCGGAAACAACGCAAAATTTCCTACATTTTGAAAAAAAACTATTTTCAATTTCTAGACAACCATTGGAAAGTGAACATTTACCATATATCGATATATCGGGCCCAGAATATCTATGTATCAAAAATATCGATATATCGTTGCCATCCCTAACTAGGATAATGGTGGGGGGTTTGATGACAGAAAAATTCTGGAAAGTATGGATAACCTCCCTGTATAAGAAGAAGTTTGGAATGCCCCTGTGAAACTTCTGAAGATAAAGTGCCTACTTCTGATCCTTGGGCCATGGACTGAGATGAGGGAGCTGCAAAAGTTACAATAAGGTTTTCTTAGTTCATTCTAAAGGTATTTCAAATCAGGATAATTCCTTTCAGGTTAATTCCTTTCTCATAATTCACTTTATGTTTTCTGTAATCAAGTAAATGTTAAAGTAAACAATTAATAACCGATTAATTGAGTGGATAGCTGAGTGGATAAAGCGCTCACCTCATAACCTGAGGGTTGCCGGTTCGATTCCTGACAGGATCGAAACTGGGTCCAGTTGCCATTTGTCATTGGGTTATGAATTAATGATGCTACCTAACAAAAGGTTACCGTTGGATAGTATGAAGACCCGAGTTTGGACCATTGGCCGCTGTTCCGTAAGCGGTCTACATTTTAACGATTGAAACTATCAAACTGTTACCAATATAACGATTAAAAATATATCGAGCTATTCATCTATTTTCACATTAGTCTATATCGAATCAGCCTGTTAGCAATAAAATAATCGGTTTTAGTTCCAATTTAAATAAATTTACAATGATGATATTCCGTGTTTTACTGTTTGATGTTTGGTTTGATTAAGTTTGTCATTAAAATGTATAACTTATCATAACTGGAAACTAATCTAGTAATAAGTTAGTACAGTAAACTTAATAATTTAACTTCAAATACAGTATACCTCGGATTATCCGGATTAATGTGGCGGAACGCCGATCCGGATAGCCAAAAATCCGGATGCAATTTTGCCTAAATAGCGATCGAGTACCTTAGCCCCTG
This sequence comes from Flexamia atlantica, assembly GCA_035578135.1. Taxonomy (NCBI): domain Eukaryota; kingdom Metazoa; phylum Arthropoda; class Insecta; order Hemiptera; family Cicadellidae; genus Flexamia; species Flexamia atlantica. The sequence goes on along the minus strand of JAQJVK010000002.1, from coordinate 48,010,762 downwards.
CTAAATTGATGCTGGATAGTCTTCCAAGCCAGTTCCGCATAGCATTCTTCTAACTGTGCTCGATTCTTCTTCCAGTCAATGACTTATATTCCGGCCTGAGAGCCAATCTCTACTGTACATGCGAGCGGATTCAGTATTACCGTACTTGTCCCAACACCCAGTTCCTTAGCTGATTCTTTACCTGATTCTCCCACGTCAAGTCTTTTGACAGCATTCAGTTTCTGTTCTTAAGTTAAAGCCACTATTAATTAATTGGTAAATGTTTACTTTCCAGTACTCCTTCCGAAATCGAAAATTTTTTTCTTCCAATTATAGGAAATTTTGGGCTGATTCCGGAAATGACAGCCGTTTTCTGCGGAAAACGTCGGAAAATGCCGGAAAATCGGAAAAAACCGGAAAAACTTTTTTTAATGGAAATAGGTCATGTGGGTACTCAAATTACCCGGGAGAGTGAGCTGAACAAGAAAATATAAGAATTTTAAAGATCCGATGCATATTAACAAAGATACGGCTGGAAACGTGTCGGAAAAGCTGAAGAAAAACTTCGCCATTGATAAATTATTTTTGTAAGGTCGTCTTAAGTTATATAAACATTCATTTTGTAGGAATTAGGTTTATTATGTATGGTTATGATAGTTAGGATTGGATGAGGTCAGGTTTAGTTAGGTAAGGTTAGGTTAGGTTATATTAGGTTAGGTTAGGTTACATTGTGTGAGGTTACATTAGGATTTGTTTAAAATTCTTTAGTAAAGTAAATATAAGGTTAGGAAAGTGAAAAATTACATAAAAATATAACTATAACAATAACAAATAGGCTATAAACTTTGCCATTAAAACCTATCTTATTTAAACCTAACCTCTCCTAAGCTATCCTAACCTAACCTAACCCTTACTTATCTAAACTAACTTAATGTATCACAACCTAAGTTTAGCTACCACAAATTAAGCGAAATCATAAAGCATTAACCAAAAATAACTTACTTTGTCCAAATCTACCGCTTTGCTGACACTTTTTTTGCTGTAATTCCTTTAATATACATCTGATCTTAAAAATTCTTGCATATTCCTATTTAGCTTGTTCTCCCGGTTAACTTGAGTACCCACATGACCCATTTTCGAGGTGAAAATGTTTTCCGGTTTTTCCGATTTTCCGGCATTTTCCGACGTTTTCCGCAGAAAAAAATTATCATTTTCAGAATCAGGGCATTATTTCCTACATTTTGGAAAAAAAATTTTCAATTTCGGGAGGAGGGATTTGTTAACGTATGGCTTGATATATGCAAGAACCTCTCACGACAATAGGCCTAAATAAAATATACAGTAAGTTTTAGGCCTAGCCTCAGAAGTACTGATGATCGATGTACACACAGGTGGCATCAGGCTACCAAATAATTTTGGGCTACTTAGTGTTCGCTGTAAAACCACTGTACTTTTGGGAATAAAAAAATTTGTGTGGTAAAATCGCCTGATTTACTGATGGCTATAAAAAAAAGAGGCATTTGTGTTACGCCTTATGTGGCGGCCTACTCCACTGCAGTAGGTAGAAAAGTAAATGATCTGGCATACCTAGTAAATAATTTGTAACCCATATCAGGAAACCTTTACCATAACTTAGTACTATAGTTTACAAACAAATTAAAGGTTTAAATTGACAGCAGCTCATAAAATTATTAACACATACTAGGCTAATAGGACTTTGTGCTTCAGTCATGGTTTCCTCATGATTTTCATTCCACTATATAATTGATTCATATATTAATGGGTCCCACAGTTCAAGGTGTAATGCATCGTTTAAATATACATTTTATGTGAAAACTGACTTTATTTAGAAAGCATATGGTATGGAGGAACTTGGGTTGAATTAATACGTGTTTGAACATTGGTTGCTATCACTGTAAGTTGATTTTACCAACCATATTTGACAAGAATTTAAAAAAATTTGATTAATATTTTGAAATACTTTTCAGGTCTGAGAGCAACCCTGAAGGATTGGCATCCCTTCAGAAAACCCTGGAAGAGTATGTAGCATGATGAAGTATTTTATACTTTTGCACTCCACAGTAGTCTAGCTACAGCGCTGTGGCGCATAGCCACAAACGCTACTGTACGTGCCACACCTACTGTGCACACATTGCAGACAATTTGGCTCTAGTGGTGTTTAGTTGAGGCTTACTCAAGTGGTTCACTGAATCCCCACCAGGATTCACCTAGCTGTGAGCTTTAGGTGTCAAAAGCGTTTTTCTGTCCAGTGGTGGCATCGTGGCCGTGAGGTCTAAGGCATTGGCTGACGAGTCAAACAAGACTTACAGAGATGCCAGGTTTCAATTTCTGACCATTAATCTATACACTTAATACAATAAGGTTTTTTTCTGTTAGATCCCTTTTTCAGCCATCCTACTTAACCAATTTTGACGATTGAGGTGTCATTTTAAAGCTTATAATGTGGCGCTCCGGCGACTGATAATTAAAATTGGCATTTCTTTTACGGCTTTGACCTACAAGCCTTTGATTTATTTATAGAGGGCGCTTTCAACGCTCCAGTGCTGAGCAACTTGCGTTAACATGGTTTTAAAATGTGATTGTAATTTAACAGCTGATTACCTTTAGATCAATTTTTAACCTAAGTCAGATTATAAACAAAAATAGAAAGTATAAAAGATTTGATTCATTTGATGAAAACTAATTCTTAAATGGGACACTCTTTTGACAATTGTAGACTAATTGAGGTAGGAAAATCATTCTTAATGGTGCAGAAAGAAGTGGAAGGCAAGAGAAAACCGAGTCAATGAGATTAGCGAAAAACATACGTAACCTTTGTCAAGAACACAGAGAACTGCCGAGAGACAAAGCCTGATAGAACATCAGAGGGACACTGCACCACCGATCTATTTGAAGCAACTTAAAGGAGATGTTAGGGCATGAATACGCGAACAAAACTTTTCCAGTATACTACTGTTGTGCCAGAAAACAAATTAAAATACCTAATGCTAATGTGATGAACAATGTGTGTGTGTTTTTCAGCTAACCTTTTATTTGTTTATGTCAGACCTTTAAATTACACTTGAAAGGTTAACTTGAGTAATAACGGCGAGTTCAAAGCTTTAACGCGCACAAAACTTGAAAACCAAAAACACATATGAAAGGACCTTTAACACGTTGGCTGCGGCAAAATAAGTGCTTGGGTCTTCAAAAATGCGGATACACTTTTTTGCAAAAACTTATCAAAAAAGGTTGCCAAAACACTAATAACAGCTAAAAAAAATCATCAGACCCGCTATTTCCGGTTTTGCGATGACGTCATTTCCGTGATGCAACGTGTGCGTCATGCGCTCCTGAGAGTAGGTCGCTGACCCCCTCTGACGTAATACACTTGAATAATCACTATGAAATCATTGGTTTACTCAATAATAACCCACAAAAGTTGTTTTTAAACTTTTATTTAGGAGAAAAACTAATATTACAATAAAAAATACAAAAATGAAAAATGTTGGTCAACATTTTCAAGATCGCATATAGTTATTACTAAACTTCTCAAATGCAAAATAGTAATATTTTTAGAAACTAAGAAGGTATAAAATAAGAAAATTAAAACTTGTTATTTATATAAAAAATTATACTTCATATATATATACATATAACTTATATGTACATACATATATATACAAAAAACGCACGGCCCGGAAAACTGACGCCACCCGACTAACACGTGGTATGTATACGAGGAGCGAACAGCGTATAATCCACCTCCGTCAAGAGCTGAGCTCACACTGAACCCATAAGCCGAGCGCTGCATGGTGACGCGACGTCTGCGTCATCCGCCCCGCGCGCCGCGATCGCATGACGCATACGCTGCATCATGCCGCACTCAACGTGTTAAACAGGAGAGTTTTTGCAGGCTTTGAAGTGAGCTTTGGTATTTAAGTTTTAATATCCATCATAGTGTTCGCCTGTTTAGTAAATATTTCTCCTACTTCTTCTTATCGTAGGCGAGTTTCTCAAGAAACAAAAATAATAATTTTAAAATGCGCAATGGGGCCCCTAGTAATCCCTATTAGGCTTACAGATCTTTGGGAAAGTAGGTGGCAGGGTCCATCTGTAGTAAACAAACGGTGACCGATTTGTGTGGAAGTTGGCAGCATTTGTATGTCTAGTAGGGAATGCAGTAGATACTTGTTTTGCTTCTTTTTACTCCTGTACATGGGGGGACACTTTTTATTTTTAAATAATAATTGAGCTTTATTGTCAGTAAATGTGGGCAGACAATAATGTCGTAACCAAAGAATTAGGCCAAATACGGCAAAAAAATTCAAACGAGAATAGAAAAAACTTGTTGCTAAAGGGTTAGGCCCTATCATGGGAAATGCAGGTGCTAAAATAAAGCAACAAGGAGCAGGGCGTCACCACTCAGCTGATTTCAAATACAACAAAATGCTATGGAACAGAGTAGATGCCATTCCACTCTAGTGTGTGTTGGACCACCAATAGTTAAATTATGTACTGTAGGTATGCTAATAAAGCCTAGAACTCAAAAATAGAATTCATCAGTTAACATGCACTCCAATCGGTTGATAAGTACGTAGAACCCCTCATATACGGCCACCTCGGAACCGAGCCTTGGCGGGATAAACCAACCTACTGTGATTACGGTCATGTGCACCATAAATTAATTTTACATAACTGATAAATAAAGTCTTAAGTAGTGTAAAATACTCATTGTTAGGGTTATTTAATAATACTAGCTATTAATTATTTGACCAGAGTTATTATTAAAGACAAAACGTGGTTCTGAATCATTTCAGTTATAAATGAAATATTTTATAAATGTTCGGGATTGAATTTATTTTTTGGGAGTGAGTTGATGACACATCTATTTGGTGTTCACAGGCTTCTTCCTTTAGCAAAACTAGAGAGGAAAAGTCTTAAAATCATCTCTAAAAGTAAAACAAAAGAAAAAGTTCCTCCCGGGTCTCCAAGAAAACAGAATAATATTTTCAGGTAGGCCTACTAGTTGTACGTCTGTTATAAGAGTATTGAAAAAGTATACATTAATCCTTTAACACACAGCATTAAAACCATTCTTTTTCATAAAACTTTAGTAACATGAACTTTAAAAAAGTTTCAGTATATACTTTATTCCAACAACCATATGTAGGGTGTTTCAGAATTGATATAGGATACTTTAAGGTTATTAGTAAGCTAGTAAGTAATAAGCATCTACCCTTGCGAAGAAAAGTGACACGAGTCAAAAAATTTTAATTTACTGATTTTTGTACCAAACAGAACAAAACATTGTGATCTATTCTATGGAAAAGTGTCACAACCGAAATTCTAATAGTTTCCGCAAGGTAGCGTGAGTGTCAGTTTTCTTCTTCACAAACTTGCCGCCATTTTTTGGTCTAAACAGATACTTGTCAGTAGTAGTGACACAACTCAGTAGTAGTTGTGTTGAGTGGTCATGTTATTTTGCTGGAAAAGTGTCACTTTTTGAATTGTGTCAGTTTCATTCATAAAGTTTAGCTTTAAAATAAGAGGAATAATGACACAAGTCAATATAACCAGAGTGCCAACTCAAAAATCAATACCCCCGTTGCAACAGACCTGCATACTCAGCGAATTTCAAACCTAAAACAACATATTTCAATCCAACATAGCGAGTTAGATATGTTTTTGTATGCTCTATAAGAATAACATGGGAAATGATTATGCAGGTTTGTTGTAACAGGTATGTTAAAACTTGGTGATTTTAATTCAATATTTAATAGATATTAACTAGAAGAAGCCATATACCAAGTTTTATCAAAATATGTTAAAAAATAATGAAGATATAGATTTTTTTATTTCCTATAAGGATAACATGGGTATTGAGTGTGCAGGTTTGCTGCTGTGAAAAGGAAATTTCAGGGATTTTAGGCTAAAGTACAGTAGACGCCCTCTAGTTCGGCCACCTCAGAACCGGACCCCTGGCCGGACTACAAAATGGCCGGACCACCCAGATGTACTATCAAAATGTAAATTAACCCTATTAAATCCCAAAACCTATGTTTAAAAATCAACAAAACACGCTATTTAATCATATTTACAGTGTTTAATTGCCAAAGAACATATTTTGACGTCTCTTATGTTGAACTGTCATATTGCGTTACTGGTTTTACCGATATCGTACTGAGGATATAAAGTGAGCAGAAAAACTCTTTTTTACTGTAAAAACACACTAGAAATTTATTTGCCGAATTAAGTTACACGTATTACTTGAATCATAACCTATAAAAATGTTAAGAAACATGTTATTTTCTTTTGTTGTATACAAGTGAAATCCAAGATCAAATCTCACTGTAAAGTCCTCATATTGAAAGAATAACATCTTTTGTTAGTTGAGGTCAAGTGTGTCCATCAATTACAAGCTTGTCCGTAATCTAAACTGACATAAATAGTTTACTTCTTCGGCCGGAAACTAAAGATTCAGGATAAATACTGTCGAAGGTCATTCCCTCGCGGTGCGGCGTGGTGATATAACGGATATGATTCACCATCCTAGGACCGGCCGGACCATCCGGCGGCCGATCCGACCAAAGCCGAACTAGAGGGCGCCTACTGTACATTAGATCTCACCTAGATGAAGCCATAAACCAAGTTTTATTAAGATATGTTGAGGAATAAGCGAGATATAAAATTTTACTTATTTCCCATAAGGTTAACATTGGGACAACGTACTATATATAACTTATATATATATATATATCTAAAAATTCAAATGAATGGTGTTTTTTGCTTGGGGCCCCAAAACGAAAAGTTATCATGGTCTTGAGCTTAAGTCTCACCATGAGATTTACGGTATGCTTAAGTTTTCTTTGGTTAATTTTTAACAATTAAATCACAATAATCAGTCAATTGTATCAGTAACTCATCCTTGTCTCATATTCAGGGTAACGTCCTCCATGAGGTACCTGTCTCAAAAAGAATGATGATTAAGAAAAATGATTAAGTAATGTTTCGTTGATTAATTAAAAAAAAAAAAAAATTTAAATGCTTTTCTTGCTTGCATTTCTTTACTTAAAATTATCAAACCGGTTTTTAAAATTTTTGTAACTTGTACTGTTTTTTGTACGCTTTGTAGTAAAAAAACATCAAGTTGTCACTCGGCAGATTTCGGGGACTGTGTATCTAACTGCTGATTCAATCGTTTGTCGTCTGATTTTTGAGTCCATGAAATCTGTTCAATTTCAAAAATTTTGATGAAATACTTTCTCCATACACTATGTGTAGGTGGGAGAAAGTAAATATAACTTTAATCCAATATGGCGGATCCAAGATGGCGGCCAAAAATTAATAACTGGTCAAAATGAAGTATTTACCACCAAAACATTAGTGACGGTGAGCCCACAACATTATGTTGAGAAATGCAGGTATTCGTATGAAATGAAAAGGGGAAGCATAATTATAAATTTATACCATTACAAAAAAATCGCCATTTTGAAAAATGTGATTTTATTGGAGTAAAGCAACTTTATTTTTTGGGGACTCATCGAATCTTTAAATATAGTGCTCAAAAGAAGCTCTTATCAAATTGTTGTGAATGTTCATCTGCTGCTGATCTAAAACCCCAATTTTAGGCCTACTGCACCAGTAGGTTTATAAAACTAAATATAACTTGAAATAAGTTAAAATTATTTTAAATATGTGGTAGAATCTTTTTTTACTGTTCATTGAAATTAAGTTTGCTTACTGCAAATTTTTAACCTAGTTTACGTCTACAGCGTTGTGACAAATTTTTTTTGCTGCTGCAGTCACTCCTCCGATCAGATCACCTTCTTTCCATTATTAAGGTATAATTTGAGTGATAAGATACTCCTGCTATAATAGCAATTTTTTCAAGCAGCTCATTTTAGGGACATTGATCATACCAAAACAAGTTTTCTCAGATCAAATCATCAAAAACATGTAGTACAGTACTTTTAGCAATGTAGTTTAGTGTTCTATTATCTGGATAGTGCAGCCTTTAGGTATGGTCAGTGTGTTGAGAATGCGGTGGTTGAAATTTCATCTACATATCGCTTACAAACGTGTTGATGTCATACTGTTTTTTCAGAACTTACCTAGCTCCTGGATTTCAATCAGTGATCCGTGGGTTGGAGAAACACGAGTTATGCTGTGTCCTGCTGGCCAAGAACATAACTCCTCCCATGATACCAAGAGTTATCTGCAGTTACTGTGATACGTACAACATTCCTCTAATGATAGTCCCTGAACTAAAGACTACAACTAAGACTACTCTTGGATTCCCAGCTATGGTGTTAGGTTTTAAGGTAAAGACGGAATACATTGAATCAGCTACTCAAACTTAGCCTTATAACCTGGTCTGCTGTCTCTGGATGCGTAAGCTTATGCAACTCAAACACACAGACCTAAACTACCACGAACATCCAGTCCAGTCATAAAAATTTGTCTGAATGACTACTAATTATTTAAAAAACTAAAAATACAAACTGACATGTATCTTTGTATTAAATATGCTGTAAAATCAAAGTAAATTACAACTTAAACTAAGGAGGTTAGTATGTGTGAACCCAGGGGGGCTTATGGAGCTCAAGCTCTCCCAAACGGGAAAATTTGCAAAAAAAATCGATAACACAAATGTTTTTAATTTGAGCCAGAGAGTCCTTGGTTGTGTAGTTGTCTGTAGATCTCTTGATCATTTCCTAGATATTCGGTGATTTTGTGTCCATCTAATCTCTTTTATCACCGTTGGTCAGTCTCAGCATTATCTGTCTTGGTAACTTTGATCGGGGTCTCTCCGTCATGTCGTGAATGTCTAATCTTTCGGTTTTGTTTTAGCCGTAAGTCCCTCGGTATAGCATGTGAAAAAAACTGGTCGCATTGCAAAACAAATATCTTCATTCGATTGCGACTGAAAAAAAATGTCTTGGTCTCTCATAGCACAGCCAACAGTCTCTCGACATTTCATGCCCGTAATATCCATGGGTTATATATATTGCAGGGTGTCTACCGGTCCTTCAAATCCTCCAAAAGTCCTCCTTTTGAAAAAAGTCCTCCAAAAGTCATCCAACACAAATTTTAGTGCCATTAGATGTACCATTAGGTGTGTTATTAACTTGACTAGTTTTCGAGAAATCTTGAGTTGTATTTATTGGTAATTCAGATTATTATTTAATTGCTATAGATTACTTTCGATCGATTTACAATATTTTTCACAAGGAATAACACATCAAGAATTGTTGCTGGATACTCAAAAGGCCGTCTAAAATTCCTCCATCTTACTGCCTTTGACGTGGTAGATACCCTGTAATGCTACCAATCACCATTATTATTTTTCAACAAGTAAATGTAAAATAATGAAATCTCATAAAACTATGCAGCCTCCTTTTTCTTTATTTCCACTGTGTAATTTTTGTTTGAGGTTTGACCTCACTGTAGTTTCACTTTAAATTTAGCAGGAGCGAACCCAGGGGAGATAAGGAAATAAATCCCCCCCTGAAATTTCCATGAACATATAACTCTTGAAAATGATGGTCACTAAATGTTAAAAATCAAAATATGTCTTATAGTATTAACATTTATTTACTAACAATGTATCAGATCTTGAGCAGGTTATGAATACATGTACGAATGTACGACTCTATATTGTGGTGTCTCCGTTGAAATTATTTCCTGGTTCACTCCTGCACTCTAGTAACTAATCTGTAATCTAATTAGTTGTAATATATAAGGGATAAAAATAATCCATCATTATTGAATCATTTGTTTGTTTCAGAAAATTGCCAAATCATCTGAAAATCCTTTTTTCCCAGTTTATGAAATAATTTTACAAAATCGCTCTATTCTAGAAACATCGCTTACTCTAAAACTCAATACTGATTTATCTCCTGAAGAAACAAATAACTCAGTGTTGAAATATGAAAGCTCTTCTCTATCCCCTGCCAAAGGCAAAGATTTTTATCTCTTCAGGGAAAGTAGAGAGGAAAGAGTATTTAGACCTGGAATGAAAATTAACAGTAAAGCGAATACTCGTGCCCAACCTAATCATGGATTGGATGGTGATTTTATAAGTTTCAGTAAGGGTGAAAATAGTTCTTTAGAGTTTTTAAGCAGAAAAACTCTTAAGACTGGTGGCAAAAGTGAGAGTGAAAATGACAGTGATTGTGACAGTCTGGATGAAGATAATATTTTCTTTGTTGATGACAAACCTGACCAAATGTTATTAGACATAGACTTATCAAGGAACAAAGAAGCAGAAAATTCAGGTGTTCAACAGGTTGATGGAAAATTGCCTCAAAATCAGGAAATAGAAGATTCAACCAAAAAGAATGTTATAAATATGAGCAACAGATATTTTTCAGGCAAGGAAAAACAGGATGAAAAACCAATCAATGAAAAAAATAAGGAGAAAAAGCAGTCCAAAAAAGAAACATTTTTAAAGAAAGCAGAGAGAAAAGAAAAATTATGTACCTCGAAATTCAATCCCCTGACTATTAAAACCATTATTAGTAATCCAAAGAAGATCAGGCGGAAAAAGAAACACTAGACCTGGTAAATAGTTGGACTTTTTTGAAAAAATATTTGATTAAAGTTTTTAATAATGCTGAAAATTTACTTACCTATCAATAAACCCAACACACAACCTCTGCAATATTTTGTATATAAAAACTTCAGGCTTCCCCAACAAGCACCAGTGTTCAATTACACGGGGGCTTCTTCAAAACTATTTAGAAAAAGGTTGCCGAATACAGTACACCTCTTATTAACTGGACCCCACATTATCCAAATCCCAGATGATCCAGACCTGTCCAGCTGAGAAATTAAAAAATAAAAATCACGGCATAAACATTATTTTAGCTAGTTCACAAGTGAAATGCGCTTTCGAAAAGTAAAATGCAAATGAAATACATTACGCATTTGTAATCACAAAGAATTGAAGGAGTCGGAGTCGCATTGCCAGTACATTACAGCATTTTCATGAATGTTGTCTTTGGGTTTGCTACTAGGGGCGTTAGCAGTAGTCATCAAAGGAATAGTCTACGGCAATTTTGCGAGTTAGTTTGTTGCTGTCACTTTATGTGTTTATAGTTAGTTGTGAACTCTTTGTGTGAACTGATATTGAGTGGTTGTAAAAGGAAAGACTTGTTTTTAACTGCTGTCAGAAGACTTGACTCGGGAGAATCAGTTAAAAAATTTGCTGAGGAACTATGTTTGGGACAAGTTAGTGACTAGAAGAAGAATCGAGTGCAGTTAGAAAAATGGTGTGGGAAACAAGTTTGAAAGACTAACATGTTTTACAGTCTGATACGCCTTTAGCAGCATCAATTTAGCAGGGGCTAAGGTACGCGATCACTATTTAGGCTAGGCAATATTGCAATGACCTCGGATTATCCGGCCTTTTTTTAATCAGGATCGGTGTTCCACATAAATCTGGATAATGTGAAGTGTACTGTACTTGCAATAAAATACCTTTGACTAAAATAAATAATTGTTTTTGTTCAACACATTAATTAAAAATAGAGTAAAAGTTAAAACCGACACAAAAAATCAAGACAAATTTTAAGAGCAGAAAATCACCTCTAACATTTCTTAAAAACAGACCAGACTAATACTATTGTTCAGGACTACCGTATTGGCGGGTAAGTAAGTGTCTGTTATCGAAATTAGCTTTTGATATCAGCAATTTTTTATGTAATAAATCACATGGGCATTTGTTTATGTAAAGGCCCTTTACACAAGAAAATATTTTGCTGCAATTGCAAATTCAATTCATGCTAAATGGTGGATACAATTAGCATGAATTGAATGTGGATACAATTAGCATGAATTAAATTGAAGGGGTCCCCCGTAAAACGTTCTAAACGACAAAAACCTAGTTTTGAGTAATCAAGGGTTGAAAGTTGAATTCTGTAATTTACGGTTTTTTTAAGGTTAGAACTTATAATCATGTATAATCATTTAACACCCTATTTATATCATCATAATGTAGCATTATATTGAATTTGTACTTGCCATCAAGCATTTTAAAACATTTTACGTGTTTTTTTAGGGGTTATAACGTTCTAAATGACTGGCGCTTGGAACGTTTTCTGACGGACTGCTCTTCTACTTTGGAAGAAAACATGAGGGAGAGTAGGAATTCCAACAGAAATAAAAATAAAACTGAACATAAAACAATTTTATTGATGTAAAAGTACAAAAACGTAATGTAGTCAATAAAACGTGATACGTCATTTTGCTAAAAGTTATCCAAATGTGGTGCTTAAAACGTTATTCTACCCACCTCTTTTGGGGGCAATTTCCAGGCCTTGGCTTCTTATTTTTTTTAAATATAGGGTAATCCAACTTTTCTATATTCAATCCTCGTCTTATCCTTCCACTTTCCAATATTTACATCATGTCTTTTATTTTTATTTACGTGATTTTGGTACTTGTGTGACAGCGCAATGACCGGCGGGGATTGCATCTTTCGGCGAATAGAACGTTATTCCCCAGAAAGTCCGTGCAGTATCGCGAAGCACGCAAACTTTGACAGACGAAATCAGGGCTACCAACTCAAGTCTCTTCAAAACCAAATATACCACGGTGTAGCTCATGTCCTGGAGAACCTTTTTCACTGAATATCTCCGATTTTGAAATTTTGTCGCTTAGAACGTTTTACGGGGGACCCCTTCAATTATTGCTTGTGGTGGCCAAGCATGGTGGATACAATTCATGAAATGTGACAAAAGCTCAACAGTGAATTTAGTATGCCACAAGTCTAAAGCAAAGAGGTTGGTTATAAAGACCTAACATTATTTTTATGATCAGCCATTGAATTCACTTCAGTCTTACTTAATTAGTTAATTTCAATTTTTAATAATACAAAAAAAAATCGCCGGAGTCATCCCTGTCCTCTTCCCTGCGAGGGAGAGGCCTGAAGTGGGCGGGGAAACAGCTGCCAGGGAAGAGCGTGATCGCAGCTTCGACTCCTGGCAGCGCGACTGGGAAGCCGAGCCAAGGGTACGTTGGACCTTCGAGCTCATACCCTCCGTCCGACCATGGGTGGAACGGCAGCACGGCGAGGTTGATTACTACGTGACCCAGTTTCTTTCTGGGTACTTCCGAGCCTATCTGCACCGGATGGGCAAAGTCGCCAGCCCGGAATATATGTATTGCCCCGGCATCCCAGACACATCCGAGGACACCTTCTTTCAGTGCGACCGTTGGCACGTCCGCCGAGCCTCGCTTTCATCTGAGATCGGCGTGGTCGTCAGCCCAAACAACATCGTCGGAGCTATGCTCCAGGGAGAGGGCAACTGGAACTGTGTCCAGCACTATGTCCAGGCCATTCTTCGGGCGAAAAAGATCAACCTCGAGCGGCTTTAATCCTCAGCTTTTCCCCACGGAGGTTGCCCTAGTTGCGTAATATCAAAGACCTAGCCCGAAGTAATGTGTGAAACAGTTCCAGGCTAGTGTCCTCGGTGCCAAGGGGGGTGGTTTAGTCGGTAGTTCACGAGACATCGAGCTTGTGGGAGTCCGACACTGCTGAGGGGACAACGAGCCCCTCATTGTGTGTAAACGCATTCCACCTCCTACCAAAAAAAAATAATAATAATAGAAAGTAGTGACATCTCTTTATGGCTGGAAGCATGGAAATACTGTGTTCTCAAATGTAAACAAATGACGACAATTAAAGGATGTCAAAACAAAAAAGATCAGCTAATACAGTGCAAAAATATTTCAGACGTTTTTATTTTGTATGAAAATAACTTTCGGTGAAATATTACAGCATAGACTTAGTGTAAATGAGGAGAAACAAAGTTTTGCCAATGCTACAAAAACGTTTTTAACCGACACTTTTGGAGATAACAATTTTTGCCACCCGTAAAAAAAATCCATTAAAACTGGAGGGTCAAAGTTAAGTTTTGTAGCAGGCCAGCTGATCATGAACTCATCCTACTGGGAACCGAGTATAATATTATTAGTGTGAATGTTTGTGAGTTTGGCGTATTATGTAAGTTGGCTGTAACAACATATCCATCCAGGTAGAGGAATGTAGTAGCATATTACGTTACTAGACTGGTAAGTACTGTTTTACCGGACAAGCATGATCCAGCGAGAGTCAGAGGTGAGTGTGAGATTTTCATGCGAGTACAGTAAAACTTACCGGGCGCATAACATACAATACATCATACTGCTCAGGAAAAAATTTTTTCAATCAACGTATTCCTTGCATGAACCAATATTACATTTCTGAATTCTTCAAACCTAACCTGTAATAAACAAAAAAACATTTGCTACTAATACCAGTGCTGCCATTACATTCCTCTGAAGAAACCTATAAATGTGCATTAAGCCTCGGTTTGCTGCAATCGGCTGATTATTTTGATTGTTTACTTACATTATTTCTGTTTCCTAGGGCCTGGTAAATTTACTGTGCACAGCATGGTGAATTTACCTTAAAATGGTAATACCAGCTGTTTCAAATCAATTTGAACTCAGCCGAAGCCACGAATAACATCTAGTTAGACACAATGCTTAAAAATCAGCTGACCTCTTTGACCTTGGCCTGCCAGTTCCATTGGATTTTATTATAACATAGGGTTGTCATATATTATATATCAATGGACATTTAGGGCGGGTTTCGGAGCTCGGGGTTATCTATATCCTCAGACTAAATACCAGTTTGAACCGGTTTTTATTCTCGGACTGTAGAAATCGGGGTTTGGAGCGCAAGGATAACTAACTCCAAGAATATCTTTAACCCGAGAGTTAATTCGGTAGGCATAACCCGAACACAACAAGAGCCGAATTCAGTTGAGAAGAGAAGAAAGAACAGGTAAAATGCGTCTGCACACAGTACCCACCACTATCCAAAATCGAAAATTCTCCAAAATACCTCAGTAACTCCTTGCATAAGACGCAAGATAAAATTATCCTCAGACTGAGATAACCCGAGAGTTAAGTAACTTATCCCCAAGCTCCGAAATCCGATTTTTCATGCTAAGATTATCTTAATCCACGGGTTAACTAACTCCAGGATTACGTATCCCCGAGCTCCGAAACCCGCCCTTATATACTAAAACTCAAACTTTAAAAATATACTACAGAATGGAAAAATAGGCTAAAATCACTTTTTCAAATAATCTAATTCATTTCAATATGTCCATGATTCACATAAAGTTTGCAGTTTTGATTTATGCACCATCTACTGAGAATTGATCAGTTTTATAATATTTCATTCACCTCATTAATATTTGTTATTGTAAATATTATTATTTCCTTGTTTCTTTGATTATTTATCCTAATTTTCATAATTTATTTAATATTTAATCAAATAATATGAGTACACAAAGATAGTATTAAATTAATGAGTTTCAATGTTTATTACCTGTTATTGTTTAATCTCTCATTTCATTCACCACCCCTCAGAAAATCATCCATTCATTATAAGTTAAGAATATTCAAAATCATAACTATTATTTAAAATTTAATTATTTAGATAGAAAATTCCTACTCTAAAAGATGAGAAATAATTTATTAGTATGAGCCCCCACCTAAAAATAACATAACCCTTAGTGATAAAATAATGTGAGAGAGTTGTAATTAAAAATAATTTCATATAATACTAAATTCAAAATCAAGTCTCATAGTTGATACAAAATTTCAGTGACCAGTGAAGTGTATTTCATCATATCAATAAGATCACCTGGACAACAATACTAGTGTGCTTGGACACCTACCTCAACCACATTCCTTCTTCCTACGGCAGCTTCAAAACTGTTAACATGTTTCTGTAATTTCTGAGGATACATACAATAAATTCCTCACTTTTGGTAATTATGCCCAGTATGGACTAGAAGTTGCTTTGTCTAGTTCCATTATAACTAGGGAAATATTGCCTTTGTACAAATTCGAGTCAAACCCTTTGAAACATCAAGATAATGTTAGTACAAGGCGAAGAACTTTGTAAGCAATATTGGTAATCACCATTTTGATTCAGAACTTTCAAATTACTTATTTAATTAAGCCTAATTAATCAATCAAACTATCTGAAGATTTTATTTATGTGAACTCTCTTTCATTTAAACTGTGAATTAAAATATATTCTAACTTTCATTAGATCTATTTCAATTTTGAGACCATTGGCATTCTTAATTTTTGTACCCAAATTCACCAAAATTGGTAATTCATTATTAGATTTTAAAAAGAGCTAAGGTTACTTTCCAGCACGATCCCTTCCCTGAGATATTAAGAGTCATATAACTAAATTTCATATTTGTCAATAAAATATTCTTTTCATATGTGGATACATAATTGAGTTATCATTTCAAAAGAATAGTTATTAAGAATTTAGCATCATCAGGAAGCCGGAGGCATACCTCATCTGAACACGGCACCAAGGCCGAGAGCACTGTCATCCAGGGCCGTACTCAGACCGGTTTTCCCGGGACAATTTGACCGGGGCCCGGGGTCAAGGGGGGGCCCGGGGCGGGTCCAAGCCGGATATCAGCTACGGCTTTGAGCGGAACGGGTGCCGTACCAGGACATGAGGTCCAGTGGGTGCCGGAGAATTACCGGGGCCCACCAAGGCTGGGTACAGCCCTGCTGTCATCCCAGAAGGAAGATTAAAAGACCCACAAATATTATAGTACTTATTTATTTATGAACCCAATAAATAGTAAATATAAAAATAATAACAAGGGTGTATTGTAGTTTTGGTACCAACAAAACCCTAAATTTTGGTTTGTAATTTTTTGCAGTCTAGAAAAAATCGGGTGGCGGTCTGCCAGTTGGGGGTCACTGGTTTATTAAACGCTGCCCTCAATACCTTTTGTTGCGTTTTATACTTGTACGTTCGTATTTATGTTAATGTATAAGTACAGTGCAGAAAGATATTAGAGAGTTCAATCGACCGTTCTTAATTAAATACAGTTTGGGGCCTACCCGCATGTGAGAGTGTGTATTTGTGAGGGTTGCCTAACAGGGTAGCATACATCAGCATCATACCAGACTGTAAACAATGCTTGCTTAAAGAAAAGCTTTCATTTACAATTAAGTTTGGTTGTATTTTAGTATTTTATTATAGTATAAATAATGTTCTACTTTTTTTACCCTTTGGAAAAAAGGATAGAAAGATAGTACATGACAATTGCAGTAGTGCAGTGGAATGGGAAGAGGGAAAAAGACTTCGGAAAATTGATAAACTCATTATTATTAAAATTCTCTAAACTATATATAATTACTAACAACAAAATAACATTTACGATACTATACAACTTATTACATTAAAATTTGTTATTTTGAAGATATAAAAAGAGAATTGCACAACTAATTTGGACAAATCGTCACATTACAATCCATCAACAATACACAGTATTGTACACTTACAACTCAAGATGATAGCCTTACACCACAGACTTTAATATTAAATAAAAAATATAGGTATAAAAACACACATGTAAGGGGTAATTTAAAAGAATTAGTAAAATAAACTGTAAAGTCTGAATTGCTATCCACCACAGTTAAGGAAATTTTAGTATGTTATTTTATTACATAAAAGCCTTGTGCAATTTCCAGTTTTTGGATTAAAAAATATGTATTATTTACAAGGGAACACCTTTAATTTACTATACACATTTAATTGATCGAGTTCTCAAATTCATTAACTTCAACACAGTTTAGCAAAACAGTTTGTTCCACAGCTGCTTGCTTCAGATAGACTTCGAAAATGTAGAATTGAGAGACTTAATAAACCACAATATACACAAACTTTGTAGCGAAGAGGGAACCGTATGTCGATACATGGTATCAGATCCATAGGATTAACAAGTTTATTTTGTTTTACAAATCATAACATTAAGTATACATTTAAATACACAACAAAATATCTCTCTTCAATATGAAGACATTGACTCCAACACTAGGTAATAAGATAAAAATCAAATAAACAACTCTTGCAAACACAATTATTATAAGTTATATTTATAAACAATAAAATATCAACTTGAAGTCTTGGACGTAATGATGGTTTTATACATGCTTAAAAAATTTTCACTATAAACCAAAAAACTTGTAGAAAAACGTTTAAAGCAAAACGTGACATATCAAAAATGTTACAAAATTAATAACATTCTGGCAGACCAAAATGATCTCTTATAAAAAAATAGGGTCAGAAAATAGTAAAAAGATTTGCACTCATTCAAAACCATTAATTAGCAAACCAACAACATATCATATGCTTTCAATGCAATTTTATAAATAGTAATATACTTTACTTAACATTTGTGGGCGTTCAGAAAATATTTATAAACACCGAATCATACTTGAATTTGAATTACTGTTAAAGATCCATTAGCTAGTGTTGGGGTGTTATTAGATAGAATATCTTTAATGTACAATTATATACATCTAAACATAAATTTCAGGTTCAATTAAAATTAAATTTGATCAAATATCCTTTGATAGCAAACATTAATATAAAAATTATTAAATCTACTTACTTTTTAAAGAAAATGAGAATCTTAAAAGAAGGTCCTAAAATCGTATATTTGTTCTTTAAACACATACAAATTAATAATCTAAAAGAAATTCTAATTACATTGTAAAGGAGTGATTTATAATGCTTTGAAATTTATAAATTTGCCTTAATGTACAATGGTTATTCCTGCAAGGTAATTGATATTTTGTATGGAAATAAAAATTAACAACCAAAATTTTGAAATTATTAAACGTTCTGAGGGAGCCAATTCATTACTGGGAAGCTACATACCATATTTTTATGTGATTTTTCTCTTTCTCTGGGTGTTTCTCATTTTCATTTAAAAGAAGAATATTTCTTTGTAAGATTCATTACTACATGTAAGGTAATACAAAATACAATTGAATAAGAAAAAACAACAGTAAAAACAATCAGTTTTTAATAAAAACATTTATGATTTTTTTTTAGAATTCACTGATAATGTTGATGAAGGTATGTCTTTACTGCTAACAGATGCAACAGCCTGTGATTAAACATTTGATTTGACTACAGTAAAAACATTCTTCAACAAACAGAAAGGGTCTTTTAAAATACAAACAACAGCATCAATGGAGGTAACAGAGCTACTGCCATGAGCTGTAAGATATTCTAATTATTTACTTTTAAGGAACCGGATTTATGAAAAAAGACTACTGATAATATCACGAATGCAGGAACCTGTTTAAATGACTGCAAACAAATTGTACATGAAAACAAGCTTATACTGGTTAAAGTTACTGTAAAAGATAATCTCAGTGATAATCCAATGTATATTTAAATCAAATTTCTTTGTGATTAATCATGGCAAATGAGAGCATGGGTGTAAATGAAATAGCAGTGACAGGTCTGACAACACTGGATAGATAATTTTTGTTATGACAGATACTAGAAAGCAAAGAGAGATTATCATCAACAAAAACCCATTACGGTTTCGGCGGAAACATCGACAATATCGCAGCACATATTTTCTGAGGGTTCGTCTCGTTCGGGTAGTATCGCAAAGCCGCCTGCACCTGTTCCTCGGGGAAGATGGACGACAGGTGATACACGAGTCTTTGTCTGGCCTCGTCAAAGCCTGCGGCCATGGGGTGGAAGGTCTGGGAGTGGGGGGTGGCGGGCGGGGGGATGGGCCACGACGGGGGCAGCACGGGGGGAGGGGCGGACAGGTTCAGCTGCGGGTCCGAGGCCGAGGACAGGGGCCGAGGGCACAGCTGCACACTGGGGTGGGACGGGGGAGCCGAGGCGATACGAGTCACGTGCTGATGAGTGTACGAGGGGGGCTCGCAACTCATCACCCTCGTCACGGCCTGGTGCTGCCGCTGGATGTGGTACAGCCGAGGGTCGCAGCTAGGGTTGAGCGTGAGTTGCCGCTGCAACTTGCGATGCAGGTTCTCTCCCTCGTCCCAAGAAGGCTTGGGCGCCCACATGGTCGGTGGCGGGGTGGCGTAGCTAGGCGGGGGCGCTCGGAAACAAGTGCCTTCGATATTCTCCAGACTAGAGCTCTGCGCCAGCAACGACGGGGATGGTTCAGCGGTCACAGCTGATTTGGTTCTCGACAGCGGTGTTTTCTTCACAACCTTGACAGCTCCCTCGCTCGACTGGAGTGGAAGACTGAGAGATTTCCCTTTAAGTTGGTTACCTGTACAAAAATATAAAAAAAATTTGAGAGACATTACAAATGTGATAAATTCACATTTACTGAACATTCAAACAAACAAGCAATTCATAATTTTATTTTATGGGGTGGATTAAAGAAAATTGGATTGGGCTTTAAATGGAGAAAAAACACGAACATGTTGCCATTATGCAATGCAATGTATACAATTTATTATTCTAGATTGAATAATTGAAATTAAAATATAACTAATGTTATTGGGTCGAAGAATCAAGCAGAAGATTCACAATCAGTACGTCCTTTTTAAGTATTCTAGACCCGGCCCTGTAAACTACAGTTCAAAATACTGATATGTACAGCTTAATTCAAATTGTGGTAAACATTTTTCAATACAATATATAAGCAACAGACCTAACGGCTATTGAGTTATGGCGCGTAGGTTAAGTTTCCTGCATGAAACTTACGTTTTGTAAGACAATTTTCTGAAATAAAGCGCTTTTTTCATTCATTCATGCAATATAACATAAAAGGAGAGTCAAATCAACCCATTGGCGGAGACTTTTCACGAGACTGACTCGTGATAAGGTTATACATTACACATTGCTTGAAATGGTGACCTACCCAAGAAGGTAATTTAAGCCAAGTATTGGTGACAGATGAGTGAAGGATGATTATGGCACGATCTTGTAGTCTTGTTACTAAAATAAGGCCGACTTGTTCCTTGTAAAGGATTGTTAATTAATAGTCCAACAGCCAATGGCAACTAATGACCTACATTTTAACGTGGGATCCGAACTACTATTTTTCCTGGTTTATAATTTATGAACCGGTCTACTTATGCGGGCGGTCTTATGGTAGTATTCAATAGCGCAGACGTTAATCACCACTAAGAAACATTGCATCCACAAACTAACGCTCATAACTATCCACAATTCGTGACCTCTAAGTAGCTGGATTACAGGACACGCCACAGACCAGATATGTGGCCCAAAAGCCTTTTAATGATGATGCAGATGTTCGTATAAACATTTAACCGCAATCGCCACGATTGTTGTCTGTTTTCAGCTGTGTTATTCTTGGTTTTATTCTTATTAGCAATAGGATGCATATTTGTTTGTTGTGAAAGTGCAGTTTATTGTGATTGTTTATTTTTATCACCTGTTTGAGTGTTTTAGTTGTAACTGTTAGTTGGTGATTGTTCAGGAAAACCATAACCATCTCTAGTACAAGGCCACAGCGCTAGTAAATGGCAACATCGCGCCTAAGGGTTCAGCTGATTTGGTTATCCATACTCTCTTTTGGCACTTTTTTTTATTACTTGAAACCAGCTGGCTCTGTAAGTTTTTACTATGCAAAAAACCCTTGAGAAGCAGGGATGCCAGGTTGAAGGCCGCGGCCTTATTAGTAGAAATGGCTATGGTAAAACTCTCTACAAATTGCCCTATTTTAATAGCGTTGTTCAGGTACTGTCAGTGAATTAAACACTCAGTCTCCAATGGGTTAATGGAAAAGATTCATTTTCTATCCGCCAAATTTTCTGGAATTATTTACCAAACCCTTACCTGGACTAGAGTCTCTCCCCCGCGCCTGCAAGTGCCGCTGTGCGTTCTCCGCCAGCCTCTCAGTCACGGACTTGTGCGGCAGAGGCCCCCGCTCGGGGTGGTAGAACTTGCACTTGTTGCCGTAAGTACACTTCTTGCCGTAAGGGCACGGTGGAGGAGGGTCGCCCCGTCGCGGCTCCTTGCGCAGAAACTTGTCCAACGTTGGGCCGGACCTTCCCAGCGGGTCGTCGGGGGGCATGAACCTGCACAAACATGACAGGTAAGTTACTTCAGGAAAAAAGAAAGATGATCTTGTAGAAAAAGACAATCGGTTCATTTAATAAGTGAACTGCGAGTGATAGGTAAATTTTATTTTAAGTTTTCAAGTCTTGTAAACAACCCTACTTTCAACCCTACTTTTTTCCCCGTACAAACTTTTTGTTATACTATGTAAAAAAATATTTTGGAAATAAATATGATTCTACTCTACTCTATTCTATTCTATTCAAGGAAATGAACTTGGTGATATTCTTTTGAAGTAGCTTTTGAAAAATGAATAGATATAAAAGCCTAGGCTGGCCAGCCATCATCTACTTAACATTAATAATAGGAGACAATTAATGGCAAAATACCTACCTTTAAAGGGCCAATATGTCAATCAAACCTGACGGAGACAATATTTCAGGGCGAAAATTGTGATCAATATTGTTCAGAAAACCTATATCAACAATTTTTTTACCTTATCATTAAAATAAATATAAGAAGTGCATTCCTCAGTTAATGTTTGTATTAATTAATATAACACCAGCAACCCACCTGTCATTGACAAATGAATACATCAGCAACCTCTCTTCAATCACCTTCCGGTACTCTGGGTTTTCGGGGATCAAATCTCTGTAGTTGTCATTGGAGACCACGATTCCGTCTACTTCAGCTGCCAATTTCAAAATGTACCGATCGTCGTAACACTGGATACGCTTTCCGTTGCAATGCCTCGACGGTGTGAATACTAAAATTTTCTCCCTTTCTAATTCGTTTAAAATTTCCTGATCTGAAACAACAGATATCTCTATGTCAAAATTCTCTGGGTATAAATAACTAAAACTGAAAATTTATTGTAGGCATCAGTCTATTACTCAGACAACAAAAAGTGTTGTAAAAGGCAATTACATGTTTTCACACCTGAGCCTCTCTGCAACATTTCTCGTGATTTCGAAAGTGACGTTTTCTGTGCCAAGCATATTAATCAAATATATAAATAATTAATTTCAAGCCGAAGGGTATGATGGAAATAACTGAAAGATGTTTGCTACATGAAACATTTACAATTGCTTTACTCAATAATTTTGTGTACATAAAATAAGTTAAATTTAAGTTGGGTGATGATCAAAATGATTAACTATCTTGGCTGAACCGACTAGTCTTAGCCAGTCACAACAATACACTGCAGAAGGCACAAGAAAATCTTCTTTTACTCATATTAATCTTAAAATCCTCCAAAGGAAGAGCGATCAGTATCTGAGGAACTGAACTGAATAATTGGTCATGTGTACACTATTACATTTATGGATGTAGTAAGCCATCATTACTTTAATAATCCTTGATGGGTTGCAATGTTTCTTCCCATGTAATTACTAAAAATAACCAAACTGTTTCCATTCTGTATTGCACACCTGTGATTGGGCTGTCGGGGCGAGAAGATTCCTTCCTCCAGAGGGGAACGAACACAGTGATCTCCTTATGGCCCCTCGCCTTGAACCAGTCCACACAGATCTTGATACCCCGGCACGAGAACACCACCTTGTTTCCATGACTGAAACATGACAAAAACATTTATAGTTTTAGGCCATGCTAAACAATAATTAGGTTCTGTAATACAATACCACCTTAGTTTCCACGAAATGGCAAGCCATTGAACCAAAAGTGGTTCAAGCTCATAGCCAAATATTTTATTGATTAATGATAAACTAGTGCTGAGCTTTTTAGGTGTGATGAAAAACTAGGGACTGACTTTTTTTTACCAAAGCTGTCATTAGCATAGGCATGCACAAAGTCGAGACCCAAAAAAATGTGCTCCCCTAAAAAAAAAGTTGCAAACTCCTGAGTGTGTTACCGATCCTATTTGAAATGTCACAGGATAAGTTAAATATACATTTGCTTTATCTAATCATCTAGGGAAGAGAGCCAATTTTTTTTAAAGAGGGTGGTGGCCTCTTTTTTACCTTGCGTTTGCCCCTACCATACAGACTATTGATCTGAGCGTGGACGTTATCAAGCAAAGGCAAGAGTAAGCCGGTACAGTACAAGGGTGAACAGTACTGCTAAAAGTATGCGACAAGCTCGAGTCCCGGACCTGCTTCGCTGCATCCACAGCTCCGAGGCCGAAAGCGATACCAACTGTGCCACCGACTCACTAAATTACTAAATAATATTCCCTATAATTTAATATTATTAAATTACTAGGGAATATTAACTAAAAAATTTCTAACCTATTATAAAACCTTCTTGAAATGTTTGATTCTCTTATTAATAGCTACACTTATTTTTAAAGTGTGTAATTTTTAAACACCACCTGCTATCTAGGCACTCTGATATTACAACATGGAAACTAACCATTTTTATTTTTCATCGGAACGACAGCCATATTTAGCAGACAAAACCACGATTGGCAATTCGTGTTTAAGTTTAAAGATGTTATACCAAGAAATTGCTATGTTTGACCAAAAATTGACAATTTTTTGCAACTCTACCAAGAGAAAAAGAAGACCCTTATGTTTATGATATACTTTCCAAGAATTCTGGTTACTGCAAATGGAAAACAGACATAATGTCTAGCTCTGATCATGACCATGGCCGTTGTAGTCAAGTTAATATTAGAATTAGTCATACCTTCAGTTACTTAAAAACAACATTGTTTAACTATTCCTAATTTTTTGTAACTGGTAACTGAATTTCTTTCATTAAATCTAATATATTTATTTGGCTGTTTTGGCACCCCCCAAAGACCTACCGTTTGGGTTACCCCAAAGGGCACCCATGGCACCCACTGAGCACACGCCTATAGTCATAAGGTGCCCAAAGATTTTAAGAAAGGGATAACTACCCTTCACAAAAATTAACACACTTGAAAATACTGATATTTAGTAACTATACAAAGTTTCATCAAAATCATTAAGAAAATAAGGAGATATCAATTTGTGTGTAAAAAATTGTATGTAAGCAACTAAGCATAGAGAAGAACCCCAGTAATTTGATAATTGGTCTCTTTTAACTGTTCCCTTAAAAAAACTTAAAAATTAATATACTGATAGTTTAAAATGTTTTAGAGGCGTAATGTAGCCTCTAAAATTCTAATATTTGTCTTCTTGGGCCACAAGAATTTAAATGTTCAGGCTGTGATTCAAAATAGTGTCTTTGAAACTTGAGGTCAACCTTTAAACCTCGAGTTGAGGTTGAAGTAGACCTTTGGAATTTGAATTAAGCACAAAAATCGCTAATTTTGCCGGACTATCTAGGTTCTCCTAAATTTTAATTTTCTTTATGAAAACTATAGTGTTTTTATTAAATAAAAAACCTATTAAATAAATGAAACAGAAATATTTTTTCAGAAATTTGCTGAGGTACGCAGGTCTGCTGCGACGGGAGAAAACCTTCAAGGCAATAATTTGTTTTACTCCCAACATCCACCAACAGATGCTAGATGTGTTGGTATATGTTTGTTCTCTACCAACATCTACTTTTCTGCCAGTCCATTTTTGTCGCTTGACCTGCGCAACTAAGCATGTAATGTTTGGACGCAGTAGTTGTGTGCCTGGTTACCTCATGGCCACGTTGCTGCCATCGATGATGACGTGGCGCAGACGACACTCGGTGTCCAGTGCGGACAGTGGCAGCTCGCACACCTCCTCCTCCAATCCGTCCGTGCTGGACTCCGACCCCAGCCTGGGTGGCGTCTGGGCACCCAGCTTGATCAGTTCCTACCACAGACACAAACATTGGTTGGTGACAAGTAGCGCGGACAGTGGCAGCTCACACACCTCCTCCTCCACTCTGTCCGTGCAGGACTCCGACCCCAGCCTGGGTGGCGTCTGGGCGCCCAGCTTGATCAGTTCCTGCCACAGACACAAACATTGGTTGGTGACAAGTAGCGCAGACAGTGGGAGCTCACACACGTCCTCCTCCACTCCGTCCGTGCTGAACTCCGACCCCAGCCTGGGTGGCGTCTGGGCGCCCAGCTTGATCAGTTCCTGCCACAGACAAAAACATTGGTTGGTGACAAGTAGCGCAGACAGTGGCAGCTCACACACGTCCTGCTCCACTCCGTCCGTGCTGGACTCCGACCCCAGCCTGGGTGGCGTCTGGGCGCCCAGCTTGATCAGTTCCTGCCATAGACACAAACATTGGTTGGTGACAAGTAGCGCGGACAGTGGCAGCTCACACACATCCTCCTCCACTCCGTCCGTACTGGACTCCGACCCCAGCCTGGGTGGCGTCTGGGCGCCCAGCTTGATCAGTTCCTGCCAAAGACACAAACATTGGTTGGTGACAAGTAGCGCGGACAGTGGCAGCTCACACACGTCCTCCTCCACTCCGACCGTGCTGGACTCCGACCCCAGCCTGGGTGGCGTCTGGGCGCCCAGCTTGATCAGTTTCTGCCACAGACACAAACATTGGTTGGTGACAAGTAGCGCAGACAATGGCAGCTCACACACGTCCTCCTCCACTCCGACCGTTCTGGTCTCCGACCCCAGTCTGGGTGGCGTCTGAGCGCCCAGCTTGATCAGTTCCTGCCACAGACACAAACATTGGTTGGTGACAAGTAGCACGGACAGTGGCAGCTCACATAACTCCTCCTCCACTCCCTCTGTGCTGGACTCCGACCCCAGCCTGGGTGGCATCTGGGCGCCCAGCTTGATTAGTTCCTGCCACAGACACGAACATTGATTCATAACTAGTTCTCGTGAGAAAACACAGTGAAAGAAATTGTCTCGAGAGGTCTAAACCTTCCTTCAAGTTGATACAACAAATTTGATAAATCTATTGTGTAAAACGTATTTCCTTCTTTAATCCTCAAAATCTATAGGTATTTAGATTTTTTTATACTTAGTTTTGACTCGTTATTAATTTTACAAACTGAAAGCTTGGAGACCCAAGTGGGAATATTCAAGGTGGATGCATTTGCTGGGTTGATTTTTTTTCTCCGTCATGTCATCATCATACCATCTCATATGATCAATGACTAACAACAACACAAGAACAAAAACTTTTTTCATCTTTAAATACCATGTTTTGAGGATTACAATTCATCCTGCAAAGGTCTACTATATAGTAAAACGAAATATATTCTGAGGTTCCTACATTTTCTCAAGCAGGAATATTATACCGTCTTTGTTATTGGGCAAAAAATCTTATTCTGGAAAGCTGATTTTTCACCATTGCAAGCTTTTGGGATGAACCTAGACTGTATTTTCTTTTCATCAATTTTATTTGATTCAGTTCGTTTTTTGTGTGGGCAGCGTGCGGTATGTTTGTTCAGACTTTGAATAGCCTCTTTAGATCTCACTCTGAAAAGAACTTTAGACAGCTAGTCAGGAGCAAGGCCTTCGCCAATGGGAAAGAGGGGAGGGTCAGGAGGTCGAAAACCCCTCAAACATTTCAAGAATTGTGTTTAAATTAAATTTTAGAAAGTTATTTTTTTCACTTCTTGTAATCATACAGCCCAAACCCCCACCCCAAAAAATGTTCTCCTGACTTGGGCTTTGGTCAGGAGGGCCTCTGCCTGATTTACACTGAAAGGCCGAATAAATCATCAAACATGGACTCACAGCGAGCAGGTCGTTCTGGCCGGGGTTGGGGCCGAGCTTCTGCAGCGCCGCCTGCACGTGGCGCTCCGTGTAGCCGAGCTTGAGGCCGAACTCCACCTTGGCCAGGTAGCCGTGCGGCGGCAGCGACACATACTCGGCGAACTCTGCGCCCAGCGTGTCCGAGGCGGTGCGGCTGACGTCGTGGTGCCGCGGCACCTCCCCGTCCTGGTCGCTGTCATAGCTTGAGTCCTCCCCCTCCTCGTCGCCTCCGTCGCACAGCGAGTCCACGTAACTCTGCAAAAACACCCGGTGTGATCAAATAAAGTAAGCTCTAATTATGGTGAAAAAATTGTTTTAAATAAACTGAGTCTGTGAAAGCCAAAGGGAAAGTCAATTTTTTAAAACTTTGAGTTATTGGTACCACTGAGCAGGATTTAATCAAAAGTATTTATGGGCAAAGCGATATTAGTCTGATGACGTCAGAAACAGCTGTTACAGAGGGTATCTGTTTTGGCTATCAACGAATAAGTGTTTTCGTTGAGAGCCATAGTGGTGTAAGTTACAGACTTGTACCACTTTGGCATTACTAGAGTGACTTATACCACTTTGGCAGTTATTGGAGTGACTTATACCATAATAATTATAATATGACTTATACCATAAATCATAATAATTGTGTGACTTAGACTTATAATTACTGTTTTCCTCAAGTACCTGTTAAAAATCGTTAAAAGCCAAAGTGATATAAGTCCCACGTCGTTATAAGTTACATGTGATATAAGTCCTAAAGTGATTTAAGTTATATGTCGTTGACGTTTACATGTAACTATGACGTCATGTAAAACAAAATTCCAAAATTGATTAAAAAAGTTAAAGCAACTCAATAACAATAAACTTAGACCCAAATATTACACCTAAGATCAATTTCTGATTTATGGTAAAAATTCTAATGAACCCATTTGTTTCTCAAAACAAGAAAAACATGACTTATACCACTTTGACTATCGCAGGGTAACTGATAAAATGTGAACTCTCATAAAAGAAATCCGCTAACTATGTGAATATCCAGATGCAACAGGAGAGGTTTGAGTCCAGAAATTAGTGCCTTGGACTGGACCCATATTGAAGAAATAGGTATAGTATACACAATAGTAAATAACACAATAGTGAATGAACACACCGATTCGAAAAATGTGCCTGATGGTAGAAAATAGCTCGAAACCCTAGACAAATAAAATTAAATGACATGAGGAATGGATAAAAAGGATGCAAATGACCGAGTTTACTTAAGAATCCGTGTTGAAAAACCAATAACAGACAAGGGTGCCTATGAGTATTATTACAGTGTAAGTAATTGTGTAATTAAACTTCAGGAATGGGTAATTTCCTATGCTGACTATAACAGGCACAAGTTTGCTTTAGCCATACACCATTAGAATGTTATGATTATAGTAAAAATGTTACTACAGCCTACACAAAATTGTGATTGGAATCTAAATAAAAGGTGAACATACTTGCATTTGGACATTGAAATAATTATTTAGTAATCTTCCGAGAAAACATATCCTTATTTAATTGACTAGCACACAAATCTAGATAGAGGTTTTAGCCCAATTTTTTTCTCAAAAAATAAACCCTTGCGGGATTTATAATTTATTTTAAAACACTGCAATGCTTAAAAACCAAGCTTTCTTTAACAAATCATAAAAAATATAAAACCCTTACTATTTATTATTTATTTACTTTGTATTAATTAATTATTTTATTAGATTTTTTTACACACCTGACCTTTAATTACCTTTACTCTACTATTCACCTTTATGTAGCCCTTTTGTTTAGCAACTACAATTAGTAAACCTTTGTAATAGATAAGACACAATCAATTGTATGTTTGATGTATACTCAATGAATAAATAAATTGATTGATTGATTAAAGCCCAAACCTCCTACAACAACGTTTTTGTTTTCTGCCTTTCACACCTAAAAATCACCTTCTGGCTTAGAAAATGCATTGACATCACATTATGAATTTGTTTGAATCCGAGTCGAGTGTTGCCTACCACACGGTTAAGTAAAACATGTTCCACATGGGAAATACCGCAGCATGTATGATGAGATGAGAATATGGCCGTACATATTTAAACTGAAAGGGGTACACGATCAAGGGCATTAAGGGACCGGCCACCTTTCAACTGGGATGAGCGGACAATGAAATACAGTATGTTATTATGTATTATGAGTTTTGGTATATTTATTTTTCACATCATGGAAAAAATACTACTTTTTAAACTAACAAAAGCCACATAATCATACTTTTATGAGATTACTAAGTGAAAATCCCCCTCCTACTATGACACATTTCCCTGCTGTAATTAAAATTTTGTTATGTCATGATAACAAAAAAAACATAATCAAAACTTATTCAGCTAGCTCTTCTATTTTCGTCGAATCTAGCAATAATTAGGGTTTTTGATAACGTCACTTTCAATCTATTAAGAGTTAAATTCTGACAGACGTTCGACGTTACAATACGTCACCACCATCTGGTGAGGAGTTCACCGTGGCCACAGCGCAGCGTCCAGCCCCCAGTACCCCACGTTCTGCCCCTTCTCTCCCACACAGTACGGTCCAGTTCAGCAAGTATTTCGCGCGGTTATATTTAGAACAGGAAGCTCGGCGGGTCAGGCTAGCGGCCAGTAGGTGAGCGCCGAGCGGCGAGCGGCGGTCTGTCGCCGCGGGGGCCGGACGCGGGCCACAACAACGCCGAGCCGAGCCGGACCTCAATTACCGTAATGCCCCGAGTAATCGCCGGCGTCGGGCAGATGGTATATCAGCGAAAACACATCTTCAGTCCGTCTGTTCAACCTCTGCCGGTGACTACGGTATTGGTTGCCACAGTGCAGGATTTATGGTCGGCGCGGCCCTAGGCCTAGATCAGTATGCGGCCCCTGAGACCCTTCCAAAACGTGGTGACCTTTTTTCGTCGCTAACTACGTTTTTAAGAATTACCTCCCTCTAATCCACTCTCAGTTACTTATTCTCGGCCGTGCGCGACCCCCTAATCGCCGCGCGGTCCTAGGCCCGGGCCTGGGCCTAATGGGCCTAGTGGTAAATCCGGCACTGGGTTGCCGGTTTGACGTGTGATAGCTCTCTAGCTGAATCCATAAAATGTTTGTACCGGAATGTAATATAATCTGTAGACTTTGTTTAAATTAAAAAATGAACTAGTTACACGTGGAAAAACTTGTACGTGAGCTTTCACTGACTGGTCTTCCCCGACTTTCTGCCAGTGTGGATTCGCTGTAAATCTACCCCTGGCTGGATGTTACCCCTGTCTTTGCCCACGTTCAATCATTTTGAAGCAGTTGGTATTGCTCCTGCCCTTTTTTCTATCGGTCAATTGGAATTGGGTTTGTTTAATTACATTCGTCTGCCTGGTTACAGCTAACTTACATAATATGACTATCAATCAAATAGACAAACTTTCACACATAAAAATATTAATGGGACAAATAAGAAACCAACAATGAACCTTCTTCAACGAAAAAGGAAATTAACTCAGTTGCTGTTGTTGAAACCCTTATATGAGACGTAGAAATTACTCTCTATTCATGACAAATACCTATTGTCGTTGTCAAACAACCAAAAAAAATGAACTTACATAATTTCAAACAACTACACTAAACTTTATACACAATTTTAACATGATTAGTCTAAAAGAGGTGTGTTTTTGCATGGTGATGGTAATCAATAGCAGAAAAATGCTATCCTGCGTTAAGGATTCCCTTCTACAGCGTCTCTCGGCTCCATCGCGGTGTGAAGGCACAGGCCCGAGGGAAGGCGAGTAGGATGCTGGTGTCAATATTAGTGATGATTAATCTTTACTACCTCGGAATTTCCACTTTTATCCAAATGTCAGTGTGTCTACGTAATCTAATGAGCCTTGGTCGCCTCAGGCTGGCGATCACCTGGCGCGGCGTTTCTACTCTTCTCAAAAAAAGTGTCTTTATTTGAAATCGATGAGAATTTTTATTTTTAATAGGTTGTTCAATAAACAATTTTTTGTCAGCCAATTACCACTTGAAGACCAGTGATTAGTATCGAACGAATGGATATTAATATTTGATCAACAGCAATGTTTACAAGACCATTTTGAATCTAGTATTAAGGCATACAGTACTGTATTAACATTGAAAATAACTAAGCACAGAGCGAAACAGTAGATGTAATAAGTTAAAAAACTTCGTAATTAATCTTGCAATTTTTTTTCAATAAACATTTTTAAGCGTTTAGATGCGCGGGATATGAGCGTAGTCAACCGTACGAATCTACTTTTCTTTTATTGTGGTACGAATTTTGTTAATTTGGAAACATGACTGCTGACGATCAGTTAAGATAAAAAAAACTATAAACTTGAGGAATTTTAAGAAGGAATGGGCCGTGCGTGAGTAAGCGGCCGTGACGTCAGTATAAGCAGGATACATAACAATTCAAGGCCGGACAACTTGCATCTAACCCACTCGCTGGCCGAGCGGCCTCCGTACCCCTATTGTTGCTTTTGTGCGACAACTAGGGACAATTTTGAAGATCTTCTTTTTGATTTAATACGAGTCGAAAATAAATCGAATTAAAACCAGTTAGGGGCTAAAGATCTACCAGTCTAAATAAAATGAACACCCTACAAAATGAATTGTTTGAATGAAGAATTGATCATCACTGAATCACTATTTAGGATAAGCAATTAACTTTCTGGATGTTCTAGTCACGCATTTCTTCATAATGGACTTAAAAAAATATGCTAATTTGCTAGTTCATAATATTAGCTACTGAATCGCTTGTAAAATTGAAAATGGTTACTAAGTACCATTTTATACAAATTTTGGAGATGTTTCCTTTTAAGAGATATCACTACAGTTTCTGATAAAATAGCAACCTCAAAGAAATATTTTTAATAAAACATAAATTTCACCAACTGTACCTTGACCTCAGTTAAAGTAAATATGTACATTAACGGGTTCCAAAAAGCGCGAATGTTACTCGGATTACCGGGGGGTTTTACTAGACAAAATCATTACATAAAGACTAAAATTTAAACATATATTATCCTAAAAATGAATTATGCAGCAGAACAAGAAGGGTCTGCACCGAGCCATCGGAAGCCGGACCCGCCAGAAGAAAGTATTGGGAGAAAGTACCGGCGCTCTCACCGGACTTTCAAACTACATTGAGATTTTCAGAACTAAGGCGCTTTCGCAACTCGACGCGTCCGGGATTCCCAGGCTAAGCCGATGGTAATTACCTCATGGGCAAAGTACATCACCATGAGAAAGAGACGGGGAAAATGCTGCATGGTCATACATGCACGCACAACTCAAATTGGTGACATTTTTTGCAAATTTTTAAGGGAAATCACTTCAATTCCCACGGGGTAACAATTTGAGACGGAGATTCATCGCAAAAGAAAGGGTATTAAGGGGGAGAAAGAGGTGTAGATGAAACTAGCCAATCAAACAGCCACAACTTAGCTCAAAACTTAAGAGATAAGTAGTAATATTTAGGAGAATGTAAAACTAAAAGTAACAATTTAGGTCAAGTTCGGGCCAGGTTTAAACTAAACTTGACCCGATTGTTAACACACAAAACACCGTGATATATTTTGACAACTATGTGTTGCAATTACATTTTATAACGCAATGTAAATTATTCTTTATCGCGTGCGCCACATAATAAATTAAAAACGGCGACCTCCAACGAGGAAGCAGTCCAGAGAAGTATTATTGTTTCCAATAGGCAATAGAACACAGTGATGAAATAATAGAATCGTTTCCCGGCAGTAAACCTCGAGCCGCAGTGTGTTTTGACGGGCGGTAACGGTCGAAGCCGGGCTTTCCGGCACGACCGCGACCATGACCGGGGGAAGCCCGATGGCAAAACTCACCGACGAAAACCCAAAACCCACTTGGAGCTATCGTTCCGAGCATTCCGAGCACCGATCGTTTTGGCACGGGGGATCTGCACGCTTGGGCACTGAGAGAGAGAATATGTAAGTAATCTATAGGGTTGTTCTACACATCGCTGTCATTAAATTATATCACTGGAAACAAAATATGGGAAAACATATTCGAAACAATCCCCCCAAAACGTTTCGTTAAACCCCATACTGTATTTCGAAACTAATCGAAAACAAAAATCACTATGGACTTACCAACGCCTTGGACCAAGGTACCGCTTAGTTTTAGCGAAATTTTGGAAATTATCGACACAAACGACCTCGTGGTCCAAGAAAGAACTCAGTGCGTACAAAAAATAGGAGAATCAGGCATGAGGAATAATCAACCATGGGCCATCGCACGGGTCGCCGGAATACCACTCCCAGAAAATTACCCGCTCGAAAAAATTACTAACTTACGTCATTTTGACATCACACGTCTGTGGGTACTTTCCCTGCCGCGAAATTTAAGGACGAGTAATAATGTTTTCGATCAACTAACCAACCAAGTATCCCCAGAAAAATCTCTCTCCCCCTTCCACCCTCCACCAGCAGCAGTCAAATCCTCAAGTCCGACACAGTGAAGTACCATGCCATAAAACATAGCATATTACAATATACAGTAGTAACAAGACTCGGGGTTGGACCGTTCCCGATGAAACTTTAAAAGATTCCACTGGCGTAGAAATACACAAAATAAATATTATTTAATATACAAGCCAATTTAATTTTCAAGAAGACAGTGACATGTTATGAATCAAGTAATCAAAAGGTAACCGTGCATTCGGTGATTTGTGATTCGTTGATACATGACGTAAATTATTAAAATATCAACAACAATAATGAATATTGACTAATACTTTGAATATAGGAGACCTCTGGAGGTACTTTTCTGGGTGTAGTTTTCCGGGGTTGGTTAAAATTGATGAGATCGCTGGAAATACATTTCTGGGGTTAGTTTTCCGGAGCAGTGTATTCCAGAAAATGATAAATTATTTCAATTACACGTTGATAATTTAATATTGTATTGAGAGTACATTTTTAGTCGCGGGAGGTTTCTCGAGCGGTTTAATTTGGGCCGTTCTCGCAACATAAAAATGACGAAATAGTATATAATAGGCAGATTCAAGACATAAGGCCCAGTTATTATGCATTGGGCTATGGATGGCGTGGGCCTGTCTTGAATCGGCCTATACGTTACTAGGCCGGAAAGTACTGTTTTACTGGACGAGTGTGATGGTTCCCGCTCGAGTCGGAGGCGAGTGTGGGATTTTCATGCGAGTACGACAAAACTTACCGGTCGTGTAACGTACGATACTTTTCATCACACTACTCAGAAAAAAAACATAGTTTTATAATCATAAAGCATTCCTTGTATAAACCAATACGTTTCTCAATTCTTCATACCCAACCTACAATAAACGAACAATAATTTGCTACTGCTGCCAGTGCTACTACATTCCTCTAAAAAGTAACCTATAAACGTGCATTAAACGTCGGTTTGCTGCAAATCAGCCGATTGGTTACTTCCATATCCTATAATCGTAGTCCGGTAAACTTTCCGGCCTAGGCCGGAAAGGTTTCTGGACTGGTATCTGCAATGGATAACTTTCGAGCCAACAAAAAGGAACAGAATACAGATGTATTTTCAGAATACTTTTCTGAGGGTAATATTCCGCTACCCCAAGTACTTGGGTGTTTGAGATACATCACTAAACAATTTAATTTGATGTAGTTCACCGAGTATTTGGGTCAGCTAAGCCATTGACTGCTAAACTTATATTTAACTTAAAGCACAAAGAACAGAAATTGAATAGGATTTTTTTTGTAAAAGTCAATATATGTTGGGGCAGTTATTAATAACCTTAAATTCTAGTCGAAAAATAAGAAACGTGTTTTCAGTATTGGGACTAAAAACTGCTACCAAACGCAATAGTTTCATATTGGCTTTTTCACTGAACTGAAAAAGGTTGTGAAAAGTGTCAGTAATCTCTAACTTATTAGCTAAAAAAACTACGATAACAAACTAAACCGGTCACTGGTATTTGTAGACTAGAATCAAAGTATCATGTTCTTCTGTCTCTGAAACATAACATAGCCAGAGATGACGATGATTTTAGGAGCAGTCCAAAAACCTTTAACCAGAGAATCTAGGAATCCTCGTCATGTCAATCTAATATTTTAAAAAAAAGTTGTTTTAACCCTTGGAACTACGATATTACTAAGAAGAAGAACTGTTACTAAACTACTGTGATCGTGAAATAAATCTTGAAACATCAGTAGACTAATTTGGATTTCAACAGGTTAAGGAAATTACAAAAAAGAAACTCGAATATATATTGAGCTATGATGCATTTCATAATTTCAATAAAAACCCAATGACTTTACCTTTGTATTAAAGCTGTTTATACGGTGTGAACGCAGACAAATTAAACTGTAGTTTATGATTTAAATTGTGTACTTGTATATGAAACACTCTGCATACACATTTCGTTAAATTAGCTCGGAGCGATGGATCTGTGTCCCTAGGTGATGGAAGAACCACTCTCGTCATTTTAAAACCTCGTCATTGCTGACAAAACAGTACATCGAAAACATAATTTAAACGATCGAACAAAAATCACAGTGGTTTCATTTTGCAGAAAACCGCGCTAGGAACCGAAACTAAACGAAGGCCTGGGTAATACCCAACACCTTGCGGACAAAAATATCTAAAATTCACTGCGGTAATCGGTGGAACATCGCCGACGGACTAATCGTCCCGGATCCTCCGCGGCGAGATCAACAGCGCGGGATCACGGATGTGTTTATTTACCTTCCTCCCAGCTAACAAACAAAAGAGATTACCTCTATAATGTCCAGATATTTTATGTCTAAATCTGTCTATCCCGGTATCAAAACTGATAACTTCTGTAACTCAAATTCTATAGCTCTCAGAAAATAGTTCTAGACATTTTATTTTGATACAATAATTGTAAATAAATTAAGGTTACTTATATTCTTTGAAAACCGTTTTACTTCTAAAAGCTGTTTACTTGAAATTTGTATTCTAATGTTAAATTTTATGGGAAAATACAATGCTTTAAGGGTGTCTAGGGACACATAAATTATTAAAGTCCGATCAGAACGGCAGGAGGAGTCTTGATCACAACACCCTATATTTGATGAGTAATAATATAAAACCCGGATGCACTAAAGTTGAAATAAGTTGATTCTTACACACTGGCTCCTATTCATTTACTCACAAAATGTTGTCTGATATATTTCGTTCTCTAATAAGCGTATAATTTTCTCTAAGTCTACCACCATTTTATAGGACACAATGCGAGTGTGTATTTGTTATGATTTGATATGAAAGCTAAGTAAGAATACTAAACTGACATTTGAGGAAACTATTAATATCGTTCCTCCGAATGATTCATTGCCCGTGATAATCAACTTATGAACCAAAATTGTAATGGCAATTGTAATTTTAACTGGACTTAATCATATTATAAGCCTAATCATAAAATTCCTTCAATGCCCAGCTAATGATTGACGTGTGAGATGTATAAACAAATAAACCTTACAATAATGATTTTCCTACCTTTTTTGTAAATCCTTCCCAGGGATCGCAAAACATAACTGAAGGAAGACGTGGTGGCTCCGAGTAAAGATTTGGTAAATATGACGGAATCCTTCGAATCTGACATCTTCAAATATCGAAAGTACGAATAGGAAAAAACCGGAATCAACAAAATAGTCCAAAACGGAATATTACCGGTTATATCACTTGAACAACAGGAAAGTGAACCGGTAATTGTTGTGAACGACAAAGGCTGTCAATACATTCTAGTCACGAATATAAATAGAACGACACTAATGGAAAGTGTGAACTTGGAACTTAAGATTCCGGATATATGCGGTCTACGTCATTACATTGCGGATTGGTACAGATATGAGGGTACATTGCAGATTGGTACATTGCAGATTGGTACAGATATGAGGGCAAGATTATAAGAACTGATAAGTGTAATATTAATGTTTGTCGTTTCTATATTGACGAACTGCTATTCTTATCTTCAGTGAACGTACACGTACATGAAACACCCACCATACCAAAGCATCACTGACAAACTGGAATTGCGTTTTATAACAACCTCATGCTTGAGAAATAATTTGTTATGAATAGTAGAATCATACTGTATTTACAATGCAGCTGTAAAACTCTGTTTGCAGAGTTCCAAAGGCAGATTGTTTAAATCTATGGAGAATCGAGTAGTTAAGCAAATCTTATCAAGGTTAAACACATATTTACTTATTTAATATTATGGACTAAACCATAATAGTACGGTAAAACTGGGTAATACTGCAGTTCCAAAAGTCAATGTTCATTTTCATAATTTTCCTGGCTGTGCTGTTGTGAAAACGGAGTAAAAAATTCAGAACGTGGATTGCAATCTTTTGTCGAGTCTTAGCAGTCGGTATTGCATTGTACCCCTCCAGTTATGTTTCACACTAACAGGAAAATATAAACACCAATAGTCCCTACTACACTTGCGTTACAACAAACATCACAGTGACTGTTCAATGATTATTGTTTGATTGATATTGCTGGACAACTCGTTTAGAGCAAAAGAAAAAACTAGGTTAAATATGGCAGTATTTGTAAACAGATCTTGTGAAATTAGTTTAGCGTCTCATCCCGCAGAAAATCTGCATAAACAAACATTTCAGAGTAAGGCAGATGTTGGCGTTGCATTCCCGAGCGATGTAGTAAGCTTTCTCAGTGGTGAACGTGTATAGTTCCGGATGGATCGATCAGTTACGGGAAGGCTACCTCAATGTTGGCGTTGCATTCCCGA
The DNA here is from genome assembly GCA_035578135.1 of Flexamia atlantica. NCBI lineage: Eukaryota > Metazoa > Arthropoda > Insecta > Hemiptera > Cicadellidae > Flexamia > Flexamia atlantica. Next base: position 47,972,473 of record JAQJVK010000002.1, on the reverse strand, counting down.
GCGATGTAATAAGCTTTCTCAGTGGTGAACGTGTATAGTTCCGGATGGATCGATCAGTTACGGGAAGGCTACCTCAATGTTGGCGTTGCATTCCCGAGCGATGTAATAAGCTTTCTCAGTGGTGAACGTGTATAGTTCCGAATGGATCGATCAGTTACGGGAAGGCTACCTCAATGTTGGCGTTGCATTCCCGAGCGATGTAATAAGCTTTCTCAGTGGTGAACGTGTATAGTTCCGAATGGATCGATCAGTTACGGGAAGGCTACCTCAATGTTGGCGTTGCATTCCCGAGCGATGTAATAAGCTTTCTCAGTGGTGAACGTGTATAGTTCCGAATGGATCGATCAGTTACGGGAAGGCTACCTCAATGTTGGCGTTGCATTCCCGAGCGATGTAATAAGCTTTCTCAGTGGTGAACGTGTATAGTTCCGGATGGATCGATCAGTTACGGGAAGGCTACCTCAATGTTGGCGTTGCATTCCCGAGCGATGTAATAAGCTTTCTCAGTGGTGAACGTGTATAGTTCCGAATGGATCGATCAGTTACGGGAAGGCTACCTCAATGTTGGCGTTGCATTCCCGAGCGATGTAATAAGCTTTCTCAGTGGTGAACGTGTATAGTTCCGAATGGATCGATCAGTTACGGGAAGGCTACCTCAATGTTGGCGTTGCATTCCCGAGCGATGTAGTAAGCTTTCTCAGTGGTGAACGTGTATAGTTCCGGATGGATCGATCAGTTACGGGAAGGCTACCTCAATGTTGGCGTTGCATTCCCGAGCGATGTAATAAGCTTTCTCAGTGGTGAACGTGTATAGTTCCGGATGGATCGATCAGTTACGGGAAGGCTACCTCAATGTTGGCGTTGCATTCCCGAGCGATGTAATAAGCTTTCTCAGTGGTGAACGTGTATAGTTCCGAATGGATCGATCAGTTACGGGAAGGCTACCTCAATGTTGGCGTTGCATTCCCGAGCGATGTAGTAAGCTTTCTCAGTGGTGAACGTGTATAGTTCCGGATGGATCGATCAGTTACGGGAAGGCTACCTCAATGTTGGCGTTGCATTCCCGAGCGATGTAATAAGCTTTCTCAGTGGTGAACGTGTATAGTTCCGAATGGATCGATCAGTTACGGGAAGGCTACCTCAATGTTGGCGTTGCATTCCCGAGCGATGTAATAAGCTTTCTCAGTGGTGAACGTGTATAGTTCCGGATGGATCGATCAGTTACGGGAAGGCTACCTCAATGTTGGCGTTGCATTCCCGAGCGATGTAATAAGCTTTCTCAGTGGTGAACGTGTATAGTTCCGGATGGATCGATCAGTTACGGGAAGGCTACCTCAATGTTGGCGTTGCATTCCCGAGCGATGTAATAAGCTTTCTCAGTGGTGAACGTGTATAGTTCCGAATGGATCGATCAGTTACGGGAAGGCTACCTCAATGTTGGCGTTGCATTCCCGAGCGATGTAATAAGCTTTCTCAGTGGTGAACGTGTATAGTTCCGAATGGATCGATCAGTTACGGGAAGGCTACCTCAATGTTGGCGTTGCATTCCCGAGCGATGTAATAAGCTTTCTCAGTGGTGAACGTGTATAGTTCCGGATGGATCGATCAGTTACGGGAAGGCTACCTCAATGTTGGCGTTGCATTCCCGAGCGATGTAATAAGCTTTCTCAGTGGTGAACGTGTATAGTTCCGGATGGATCGATCAGTTACGGGAAGGCTACCTCAATAACACGACCGTTGAAGCAATGAACAACGTTAAAATAACAATAAAATTAAATCTTTAGATACTAAAAGTAAAAAGTCCACAATACACGGTTACAATTTTAAATGTTATGCATAAATAAATAACGACCATGTCATAATTACCATCAATTATCTTTTAGGTTAGCCCAACCTTAATTGTCATGGTGTTTCCTTCTATTAAATCCGTGTGGTAAATCAAAAGCAGCAAAAAAAATCAAAAATCAAATTTGTACCTTCAGTTTTTTGAGATGACAATGTGGAAGAAATTCTCATTTGAACAATTCTTAAAACAAAAAGAATTAAGTACTGTAAACCGTCAAGTAAAACAACATCGGTGCATAAATTGCGGGAAGAGAATGTATACTTGTTTAAAGAAGAACAAACCTACAAAAATTTTACAAAGCGGACTCGGCCCATACTAAATAAATTATAATGCAATAAAAACAATTACTTAGTTTCGCCATGCTTCGCTCCAGTGGAAGTGCGATATGAATGGCAGTTTAAGTCATTGTCAGTGTTTGCAGGAGACAAAAACACTTAACAGTTTTTTATAGTGTTCTCCTAGTAAAACATAATTTGCGACGCGGACGAGCCTTTTTAGAAAACGAGTGAAACTTCTTGTTGTATTTTTTTATGATAGCTCGTTAATTATCTCAGTCATTAATCTCACTCGACCTGACCAGGTAGAATGTTATTTAACAACACTAACACTCATGTTCAACTAATAAAAAAAAATCTGTGGGGTTCACTAAAAAATCATTAAAAAATTACAAACGATGAGTACTTGAACAGAACTTTTTCTCAATCAAAAAACATAACAAGTTGAAGGTGTCTCACGGAATGTTTTAGACATCAGTAGTTGAAATACTTTGTCCCCCAAAAAATGAAAAGGGTTAGTCATTCGCTGAAAAAAACTGAATTTGAGTTGCTTCAGTTTTGTACCTAATTTACCAATAGCTTCATAGGTACTAGATATATGTCACGTATGAGCACATCTAGATGTACTACAATATAGATGTACACATAGATACACATATTAGCACATTTAGGGTACTAATACATCGAGGTGGTATAAAGTGAGTGCTACAATAGGATTTCTTAGGAAAATAAAGGAAGCTTGACCAATGACCAAACAACGAATCCAATGTGCTACAGCGAAAAATAACCTAATCCACAAGATCCCATTGAAATTGTCATTACACTTAATGTCTCAACGGACCTCATTAAGAAGACTCCCTTGATAACAAGGCTACTTTCCAAATCCCCTTTTGAGTCGTCTAATCAAGGTTCCAATGTACAACTTGCAAGTGAATACAGCCCCGCAACCCACAAGACCAAACTGTTGTATTCGATACAGTAGCAACGCAGAGTACTGTACATCGTTTCCACCCTTAATTTACCACTTAGGCCCTAAATCTAAAATTTAGCTCTATTTTGAAAGGGAGTACGGTAACAGTGGATTCGTCTATACTGAAAAGAAAAACATACCACGCTTAATAATGCTGTATGGTACCGCGTAACATACGTCTAGTTGAGACATTATATTCAACATGATGAAAATTAATTAGTTCTTTTATGTCACAGCCTCTTATTTTCCCCAATTACTGTTAATGGCATTATTTATAATACAGTATTGAATGGCCAATTTCTTAATAATGTATGGGAGAATCTTTGAAATATCCTTCAACGTTAAGAATACAAACGCTTACAATCTGCAAACAATTAGGACAGAGCAAATATATTTTTAAGAACTTTGGGTATCATAGGAAACCCCTTTGTGATATTGCAACGACCTAAAACGTATGAGAATACTTGATTGATATTTTTACGATGTCGCATTAAGTCGAAAATCAACTGCAGAACTCCTACCCGATAGCTTAAAATGTGTAATTTTCAAAGATTTAAAATTATTATGACTGGCCAAACACCCTTTGGTGAGATCGTCTATGTTTTTAAATAACTGTTTAAGTAGCTGTAAGTTGATGTTTGTAGCTGTTGTCAAATTGTCAAAATATCTACTTTGGAAATGAAGTTACTGTTTGCTCACTCATTTTTTATATTTCTCCCTGAAAGAGTAAAATCAGCACTGCAGTTTGAAGGCGACAGACTCACAGAATCCAAACAATGCAATTTCAGGTTTTACAGTTCATTGTATGTGATGTCTAGTTCAGATTCTAGCTAACCGATAAGCGTGCGTGAGAGGAGAGAGTTTATCAACTAACTTTTTCGCCCTGTCAACCTACTCCTATACCCCTACAACGAAACGATGATGAATATGATGACTTTTAAAGCTAAGCGAGAGCCCTCTTTTCCACTCTTTCAACAACTGAACATCCTCCCTTTGAAATATCTTTTCGTTTACAAAGTTTTGAGAATTTTTTACAATCGCAGTGGTAACGAAGGGACAACCAGAATAAATTATTACACCAGAGGAGCCGCCCATGGCACGTTTTTAAGACCTAGAGTAAGTAAAATTGTTTTTAGAAAATGTTTTGTTTACCTAGGACCAAAGATGTTTAATATGTTACCTAAAGCTATTAAAAAATGCAATAATTTGTCTCAGTTTCAAACTAAGCTCAAGCTTTGGCTCATACAAAGAAATCAAATCGATGACCTGTTTGAAGTACTTGAATAAAGCATAGTTCTCAAATGGATTGCCGTTTACAGGAAAATAAAGTACATTTTTGTAATATTAATTATTTAATTATTACTGTGGTAAATATTATTGTTTAGGAAAAATACTTTTATAATATTAGTAATTAGACACCCAGAGTTATAAAAGTTATGTTCAAGCCAGTTATTATCAAGATCCTGATAAGACGCACCACAGCCGGCACACGCTGCAGCGACCCGCCGCAGTTATCTCTACAATTAATTAATGACTGACACAAAAGATTATTTCTTTATTTGTTTCTCTTGTGCTAGCCATCATAACTATGTAGATGGCTAGAAATTCCTAGCACACTATAGTAAAATTGTAATGATTTGTACTGATTGGAATAAAAATATTATTATTATTATTATTATTATTATTATATTTGAGTGCATTGTCTTCCTCCTGTGGCAATGTAACAACAAACATACATTTTCATCCTAGCTAAACATAAACTGACACTGGCTTTATGGCGTCAATGTAAAAACTTGTCATCCAGTAAATATGATTATGAGGTATTGAAAAAGTATAATATAGCAATCGACATATGTTTGCTTCCAATGTTCCAACCATAGGCATATTCCTCCCTGAGAAGGTGACAGTTGACAACGGAACACAGTCGATACATCGCTCCCTCAAGAAAGATTCAGTCTACATTCTGTTGACGGGAGTGCTACCATGTGCTACACAGGAGACCGGCACGTCTTACGACCACAGATTGTTATCAAACCTGAAACCGCCGAGAAGACACGACACCGAGCAGAACACACAACACACCGGTCACACTGCGACACCACCGTGTACACCGTACTCACATAGTTGGCTGGCGGCTGTACAGCGGAGAGCGTCATATCCTGGTGGCCACTCGCGCACTGTCGCTCCGACACTGCCGCGCGGCCCGGCCGCTGACCTGATTCACCGCCGCCACTTCCGTCTTCCAAGGTCCCCGCTCGGGCTTTCTCTGTGCTGCCTCCGCCGCTTCATCGCCGCACCGCCGGCTGCGCTCTCCCACCACGGCGCGGTGCATCTCTGCATCTGCCGCAGAGCTCAGTACATCCGCCGGGCTCGCCGATGCGAGAGCTCTGGTGAGAACTATTCTTTCTCTCTGCGTAGTCGGCTCTTTTTATTTATTTTTTGATAAAAGGGAACGGTCTACACTCGTACTATCGTTAACGAATAACATAGCACGTGGTAACAAATCTTCATGAGCTTTCACTGAAATTTAACGTGTTGCTAAGCGTTGGTAGGGGAGATCTTCGGTTCCGTCATTACAATGCGAGCTGCAGAGTTAGATTAAGAGTGATGAAAAGGAAAAATATTAATTCATCTGCGAAGCTAGGCTTTTCCAATAAAGACATTTAGTGAGTTTGACTCCTCAATATACCACGGGTTTTGGCAAATGGTTTTTTTCACTTGAAAGCCTTTTCTAAAACGCAAATGCCATAAATCTTAGCAATGTTCTATAAAGGTTTAAGTGCAATATTTCCATCACTATCAAAGCAAATTATATCCTTTAACTTTCCTATAAGAAATGGTCCAAAACTCTAAACCCTGGATAGGTTACTATCGTCGATGGATGTTAAAGAGCATAAAATTCATGCATTGTCCCTTGAAGTCGGAAAAATCGCAGGGTCCGGTATCATCTTTCACAGGATTTAGCTATGGACCTGGCGGCCTTCATACAGTAAAAAGATCAAGTTACTCAGATTCCAAGCCAATTTATGGAGTTCCTCCATTCGGCTTAAAACCATCGCTATGAGACCGCTTATGAGACACCACTTTGTGAGACTTCCGTTCGGGTCAACTATTTATACACAACGACGATCAACTGTAACAAATATACCATATAATCCTTCAACATTATGCGTCGTTACTAAATGTACGGTTATTCAAGCCTAAGCCAACCCGAGTAAATCCCGGATCCATCGGGGCGACTTACGGATCTCGGATACGTATTAAGAGTTATTAAGTAAATGCCGGTGTCGGTAATGACTCACAGGGACACCAACACGCGGGCGGTGCAGCAGCTGTAAGGTTGAAGGTAGGCAGATGTGGGTCACACTCCCGGACCCTGCGGTGACCTACACCGTGCACCGTGGAGGATATCCGGCCGAACTATATCTACATCCATCGCATTACAACATTATTGAAAATATCGACACCAAAACCTCAAATTAGTTGGATTTAAATTATTATGAGCGTTTCTCTACACCTTGCTTTAGGAGTAAATATCCTAAAAAATCACTACACTGTTTGATGAAAATAAATTGCGATAATTGCTTAAACTACAATAATATTGACAACAAACATTATAATATATGTATAAAAACAATTAATTATTTATAAAAAGCTCAACCCACTTTTTTGCATGGAAGAAACAAGGTGTTTTTTTCACTCTCAGTTTTTAGCCGGAAATTTAGTTATTTTTAATTCCAAGACATGTAATTTTACATAAAATGTTCCGATCCAATTTTATAAAAAAAACTCAACAACGTAAACAGGGCAATAATGGGGCGTCCTGGTTAACATACTTAAACGCATCTAAAATCCTAGAACATCAATATACTACAGTCTAAAGTGTATATGCTAATCTAGCAGTCGAATAATCCAACTTTGATGGCTAATTCAACTGCTGGTATAATGAATACACCACGGACTGTAGAATTTGATGTCACTAATGGAAAAGTCTATGTTGCCTCAGCCCTCAGCACACGCGGCGGTGTCAAGGCAACAGGATACGGCCGTCTACTCTCTCCTCCCTGTTGCCAAATCCTTCACTCCCAGCATCTCTCGGCTTATTATAATTGTAGGGCATTCTCTGCGGTTGTCACATTGCAGTCGGCCTCGTTCCTGCCATACTTACTTCCAACTACAGCAAACACTTTTACTGTAGGAATCGCACTCACTTGCAGCTTTTTAGTCGAGCGACTCAGATGACTGCAGCAAGTTAATGACGGATCTGACGGATGGTCGATCACGCTCTGTTGATTGAAACTGTAGAAATGCTTAAAACGAGGACATTTTCACTGGAGGGAAATTGATGAGTTATCTTTCAGTTTCTTGGCACGCCTGATGAAAGAGGTTTGTATGAGCAATGAATGCACAAAAATGCGTGTGTACCCTTTGGTAAGGCAGAAAGGGGAGGGACTACACTTGGCTCAGCGCGACCAAAAAATAACCGTTCCGCAGGACCTTATTTACCAAAACTTTTCAAATTCCGTACACTCCCCTAAATTGGCAAGATGAATAAATGCCTGGCGGATTCGGGAGCAAAATTTAGATGTTTTCATAACTACGAAAGTACTGTATGTGATACAATTGACAAAATTACAATCTAATAGGCTACCGTATAAGTATGTGAAATACTTTAAATATATTTTGAACATAATTTTATCTAGCTCATTAAAATCTAGATTTTTTTGCCAATTTAAAACAAGCTATCCACGCGCAATATAAATGCAAAACACGTTAAGTGACTTGCTGAGATTACTCTTTAACACAGAGTAGCAATACTACTCATCATCCACTACTTACACACTAAACTAAACCGTTTATGTAAAAAAAAACTGTCCGTCCTAAAAAAAAACTTTTTAGTCAAAATATGAGCATGCCGGCTCCACGGCGCGGCGAAGCGTGCGTCGTGAGGAGAGACGATCGTGACAAGTCGTCATCTTATGGAACCAACAGGGAGCTGCGACCATCCGGGGCCGTGACGAACTGCCGTCGACGAGCGAACCCTTTGATTGCAAACCCAGAATAGCTGTACCGAGCTTATGGACAAAGGAATGTCTGAGGATTATGAATAGTTTGCTTACGGCTCTTTGTTTAGTGTCTAAACAACGACTGGCGTGTGCGATGAATTAATTTACTTAATTAATTACACGCTTGAGTTGGTTGTGATTTCCACGTGCTACATGTTTTGCATAGTACACTGTACTATAATCCTTGAAACACTGCAATCGCACAGCACTAATCGCATTTACTGTAAAATAGAACGATATGAGCTTTAAAATTATCCAAAACTATGAGGCTCAGGCCGCAGGGCAGTATTAACGCCGTTGTATGTTTAGGCAAACACGCAAACTGAAGAGTGAATTTTTTTACTGTATTTTGATGATGAAATCTTACTTCCAATGGTAATATTAGTATATTTTACAGCAAGAATCTTTTAAAACGAGACAGAAAATTTCCTAAGGAAATGTATTCTCAGGGAGGGAAGGGAGTTGCCCATGAGCGTAGATGTCGTTGCAATTCCATCGGCTGATTCAAACCGACCTCGCGATAATTGGAGTAGAATCAGTAATATTTGGGCTCTGATTCACAATACAAAAATGTATAATATTATTTTACATAAAAAAGTGCAACAGAAATTCGATCCAGCAGGGAAAGAGATTCCACTGAGGCAATACAGTCATTTATACTGCGGTGAGAGGCGAAGATTACGCGTGTTTTGAGCATGATCCTGGTGTGTAAACGCGATCCCAGACGTCGTTAGTGACTTGTTGTTCACTCGGATCGGAGTTCAACAGCCAACTTGATTCCCTTTGCTTCTAAATAACAGTCGTATAAAGTAGACTATTTTGACGTGAAAGTTTTACTTTACCTCGCAGCAAACATTTAGAACACGGTTTATGTAAGCTTGTCCAACCACTCTTTTACGGCCATCGAGCTCGTCGTCGAAATGTAGACACGAATTTCCCCTACATAAGCACACAAACTATACATACCACCGAAGTGGTCATCGAAAGGATGGCGATATCTCGAGAAATTTACAGTATCGACACAATATTATAAAATACAGTGACGTCGTAAAAATAAATAAAATTATTAAAATATAGGCCAGTATAAGGATGGAAGGTGTGGCAAGGTCGGTCGCAGGCAGCGGCTACCGCGGCAGCTCTGGCTAATTAATCAGTTCAGTACTCGAAAACAGACACACCCATAGCGAGACCGAGCCGTTCCCTTCGTCGTGCCCTTGCTGAGCATGTGCGGCGGTTCTACCTGTGGTTCTACCGAGCTGGCAATATGGTTACCTACTCCTGTGATCAGAATTAACTTCACATTATGTTTTATCCTCGAGCCTATAAGAAACTCTCCTCAGGAGAAACCGTTGTTGTGGACTCTATAAAGTTTCGATACGATCGATCTTGAAAATAGTAGTTTTTACTATCACGATTACTGAGCACTTTATAGTGAACTATTTTGATTGATTTAATCGTGATGTCAGACCAAACTTCCTCTTTTGTGATTAGCATATAAATGCATTGCATGTTGGGTCTTGGTAAAGTCCTCTGTCACGGAAAAACTTCAAACGTAAATATTTCTCGTCATTTTATGTCTGGAGGTGAAGAGTTCTAGTTGTAGTTGAGGCTTTACACTGCTCTTGCTTTGCGTTTTCTGCTGTAGTATGTTATTGTAATTGTTAATGTAAACTGTTAAAATTATTATACTTGTCATCTCAAACATGCATATGAAGTTAGTTCCCCATGATTCAATGACAACAGTGTCATTATACAAAATAAATCATGTTATTAAGTAGTTCTAGAATGATTTTCAGGGAGAAGAACATACGATTGCTAATAAATAGGTAAATAAAAAATAAATACAAAGTTTTCCTTGTTAGTCAGTGCACATTCTTCTCAGAAACTGTTTTACTGCTTACGACTTTAATGATACCTTTCTGAGAATCCTAAATAATGTAAACAAATATTTAGTGACGCCTTATCGTCGACTGAGTCAGTATAACTTGTTTTCTCCAAATCTGATTGTTCCCACACCATTTGTAGGTTTTATCTAAATTAACATGAGTCTTTAAATCAGTTTTTCAAATTTTGAATTGGTAGTGTAATTCAATGCAAGTGTAAACTGGAATACAACGTTTTTGTTATCTAATTTTGATTTCAATGCGTGCTTTCAAAACAATACTATAACCATTCACTATTTCCTACAAATCTTTAAGACCTGAGTCTTGATATGAACACTGAATTTAAAAACTTTCGATAAGTCTCCATACTTTTACTCTTCATCTTTAAGTGTAATACCTATATACTTATAAGCAAATTTTTCAATCCAAACAGGATTGTACTAAAGGGACCTATGTCAAGGATTTTGGGAGTGCTTTGAATAGTTGCTATGGTTACCATTAGAATAAACAGCTACTACCACTACACTACAGGCCGGAGTCCTTTTGTGGTGACGTCACATTATCAGACGGAATCGCAGACGACTTTATAATGTACTCTTATAGTCAGGGCGCCAGCAAGGAGGACCTGGAAATTTGGGTGGACAAAGGTTTTTTAACTGATTCTGACTCAGTTTATTGCGCTGATTACGAATCTGCCGGGTGCAACTTTGGCACCCTTGGGCAAACGCCGCCATATTGGAAAAATGGCGGCAAAGAGGTTTTTCAATGTTAACACGATAGAATCCGTAAAAATGGTCCGATCTCAACGAAAATCGGTACAGACATGTAAAATGGTAATCCCCTATTCAATTTAACAAACCAGCTCGATAAGACCACCGGAAGTGGGGGTTAAGGGGAATAAACCCCCTTAAAAAGGGGTTTTTTGGTTTTTTCACATGGCAAAATTAAAATAATCAAAATATCGTTTCCACCATTGAATTTAGCTTAAAAAAACTAACAATTTGGTATTTTTAATCATTGCTCTATGTCCATTGGTTGCCGAGATATTGAAAGCGGAAAAACCGTACACCGTCCCTATGTTATCCTTATGGGGAAAAATGTAAAATTCTATATCTCGCTTACTTCTCAATATATCTGAATAAAACTTGGTGTGTTGCTTCATCTAGTTGAGATATACTTGATTATGGCCTTAAGTACTCTATTTTTACATTCACACTGCAGCAAACCTACGTACTCATTCCCCATGCTATCCTTATGGGAAATAAATAAAGTACTAAAACCTCCATATTTTCGACATATCTCGATCAAACTTAGAATATAGCCTCTTCTATTTGAGTTATACTGGGATAATGACTGAAAACACCCAATATTTACAAACATGCAGTAGCAGACCTGCATACTCATTCCCCAAGTTATTCTTATGAAGAAAATAAAAATATGTCATATACCGTTTATGTTGCGTTTAAATATTATTTTAAGTGTTTTAAATTCCCTAGATATGCAGATCTGCTGCAATGGGGTTATTTTTTTATTCTATTCAATAAAAAGGTGGTCTCTTTCATGATATTTAAACTTTTGAGTGTCCCCCTAAAATGGGGGATTTTGTGGGCAACTCAAAATTTCCAGGTGCAAACCCCTTTCGAGTGACCCCTCATTTTAAAGAGCTTTAAAAAAATAGGCGAATGGAGGAGGTTGGAGGTCGCTAACGTATTTTAATCAAAATTGGCAGCTTGTAAAATTTTCAAGGAGTCGTATTCAAAACTTTGACAAGCTGTCAATTTGGATAGAAACACTTTAGAGACCTCCAACTTTCACCATGCATCTATTTTTTGAAAACTCTTTAAAATGAGAGGTCACTTAAAAGGGGTTTACATTTGCAAATTTTGAGTTGCCCCTAAAATCTCCCACTTTTGGGGGACACTCAAAATTTTTGGTAACGTAAAAAATAATTTGGGTTGAGTTAGCATCATTCCCCAAAGGTTATTTGTTTGTCTTAACAATAAAAAAATCAAAGATGGGGGACGGATTTTTTTACACACTGTATAAACACATTAGTCCTTTTTGGACCACATAAGTTCCAAATTTATTTTTTGAATTTATAAATATGTAAATATTTAAAGCCTTTTTGTTAACAGTCAGGTATTGTCTGTTAGAATGTATAGGTTCTAGACTGTATGTTTGGCAATTTATAAAATTCAAAAAGGCAAACGTATAATGTAAAATATATTTATAAAATATATCTATAATAGCATAGTCCATAAAATAAGTAGGTGCCCATTCAAATATTTGCATCCAATGTGATTTACCAAAGTACCAAAATAGGCCTATATTAAATGACTCATTGTACGAACTCGATTAAAAAACTGCTACTTCATAAACAAGGAAAATCACGAGGATGTTCACCACAGTTAAGAAAATATCGTGTAAACGTATCCAGCTGTTCTGTTTCAAATGTCCCTCGACGGAGGAGCGGGATTCTCATAAAACAACCAATAGAATTTGGGGGTGTGGCTAATATGGGGGAGAGTACAGTCGATGACTAAATCGGGATGTGGCCAAAAGTGGTTAGTTCCGTTTGTGCGCGAGGCGCCAAACCCGGACTGTTTTAAAACAGCCCCGATTCGTCGGGAGCGTCAGGTGCCAAACCCGGACTGTTTCATTTTTGCACAGAAACGTCAAAGTCGGACAGCGCCAACTCAGGACGGAAAAACAGTCCCGAGTTGGTGCTGTCCGATTTTGGCACTGTCCGACTTTGGCGCGTTCCCTTTTAAAGCGAAGGGAAGGTAAACAAAATTATTTTATTCGCATGGGGGGGCCAAGCTTAGTGAGTGTAAACTTCAATTATGTTGTGTTTGGTAAGTACTGCTAATCAAAGCAATAAATGTTGTGTTTGAGGACAGAGTTAAAAAAAATAAGGTCAGGCTCGGCGGTCCCGAAATTTAAGTTAAATTTTGGGAACAGCTTCTGGCTGAAATAAATTTTTGGGAATTTACAGATATATTATTACTCAAGAGCTTTAAAAATTAATGAAATTGTTAGACATCGTAAATAACCCCATTGTAGCAGATCTACATATCTAGGGATTTTAAAACACTTAAAATAATATTTAAACGCAACATAAACGGTATATGACATATTTTTATTTTCTTCATAAGAATAACATGGGGAATGAGTATGCAGGTCTGCTACTGCATGTTTGTAAATATTGGGTGTTTTCAGTCATTATCCCAGTATAACTCAAATAGAAGAGGCTATATTCTAAGTTTGATCGAGATATGTCGAAAAATATGGAGGTTTTAGTATTTTGTTTATTTCCCATAAGGATAGCATGGGGAATGAGTACGTAGGTTGCTGCAGTGTGAATGTAAAAATAGAGTACTTAAAGCCATAATCAAGTATATCTCAACTAGATGAAGCAACACACCAAGTTTTATTCAGATATATTGAGAAGTAAGCGAGATATAGAATTTTACATTTTTCCCCATAAGGATAACATAGGGACGGTGTACGGTTTTTCCGCTTTCAATATCTCGGCAACCAATGGACATAGAGCAATGATTAAAAATACCAAATTGTTAGTTTTTTTAAGCTAAATTCAATGGTGGAAACGATATTTTGATTATTTTATTTTGCCATGTGAAAAAACCAAAAAAACCCTTTTTAAGGGGGTTTATTCCCCTTAACCCCCACTTCCGGTGGTCTTATCGAGCTGGTTTGTTAAATTGAATAGGGGATTACCATTTTACATGTCTGTACCGATTTTCGTTGAGATCGGACCATTTTTACGGATTCTATCGTGTTAACATTGAAAAACCTCTTTGCCGCCATTTTTCCAATATGGCGGCGTTTGCCCAAGGGTGCCAAAGTTGCACCCGGCAGATTCGTAATCAGCACAAAAAACTGAGTCAGAATCAGCAAAAAAATCGCTGTCCACCCAAATTTCCAGGTCATCGTAACTTACAATGGGTTGGCACCCTGACTATTATGGCGATTCACTGTCGTACTCTTAAAACTATCGTGCCCGAAGTAATTCGTTTAAGTTTTCGTTTAGAAACCATTATTTTTTCGAATCTGCATTAATCAATGAATAACTAAATAAGGTCGCAAATACTTTTAAAGAAAACAAGACTTTATTTCATAAACTTAAAAACTGGTAAACATTACAGGCAAGTAATTTGTTTACTTTTCATCAGATGATTTATTGGAAATTTGACAGTTTTGTTTCTTATTGTTTTCATTTCGATGTTCTAATGTCACAATTTTTTGGTAAATGTTTACGATTTTCATATGATTTTAGTAGTTATTTCCTAACAAAGCGCTAAAGCGCTAGTAGTTCGGCCGGTGTTGTGACGTGGCATCAGGGAGGAGGGGGGGAGACTCCGGCCTGTAGTGTAGTGTTGCTACTATGGTTACTAGTGAGGTGGCTTAGTGAAATTACCGTTACCTGGCGGATAAAAGCATCAAATTTCGTGTGAAGGTACCTTATGGTGTACTAATAAATTTTAGCTTAGGAGCCCTTTTGAATTTTTAAAAATTTCCACACCCGGCACCAAAATCCGAGTGTGGTATGTAAAATCACAATTAACATGGGATCATTACAGAAAAAAGGTTACTTTACTGCATTTTTACATGTATTTTTTTAGATATTGACTTGGAAACAACGCCTATCGTTGTTTAGTGGTTAATCCTTTATTTTGACAGGATCATAGTTTTCGGCCGCCATCTTGGATCAGCCATTTTGGATATCAAATCAATTTTTTAAATGTAAAGGTGATGTTGTGACACATCATTATGAACTAGATTTTCACACTGATTACAATGCTGAAATCCGTTTTTGAAAATATGCATACGTTAAAAAGATATGCTCAAATAAAAACTCACCCCTATACATTTCTTATGGACGTTTAATATTTTTAGCATTTTTTTGGATAATTTTTCTTATTTCTTTCATTATAATTAAGATATGTAGTTAATTTTAGTATTAAAATACTCACTGAAATAGCAACTCTCATTTGAGATATTAGTCATCAATTTCGGACGAGTGACAGATGAGCTATAAGGCTTAATAAGAACTCAAAAATCAACTTTTTGGAAATTTGGTTTTAATTAATTATCTATATCTCCGGTTCTAATTAAGGTATTTAGTTCATTTTGGTCTTAAAATACGCAGTGATACTTCAGCTTTCGTTTGAAATACTAATAAGTAAAATTTGTTAGGTTGTAAACAGATTTTAAGGCTCATTACGACATAAATATTAGTTATTTCAAAGTATTACGCTTAATAGTGAAATATATCTCACCCTGAACTTTTCCGGATTAAGTGATCGTGGTCTCAAAATAAAGCTGATATTCTACTGAGTCTTTTAAAAGCATTCAGAACTTAATACCTGTCCTAGAACTGGAGATATCAGTCTTTATATAAACAAAAATGTCTGAAAAATTTTCTTTTATGTGGGTTTTTGAACCACAACTCGCCTGAAACTCAATCTATTAAAATAATTTATGACTCAAATGAAAGCCAATAGTCTACAGAGTCGATTAAGATCTTTAAGATTTTTGAGTCTTCTTTTGAACTAGAGAAATCCTTCATGAACTGTAAAATTATGCAAATAAAACGAATTTATGTTGAATGAAAGCTCATAAGTCACCTAACTTTAATCTGATTTTAATGAGAATCAGCTCACCTAAAAGCTGCTGGTTTACTGAGTGATTTAAGACTAAATACCTTAATCAGAGCCGGAAGTATGGATAATTAATTAAAACCAAATTTCCAAAAAGTTGATTTTTGAGTTCATACTAGGCCTTATAGCTCATCTGTCACTCGTCGGAAATTGATGACTATTATCTCAAATGAGAGTTGCTATTTCAGTGAGTATTTTAATACTAAAATTAACTACATATCTTAATTATAATGAGAGGAATAAGAAAAATTATCCAAAAAATGCTAAAAATATTAAACGTCCATAAGAAATGTATAGGGGTGAATTTTTATTTGAGCATATCTTTTTAACGAACGCATATTTTCAAAAACGGATTTCAGCATTGTAATCAGCGTGAAAATCTAGTCTGTAATGATGTGTCGCAATACTACATTCAAATTTAAAAAAATATATATTTTACATCCAATATGGCGGATCCAAGATGGCGGCTAAAATATTATACCCAATAAAATGACGTATTTACTACTCAGCAAGTAAGGCGGTGGTTTTAAATCAATATTTTGGGAAATATTAGCTTGGATACACATAAATAAAATGTTTTCAATATATATTTATCGGCCATTTTGGATTATGGTGCCGTATATAGAAATTTTTAAAAATGCAAAAGGGCTCCTAAGCTAAACTTTATTAGTATACCCTAAGGTACCTTCATGCCAAATTTGGTGCTTTTATCCGCCTGGTAACGGTATTCTTAAATTATAGCCCTAAGCAACCTTACCATACTAAGAGAATGCAACAAGAGAACAAAACTACGAGAATAAAACACAATCTCCCAGCAAAGCCGGGGTTATCAGCTAGTATGTTAATGAAATGAAAGACATAATTTAAAAAAAGTATTGGAGCCAGTTTTAAAAACTTCCCTTTTGCGTCAGAATGTTGAGAGAGCTCAGCCAAGTCGACTGCCGGCGTGGGCTTGGGCTTACCGCGACAAAACATCCACACATGCGAGTGAAACTATGTAGGAAAACGCACCCAGGGACACCCGTTTAATGCGGTTACGACAGTTGTTCAACAATACAGTACATACAATGATTTAACTGACAAATGATCAAGTGATTTTTATTACGCGTGTAAATGTGAAAATTTCTAATTAAATTTTAGTGACGATGACATTTCAAAAGGCTAAACGTTGGTTTCCCTATATATAATTGAATGAGTATAGAGGTATTATTGAGCCCGGTTATTGTCTCACATTGTCCATTCATATCTCCCGGCGCCAGGCCCGCTGTCGATACCTCCACCTCCACCTTGCTTGGTTTTGCTCGGAATCTGAACTTCAGAGCAAAAATAATACTACCGCGGTGAGGCAGTGGGTGCGGAGTATTTATACGAAAATATATTATAAAGATAAAATTTGAAAACTTGATTTCATTCTAAATCGCCCAAATAAATAATGAAATTCGTGGCCATGCAATGGCCTGACACATGATATGACAAACGTTGTTACAGCTGACTTAGGGTACATAATATGAAAAACTCACAATCTTTCACACTTAAAATGTTAGTAGGAACAGTAGGATTATAAATCCAAGAGTTATTTTAGAGAAATCGATAGGTCGTTACGAGAGTTACATAGGCCAATATTTGTGCAAAACCAAATCATCCACATTTTTGTAGACGAAACTAATCAATGTGCATAACGATAACAACGACACGCGATTGCTCCACCACTCGGGGGACTCAGTTTATAGAGCTCCGTCGAATAGCGTCATCAATACATTACTACACTATTCCCCTGTCAATTTGCACATGCCCAATAGTTACACGAGTCTTGCGGTGTTTCAAAGAGCAGATCTCGTCGAACTGCACTGCACCGACCTCCACCCACTTCGTCCTGCACAGGAGAAGGTGCGGGCGTCGACGAAACACTCGACGTAAATCAACGGACGCGAAAACAATTATACGAGCGGCGAACGGTGTTATTTATCGCAGTTTAGTCTGCTTTAAAATGTACAGCGAACAATTAATAATTTCGGTAGAGACGTTCGCCTTGGAGCCGAGAGCGAGGTTGGAGTCGTTCACTTTGCCAAGGATTCTGACGCAATCGCATTGTTCGCCGTTTCCTTGTTACACCCGGTCGGTGCCGTCGTCTGTCCGTCGCCTGGTCGTCCCCTGTGAGAGTCTCCGCGTAAACGTTTGATTGTTCGCGAAATGTTTCGTGATTTTTGTGGAATTCACCCAGTTTTTGTTTAGAATCTAAAGAAGTCGTGAAATATCACTAAATCTAAATGAATGCATAAACTCAGACTTAATGCCGTCCCAGAGAGGGTGAAAGAGGGGAACAACCCAGCAAACTTATCCTCAGACCCTTATTGCGGCTGCCATATTAAAGAATACCATTCGTCATGGGCCTTCTTTTAAACCGTTTCTTGCCTCAGCAGTCAGTCATGTTGTGGCGGCTTTTTCTTTTTCTTTCATTTCTTTTAATTTTCAAGTTCCTACGCTCTCACGAACTCCGTTTTAAAATTAACGAGAGTGTACCAACTCTTAGTACAGTAAATATAGCATGCAAATAATATATGTGAAATAATTTTTTAAATGTTGAGGTATTATGTCGTATATTTAATAACACCAAGATAATTGAGCAACAAATGATACTGTGTTTTTTTAGATTTACCAATGGATGTATAAACTTTACCATACTTTTCTTTACAGTTCTATTTCATGAACAGCTGCACTGTTGTTCGTCTCATGGACGTACAGAAACTTAGGAAGAGTGCAATAAATAATTAATTAAAATATAATAATAAAATAATTATAATTATTTTGTATGTTTGTTTGTTTGCACAATGTCTCAAAAATGGCTCGAAAATGTCCTTGAAATTCTTGAATTAAAGAAATTTATGACTCAAAAACGTGTTCTATGCAGATTACTTGGCCAGAGAAAATCCTAGAGGTAGTGAGGTATATGTCGATTGTCGAAGCTTGAGTTTGACGTCTCGGCAGGGGAGAGGAATAAATCATAGATGACGTGGAAGTAAACATAGCCATATGATTGTGTTACTAGTCTGGTAGCCAAAAAAAATCCTAAACCAAAACAAAGTGTGGTTTAATATTGGAAACTATGTTTTGCTCTTTGAATAACAATCAATAAACAGGTGAAATGATTTTACTTCAGTGTGTAACAGATGGTTTGACTCAACAAATTCAG
The DNA here is from genome assembly GCA_035578135.1 of Flexamia atlantica. Taxonomy (NCBI): domain Eukaryota; kingdom Metazoa; phylum Arthropoda; class Insecta; order Hemiptera; family Cicadellidae; genus Flexamia; species Flexamia atlantica. The sequence continues at coordinate 47,953,562 of JAQJVK010000002.1, read as the reverse complement.
TTGATCATCAGTTATTAGTCGTTTCCCCTCCTCTAAACATCCAAATTCATCTGGTTTTGTTTGTAAACACCCAAGCTTCATTATGTCCCTCACTACCTCTATAAAGTAATAAAATTAATTTTAAAGTTGTAAAATGTTAACATTGGCCTCATGAGTTGCCATGATAGCTACGAAATAAACAAGGAAAGTGTAAACAAATAAAGTGGGCGGGCATTGACTGCGCGAACTGACCTGAGTCAGGTAGTCGGGTATTCCTGAACTGCGCGAACTACTCCAAATAGCCGCAAGATACGTTCCTTATCTGCGCGAAGAGGCGGCCCTCTTTGACTGTAGAATTCTTAGATGTGAGCATTTAAGAATTTGTCAAAGCCCAAGTCATCTGCAGAAAGTGCATTCATTACGGATGCTATGTTATACTAAAAAAGGGAGAAAGTGCTCAACTGTTTATTTCGAACTGAGGTAGCGTATTTAAGTTTGTAATGAAAATAAAATAAAATGTATAGAACATGTTAATGAAAATAAAATGCACCTTTTTGGGGATTAGGAGAATATCATGGCTTCAAGACGGCGACCAAAGTGCATGTTATTCAATCTGAACGGAAAAAATAAGTAAACCCTCACTTTCAAATTAAATCCCGTTACTGTAAAATAAATAACATTTATCAGATGATATTAATGTTTCGTACCTTTTGTTTCTGTGGTCTCACAATTTCGGTAAAGTAAGTAAATTATACCATATTATGTGTATGTTCCCTGAAAGAAAATATTAAGCTTCCAAATGGTTTTCTGTGAAGTTATAGTAATACGATTACAATAAATCAAATATAAATAGGACCAAGGAAGGTACTGCAATAAAAATTCAGAAATTTAAAAACACACTTATATCTTTATTTAAAAAATAACGCCATAATCACAATCACAATCAAGGCATCTGCACAAGTTAGATTTCGCTCGAAACGCACTTTACAAATTGTAATCTGTCATTAATGGTTTGCGGAATGATAACACGTAAACAAGAACATTCCTTCTGCCGGCAACTCACCCCTACCTGGCGTGGACTTCGCGCAGCTAAGGAACATTTTTTGGGACCCTTAGAGGGATTAGCGCAGTTAATGCGCGACCAATAAAGTAATCATAACAGCTGTTTGCAAACTAAAGCCACCTATATAGGAAAAATACAGCTTATGGGATAAAGATTGTATGGAGTGATAAAAAGATTTTTTATTTATTAATTTTATGACGCCGAAATATTTTATAGTAATTGGATGAACTGGTAAACATGAAAATATACAGTAGCGAGCCTTGCTCGGTCTACCAGGTACTGGTTTAAACTGATAGTCCATGAATTTGAGGAAAATCGGCCTAACAAATCCTGACCAAGTTGAAACTTCGCACTGATGTTAAGTAAACCTCCCTAATTAAAATTTCAAGTCCCCGGAAATCCCGGCTGTCCTCCAAAAACGGCATTTAGAAGAAACTACTTCCGGTCCATTTTTCTCTAAACATTTTTTAAATCAACATAAAAACCATATGAGATACGAAAAAAGTGTAAATGGCGTTTTTGCAACTGATAAAATGTGCAATAAAATAAGTAAAGAACTTCAAGATACCTATAACTTTCTGGCAAAATTTAAACTAATAATATTTTATTAGTTTTTATTGAAGATAAAAAATAATATTAGCCTACCCTATTTGTTTTTATTGGAGTGTTCTATTTATAAAACCTCTGACTTAGGGAAATTTCATGTAAAATAAATTCCCATGGGGGCGAAGCCCTTTGATCTTATTGAATAATAAATTTAAAAAATAGCATCCTGATATAGGAATTCCAATTATTAGACATTCCAATCATTAAAATTGGCTCACAAAAAAGGCAAAGGTGAGCTCACTGAAAATATATTCCTTAAAGAATTTGTCAAAATATCACCACAAAAAATCATTTCTGGTGAGATAACTCAAGCCTTTATTGTGAACCAATTTTGATGATTGAGGTTACAAATAACTGGAATTTTTACTAGGATTTAAAGAATATAAATTATTCATTAAGATAAAAGGGCTTCGCCCCCTTGGGAGTGTATTTTACAACAAATGTTACAAGTAATCCTTATGGCAGAGGTATTCAAATTAGAAGATCTTAGACAATTTTTAATATCAGCAGTTATTTTTTAATTTATTGTACAAGTTTATACTCGTTTTATAGAAAATTTTATTCTCTATAAAAACGCCACTTTTTGTAAATATTATGGTTTTCGTTTTGATTTAAAAAAAACTATAGTGAAACACGGACAGGAAATACTTTTTTCAAGATGGCGACTAGAGCACAGCAAGGATTTCCGAAGACTTGTGAACTTTTAATCATGGGTATCAACTTAACATATGTGCGGAGTTTCGACTTGGTAAGGATTTCAGGCGATATACTTTTTTATGCCTAAAATTCCTTGACTATAGTAAATTAACGTGTACACAAAATATACAAAATTACACTTTTTGTTGGTTTATTATAGTTGCGGCAATGCTATACTATAAAAACAGAATATTGACTCGAGTTTTTGTGCATAAACCACAGTGATCTTACAATGGAAATTTCACACCAAATATGTAAACTTCTCGCTGTTAAATCGCAGTTACTCATCAAAACAAGGTTGTAAACAACTCTCACTGAATCGTAAACAAATTAAATATTTGTCTTTCCTACTTCCTCAACAGAAGGATGGTCCACAAGTGTGTAAAAATGTGAAACCCCGTTTTCCGAAACCGTCAGAGGAAAGTTTCTTTAAAATTCAATCTGTAAAATTCAACGAATTTACGAACTTCACGGTGAATTTCCACTACTCTGGTTTCTAAGAGCATTATGCTATCTTAATGACGTCGTGAAGTGGTCTAGACTCAAGAAGTGCGGTGCAGCCGGACCGTGTTTGGGGAAAAAGTAAGGCTTAAAGTGGAAGTGGCGGGGGCATGGTTAATCAAACAAATTAGTACGATTATGGTATATTCAATAACTTTAGCACAACACTGTTTTTAAGCTTATCTCTGAGTTGGTTGAAGTAAAACTTGGTAAATTGTTTACAGCTATAAGGGTTGAATAAAGTATGCACATATCATAATGTAATGAGTAAACTTTAAAATAAGAATGGGAATGGTTTCAAACATAAGAAAAACTAGTAGTAAAACATTTTATATTTTAAGAGTTTCCTTGCATTTGGCCTAAACGATTTCATTACACTTGGTTCCTTATAAATATTTTCTGGAAATCTTTGAAAATATTATGCAATATTTCATTTCATTTACAAAGGATTCATTTCGTCATAAATGCGTAAGACTGTAGTAATATAATATAAATAATAAAAAATACAGGATATGTCCTCGAGAATGACTGTCTGAGCATTAAAATGAATAATAATTAGTACCTGGTGGACCGAGCCTTGCTCGGTGTTATTTCATGTTTACCAGTTCATCCAGTTACTATAAAATAACTCAATGTCATAAAATGTATCAATATAAACCTTTTTTATTGCTCCATGGACTCTTCATCCCACCTGCTGTATTTTCCCTTGATAGCTGTAGATTCCAAACAGCTGTTATTATTACTTCATTTGTTTACACTTTCCTTGTTTATTTTCGTTGCTATCACGGCAACCCATAAGGCCAATGTTAAAATTTTACAACTTTAAAATTCGATTTATTACGTTATTAGATTTTCTCTGGCCAAGTAATCTGCGTAAAAGACGTTTTTGAGTCATAAATTACTTATTTCCAGACTTTGAAAGAAATCCTCGGAGCCGTTTTTGAGATAAATGTGCAAGCATACAAGCAAGCAAACAAGCAAGCACGCACGGCCGGACGATAACATTGCTCATATAAGAGTATAGGATAGGATTTTGCGCTGTGTCTTGTTGCACGATCTTAATATTTTTATCTATCTGCAATCAAAAGGACAGTCTGAGAAATCACTTAACTACTTAAATTACATTTAAATACAGCTATGAAGCGGGAGAATGAGGAAATTCCGAAGGAAAATCTAAAATCTTCGAAAATTTAATAAATGTCAAAATCTAGCGGACAATCAATAAACTTTAAGAACAATATAAAAACATCAAACCAAATGATGCGAGGATATTCTATTACTGGCGATGGATATGCATCCTCAAGGGACCCATTGTTCCCTGATGCGATCGAGTCCTTGCTGACACCATATCCGTAGAAGCCCTGACTATCGACAGCAGTAGCCGCAGTCACGTCTGTCAACGTCGACGCCTCCCGGACAGAAACGAAAGGGAAATCCAGGACTCGGCCGGGCCCGGTAAACAAAGGGCGTCCGGATGAAAGACTTTCCCCCGGGACGCTTCCGTGAGTCCTGACCTGCTGCCTCACATCCGCGCGTCCGTCACCCGGCGGATCACCTTACGGCCGGATCCGCCTGTTTTACGTTTACCTTCCGATTTTGTAAAATGGTGACAGGAAGCCCACGCCCGGGACACTAATCTTATTTGGGCACTGCCAATCTGTTTTCATAGTTTTGCTCATCTAACTCTTATAATAATTCAGTTTAGTCCAACCTTCAGACAACTAAATCTCCAGTTCTACCGGGCCGATTTTATTAATTAATGGGTCATTGGAAAGCTCTCTCCCTGTAGATTGTCAAATAATTATGAGTTTTTTTTTTTGAGATTTATGGTGAAAAAGTAAAAAACACTTGTTTTCCATAAGAAATACATTTAAAACTGTTTTTTTCACATTTTTTATTTCAAGGCAAATTTTGGTTGGCTTTATTGAGTATTTTCAAGAAGTGCATAATAATCAATTGTAGGAAATTAAATTCTCTTTCAGAATATCACCTTCCTTCTTTTAGCCGATTTCTGCACCATTTAAAAGTTATTTGCAAAAAACCTAAGCAACCTCCGAATTTATAGTGGTGAGAAAATACTGAATTAGAGATATTTTTGTTAAACTTTGTACAACTAAACCTAGAGTTCTACCGGACAGATTTTAATAATTAACAGGTCGTTGGAAAGCTCCATCCATGTAGATTTGCAAATAATTATGAAAGTTAGATTGTTTTAAAGATTTATGGTGGAAACGTAAAAACACAAATTTTCTATAAGAAATAGATTTAAAAAACAGTTTTTTAAGTTTCTTTTTGTAGCCGGGTTTTGGCTGTCCATTATCAGTATTTTCAAGAAATGCATAGTACCAAATTGTAGGAAATTTTATTCTCCTTCAGAATATTACCTTCCATTTTAGCCAATTTCTGCACCATTTAAAAGTTATTTGCAAAAACCCTAAGCAACCTCCGAATTTATAGTGGTGAGAAAATACTGAATTGGAGATATTTTTGTTAAACTTTGTACAACTAAATCTAGAGTTTTACCGGACAGATTTTAATAATTAACAGGTCGTTGGAAAGCTCCATCCATGTACATTTGCAAATAATTATGAAAGTTGGATTTTTTTTAAGATTTATGGTGGAAGCGTAACAACACAAATTTTCTATAAGAAATAGAGTAAAAAAACATTTTTTTTTTCAATTTCTTTTAGTAGCCAGGTTTTGGCTGCCTATTATCAGTATTTTCAAGAAATGCATAGTATCAAATTGTTGGAAATTTTATTCTCTTTCAGAATATTACCCTCCACTTTAGCCGATTTCTGCACCACTTAAAAGTTATTTGCAAAAAACCTAAGCAACCTCCGAAATTTATAGTGGTGAGAAAATACTGAATTAGAGATATTTTTGTTTAACTTTGTACAACTAAATCTAGAGTTCTACCGAACAGATTTTAATAATTAACAGGTCGTTGGAAAGCTCCATCCATGTAGATTTACAAATAATTATGAAAGCTAGATTTTTTTAAAGATTTATGGTGGAAGCGTAACAACACAAATTTTCTATAAGGAATAGAGTAAAAAAACAGTTTTTTTTAAGTTTCTTTTTGTAGCCAGGTTTTGGCTGCCTATTATCAGTATTTTCAAGAAATGCATAGTACCAAATTGTAGGAAATTTTATTCTCTTTCAGAATATTACCTTCCACTTTAGCCAATTTCTTCACGTTTAAAAGTTATTTGCAAAAAAGCTAAGCAACCTCAAAACTAATAAGTAGTGAGGAAATATTGAGTTAAAGATATTTTTTGACTTTGTACAACTAAAACCAAAGTTCTATACGAAACTTTCTCCTTCTAGATTTGCAAATAATAAAAAAACTTGATTTTTTCAAGATTTATGGAGAGGATTTGTAAATACCCACATGCTTCCTATAAAAAAATACATAAAGACAGGAGTTTTAAGCCAAGTTTTGGCTGCCAGTTATCAGTATTTTCAATAAATGAATTTCGATGTCTTTTGGGAAATTTTATTCTCTTTCAGCATATTACCTTCCACTTTGGTCGATTTCTTCAGCATTTTAAAGTTATTTGCAAAAACGCTTTATAGTGGTGAGAAAATACTGAGCTAGAGATTTTTTGCAAAACTTTGTACAACTGAATCTACAGTTCAACCAGAGAGATTTTAATATGCGGTCGTTGGAAAGCTTTCTCCCTGTAGATTTACAAATAATTGTGATGATTTAACTTTTATAAGATTTATGGTGGAAAAGTTTAAAAAACATGTTTTCTATAGGAAATACATTAACAACTAGCTGATCATCTGTTAGTCTGCTGACAGCTAGCTGTCATCAAGTTTTTGAAAACAATTTTATTTTTGAAAAAATCAAATCATCTTTCTTGCATTTCACAAGAAAACCCCATATACTATGTACTATTTTTCTAGAGACCGTTATATTTAACCACAACGGGCATTGAAGCTAGTCTTTTATACATTGCTAGCTCGATACCCGTGGCTTCGACCGCTAATAGGATATATCTGAGAATTAATATGAGAAGTGTTTTCTTTTCTTTCACAGTCATAACTTGATAACGGCGGGACGGATTTTAAGGTGTTAAATTAAGGTTTATTTGCCAATTTTAATTCGTCTTAGAATTTTAAGAAAGGGCATCACTTATATACAATAAAGGGTTAAATCGTAAGGACATGGCTTGATATAGTTTTTGAGGAAAACCACAGACTGCAGCAGCACTTATTATTTCCCGTGCAAAGCCGGGGTATATTCTAGCACCACAAACTGGGCTTCCTTGAAACGCCAGGGTAAATTGAAACAGTTTGGTAATATTGTAGTTTTTGTGTTGGTAACACTTACAGATAATTTATTCATAGTTATTGCCCATCGCCACCTGAATTAATCAATTGACAAAAAAGGTTACGTACCTTATGACCATCTTCAATTCAATGTGTAGAATATTATGTCTATTTAATTTCAACATGAAAAATGCCTTTTTCAAGACTGGTACAAGAACAATTTTTGTGAACAATTTTTTTAAATATGTATGACGACTGATGAGAAAAAGTTCTTGTAAGCGTCTTGCAATGACATTTTTTATATTAAAGTTCAACTACACATCATATTCTACACACTGAATTGAAGACAGTCATAAAGGTACGAAACCATTATCAACTGACTTACAGATAAACTTATTTGCTTCAAACACTGAATGAATCTGTAAACGAGATTACTTGCTGTGATATATTGGTGATAGACTCATCAAAACAATGTAGCCTAAATACGATTTATTAATTTTGTGGTGTCATCACTAAGAGAGAAAAAAAGAAACATAAAATCTTTTTGCAGCCTAAACTATCCTTGTGGTATCAATCTGATTAGAATATAAAAGTAACTTCCTGAGCTATCATTGTGGAATCAATATGATTAGAGTCTAAAAGTAACTTATCTTATACTCAATATAGGTGAGAACTCATTATACACCAACTCCATCAGTTACTTTCAGAGATTGTTTTTCAATATGATGTACCGTAACAAACACTAAGTTGCCTGCTGCCGGCTTGTGAGTTTTTGTGGATCATGCAATATAAAAACCCATTACATTAGGCATTTGTTTTTTATTTCAGTGTAGACCACTGAAAAAAATTTATTTCTAACCAAAACTTATTCTTTATTTGATTGTCCGTTCAGGGCAAGAAATAACCCTATTAAACCACAAAAAACTCTAACCAAAGCATTAAATTGTTAACTAAAATGTGGCTTGTAAGTTAAAAAAAAGCAAGCGAAAAATATTCTACTCTCAACTGCTACTTTATGTAGGAAGCTAAAAGCTAAAAGGTAAACGTACAGCAAGTGTGGGTCGCGCACTAATCTTTAGCAAAGAAAATAAAGAGAGAGCCTTGAGCCTAGCCAACATTATCTTTTCCATTTCAAAAAGACATTCTGAACAGTTAAAAAGAAGAAAATATTTGTTTGCTTTGAAAAACTTTAAGGGACCGGGGTTGATTTAAGAGATTTAGCCTTTTACTTGTTATTGTAATCCATGAATATTTTGTTTTTATTTGCTTGAATATGTTTCTAAAAACTTATTTTTTTATTCCAAGTCACCCCAGACAAATCTGTTTTGGGATACTAGCACTTTGCTTTGGATCTTCATTGAGCGTTTCAAGTTACAGTACCCTATACAGCAAGGTAACATGAATCACCCTTTTTTTAAAATTTTGAAATCTCCTCTATCAACATATTAATTGACAAGCATTTTTGTAATTTGATTTTTGTAATCCCTTTTCTCAGCCTCTGTGCAACGTAGCAAAAATCTAGGCACACTGATAGAATTGTATTTTACTGTAGATGTGCACAATCCCATTGAAACTTATATTAGTCTTTTAGACATGAAGAAAATTTAATTTCAAATATCAAAATAATTAACATTGGCTTTATGAGTTGCCATGCTGGTGATGGAATAACAACAAAAGGTAAGCAAATGTCATCATGTAGCTGTTATCTCAAGCTATTTTTTGTGGGGTAAAGATTAGATAATACTGAAATGTTATGTGAGATCAAAAAGTGGGCAAAAATGTACACTGTTTTTTTGTCATCTGATGAGATATAAAACCAAAACAATTACAAAAATTTTTATCAAGCATTAATCAAACAAAAGGAATTCATTAATGACACGGGTTTAGTATTTTTCCAGTCAAAATGTTCAAACAATTTCAAGCCACATGTTTCATTGCGCCATGGAGTGAAAATATACTACTGTATTTGATTGAAATCATGACTATTGTGAGAAGATTGAAGACATCATATTCAAATGTGTCCCATTTCGCATAGGGAGAAAAGAAAATTTGCTCACTTAAAAAAGATAATGAGATAAAAATTTGCTGATAAAAAAGGGAAGAAAAAAGTACATTAAGTTGAGTCTCTACCAATTCGTTTTTTATTGGTGGGGAATGGGTAAAATATAAAATTTTAGTGATGGTAATAGGAAGGGAGGGAATGAGGGAAAAAGGTCAGAAGGATGGGGAAGGAGGAAGAGGAGATGGTAAGAAGATAATGAAGGAGAAAAGGAGGAAAAAGAAGAAAGAAGGTAGGAAGGAAAAGGAGTAGAGAGTGTGGGGAGTAATGAATGGAGGGAGGGAGGGAAGGAGAGAGTTGTAGTAAGGTGTTTGGGATGAACAGATTTTATGATTGAATTTTTACTTTCTCTGAAGTAATAATTGGTTCAGTCTTAAAGAAATATTTTAAATGTGGGATCTTAATAAAATACTAATTACTATAAACCATGCCATAAACATGCGTCAGAGTTAAGGTAAAAATATGAGTCAAAGATTAAGTCTTTCTCTCTTGCTTTCAGTTCTCATTTGGTTACATACATTATGTGTTTACATTGAAAATGGTAGAAACACGTTGGTATATGCAAAGATTATTTTTTAAATTAGCTGTCCCTAATCCTTGTTTTTAAAATTGGTCGAATCTCGACCACTGGCAATCTTTAGTATATATAATTAAGTAAGGGAAATTTTTTCACCAAAATTGTGTGCGTTTGGCAAGATGATGGGAGAGGGATCAAATTGAAGGCTTTGATGCCAGGGACTCGGGAAAAATACTGAAATTGCCTGAATTTTTTTGGAAAATGAGAAATAATCTAGAATATCTGCCACTTAAAAATCATGGGAGTATAAAACGTATGCTTTTTTACATGAAACATGTGGTGCTGATACTTTGATTCAAAGACATATGATATATAATTGTCATATGTTTTATTTAAAAGCCAGCTAAATAAATGTTTAATTTACTATAACTAATAACGATTTTTTCTATATTTAGGAGCTTAGTTAAACAAAAAGATGTAAATTAACTTTGAATAGCTCAACTAAGACTTTCATCCATAAGGTTAAAAAAGGTAATATAAAAATAAAAGCAACAGCTGATTATAATAAAAATTTTTTATTGGCAGACCATTGATATATTTTTATAGAACTAAACAAAAAATTAAAAGATACTGAGCAGCGAGTGTCCTCTAGCATTATAAAATATGTAATTATTTACAAATTATCAAATGCAAATAATTAATTTCTGTTATTAATGGACTCATCTTTTTTAATCATATATCTGAGTGTAATTATAATATTGTATCCAAATGAATGATTACACCCTTAAGGTGGCAGTTGGTGATTCTACCCCAGGTTTTATCTATAAATGTTTATTTTTCCCTCAATGGTATGAATGGGGAAAATGGTATGAACTGCCTACCAATTGCCAACACATTCTTATTTTGCAATTTCTTATTTATAAAATTACAGATAATTCCTCATTGATACATTATTGACATTACAGTAGACTCCCTCTTATCTGGACACCTTTTAACTGGACATCGGTTTAACCGGAGTGCTCTCGGTAGAAGTAACATCTTTTTAACAGGACAATTTTTCATACAAACATTGGTTTAACCGGATAAGATTGGTAGGAATTATACGGTGCTGTATCGACGTTTCTTTTGGAAAAATGTTTAAAACAGTAACAATGTGTGTCTAAATATTGTGCTCTCTTAGTACCTGGGGAGATTAAGTAAAATGAGCTTGTTTTTGAGTAATAGAAGAACGATTTGACTATTACTGTGGGAAATATGTAATAGACAAACTCAAACAATATATGTAATTCTTTATGTTTGGGTTCAGTAATTAATTTTAGGAAATGTCGGTTTAACTGGAAAACCCACTATCTGGACAGGGCTCGGTCCCGCGGGGTCCAGATAAGAGGGAGTCTACTGTAGATAAAGCTCTTATATCTACAAATAAAGTTCTTATATTTACATATATTGTCAAGAAATCCAATTGTGTCAATATTTTTTTTTGCTCTCATTAATAACACTGACTTTTTAAACACAACATTGCATTGGGTCTAAAGCTCTTTGATTCCAATTTGTTCCTGCTCTGTAATCTTTGTAAATTAAATTTCTAATCAACAATAATCGACTGATTTTTCCTAATCTATATATAAAGCCTAAACTATCCACTCCTTTAAAAAAAATCATAAGTGTGACACCCATCAATTCTATATAGTAGACTCCCTCTAATCCAGACACTTTTTAACCGGACAACACTCCACCAAATGAAATATTTTTAAAGCATTTAAAACTAAGAAATATTTTTAAATATTTCATATTTTAAATATTTTTAAATTTTTTTTATATGTTGATTTTTATCAAAACATCAGTTCAACCAGACTTGATCGGCAGGAAATGTACGGTTCTGTATCTACTATTCTCATGGGAAAGATTTGAGGAATATATCTTGCACCCGTCACAAACTGTAATTGTTGTTTGTTAAAGATACGAAGCCTAAACATATTTCTGGAGTTTTTTGTTCACAGTAATAAATTATCCCCCACAATTTCTGCCGTTCTTACTATTTTTTCTTAGTATTTACTACAGTAGTAGAATTAAGCCAATACTTAAAGTTTTTGGGAACATTGGTTTAACCGGAAACCCGTTATCTAGATGGATCTCAGTCCTGAGGCATCCGGATAAGAGGGAGTCTATGGTCTTTGAATGAAATGTCTCGGTGAGAAATTCCCAGGAAAACTATTAGTTTTTTTGATAAAGTTTTCCCTAAGGGCATAAACATAAAGAAAAGGGCTTAACAGCTGATGCATTTCTTTTCCCCTTTACTTACAATTAAATATTAAACCCATTCATCATCTTTTTGTTTTCAAAGTTTTAAGATTATTTTTTATTAGAAGTGGGAATTTAGGTAACACCAATAATAATGTGCATTACGTTACGAGGTATACAAAAGGCAACAATTTTAGATTACCCAAAGTTAATAAAACCATTTTCCGCCATTCCTTCCAATTTTTGGGACCAAAGATTTTTAACCAAATTCCACTTAATATGAAAAATATTTTGAATTTAAAAGAATTTTGTCGACAAACAATTATTTGGCTTAATCAGCAACAGGAAGTAAACTATTTGACCGAAGTCATGTCATAATTGTTTTCGATTTCTAAATTGAGCTCTAAACAGAATTGTATACTGTGTTTAAGAGATCGGGTTACCTATTATTGTTATTTATTGTTGTGTATATTTATTTATTTGTAGTGTATTAATTTTATTGTGTATTGTTATATTACTCTTCATTCATTTATTATATATTAATTAATAATTTAGTAAACTGTGTTAGGAGATACCCAAATGGTGGCTTAAAGTAAAAGTTCTTGGTACTAGACTCTTATATATTGTTTATTTGTTATATTTCTAGTAACTGGCCACACTACTTAAAAAAGTGGGCAGTAAATTTCCAAAAAATGCATTTTTTTGTAATGTTTATATTAATTGGAAATAAATTGATTTATTCCCTTGTTTTTATTTACAATTATTTGTTTACTTTTCCCCGGCAAAGTGGGACACCATCGCAGCTATTACAAATTGAATATTTGCTCAGAACAGTTAATGTATGGTATTATTTGTAGTCTAAATTAAAATTTATAACAAAAGCAACTTAAATAATGTAAAAATATATAAAAAGCTCAATGTAAACAATTACATATTTCAGTCCCTAAAATCACATTGACAATCTAAAAATTTCACTTATATTATTTATTGAGGTGGGCATGGGTTACAAAGTATTCAAAAACATTATTCAAATTCAACCACTGATATAGTGGATAAAGAGATTCTTCAAATAACTGTGTCTTCCAAACGTTAGGGGCCACCTGCGGAGCAGCAGCAGAAGCGGTCTCCCACCTCGTGCAGTGAGGTTGATAAATATCTTGTTTAAGCTCAATGATCCTCCCGACACTCCTGCACTCCTGCGACAAACTTCTGCAGATCTGTCTTCGGGAACCCGTCTCTGTAGTACAGCTTTATCGTGTCGTAAGCATCCATGATGATGGATATGAACAAGTTGAGCACGACGTATATGTAAAGACTGATGAAGGAGTAGAGGTAGATGCGGCTGAACCACCACAGCATCGGTGACTTGAGCGCCATCATGGAGAATGTGGCATACATGTCATCCCCGTTAATCAGAGCGAACAGGCACTCTGAGGTACTAGCCAACGAACGGAACTTGATGTGATAAGGCCCGAGGACAAGCCAACCACAGAATGTGAAGCCTGCATAGATAAGCACAGCACAGATCATGAAACGTGAGACATTGGGGAGCGCTGCTTTCAGTGTCAATATCACAAGATTATATGTTTTGAAGAATCCGAGGTAGCGAAGAACACCAAACCAAACCAGCAACGTTCCAGTTCCAAGGAGAAGGCTACAAGTATCCCACTGGTCCCCAATGAATTGCTTTTGTTCAATTTGTTCCTTCATGGCCGATCCTAAGATAAGTAGAACATCGTTAATGATAATCATGATGTACCAAAGGTTCCAAAACTCAAATCTTCCTTCTAAACTGAGTTCTCTGCCATATGCTCCCCTAAATAATTGCATAGTTTCAAATTTAAGACACTGAGCATTATATATGGCTCTACAGCAGAGAATGAGTGATGTGGCACAAGTCAAAATCACCATCCCATTGAGAATACTGTGCAAGATATAGGCTAGCCGATTGTCATTTATATATTCAACATCCCCTTGGCACACCAGGCGCACTGGCTCCGCATCCAGAGACAAGAGCATTTGACCATCCATGTCTCCATTATCAAACAATATATGTACATTGAATTGATAACAATCTGGAGGAGTGATAGGGCCTGCAGCTTTGAAGTTAACTGTTTTTATCACAAACTTCAATGAGGCTTTGACAAGAGCTGAGAAATTAATTGTAATATTGTGATTCTTGAAAAACGTTTTGCTAGAAAATTCTTTTGAGTCAGGAATCCTTAGCTCCAAACAGTCCGTTACTATTTCACTGTTGAAAATGTAACTTTCATTAAAACCAAAAATAATGCCTTCTTTATAGCTTAAAAGGCAAAACTCAGGCATTCCCATCGTGTTATTCTCATTGGCATAAGAGTATGGGCCAATAGCATCAGACAAACTGGCATACCGAACAATAGCATAATCCAATGTGTCATAGAATTCATCCTTCTCGTATATAGCAAATGGTCCTAAATTTGGAGGATAAGCATTCACCTCCCTTTCTTCTGTCCAACCTCTCAAGAACAAATGTGAGAAAGAAACTCGATTGTCCCAAGTGTAGTTTACATGGTTGTATCTACCATGTGCAAAAAGACAGAGCTGTATGGTAACTAATAGTATTTTGAACACCTGAAGTAAAAATTTGTAGGGGAATCGTCTTCTCGCCTGCCACTTTTCAATAGGATTCATAAAAAAGAATCTTAATTTCCTCCTCATTCTGTTAACTTCGGTTGGAAGTTTCAAAGCTTTCTGTGGGAGATTCATTGCAATGGGATGAGTGGGCTTCAGGCATGAGGGACTCATACTCTGAAACTTCAGACACATCCCGCCATTCTCTTTCTTCTTGAAAATCATGATTAGGACTAGTAGTAATACTCATATGAAATATTACTGCCCTGAAAAAAACGATTACAGATAAAACTATAAACTCAAACCGTTAACTAAACTCTAATAAAGGGACTCAATCACAATAAAACGTGAAAATAAACCTTAAGTCGTTTCATCACTGTTCCCTGTTCTGATATCAGTTTTAACAAAGATCGTGTTATGATCGAAAAGGCTTATCATGGTTGAAATCATAAAATTGGGTTTGTAGTAGTGTTTGAATAGAAAAAAATATCACTATCACTTCAGGAGGTTGAACACAGAACTTTCATCGCACCGTGAACTCAAATTCAAATTCAAATTTTTGTTTATTTCCAGAAAGTACATCAATTAATACAAATATAATATAAAATGACAAAATATACACTTTTTTCTTACAACTAAAACAAAAAATCATGGAAATAAGCCTACATGGGCAGATTGCCTGTGCGTAGGCTTAGTCACTATAAGAAAGCCTATGATTAACTTTTATGTGCTTTGTTATGTGTTGTTATCTATATTATTAATTCTGTAAGCGATTTTTTTCAATCAAAATTGTGAGAGTTTGACAGCTCGCAGGATGATGGGAGATGGCTCAAATGAAAGGTCTCGGTCCCAGGGGGTCGGGAAAAATATCAGATTATGTCCAAATATACCAGAAAATGAGAAATAACGAAAAATATCTTCCATTTGAAATGCATTGGGATTGAAAAACGTCTGCTTTGTTTACATTTAACATGTGGTGCTAATGCTTGATTCAAAGCCATATGGTAGATGTTGACATGTGGGATTTTTTTTCAAAATGCAGCTCACTATGAACGTTCAATGTACTATAGCAAAAAATATTTTTAATTTAAGATTTTCTGATTTTATAATAATTAAGGGTTTGAGTTTTTTCATAATTTAAAATTATACAAAGATAAGTATGTTTGTTTAGTTTATGTTATAACGATGCAGATTTAATACAAAATGATCTATACATATATATATAATTACGTAAGGGAAATTTTTGCGCCAAAATTATGGGCGTTTGGAAGGTCGCAGGATGATGGGAGGGGGCTGAAATTAAAGGTCTACATCCCAGGGACTTGGGTAAAATACGAAATGCTTTAAGCTTACTATGAAATGAGAAATAACGTAAAATAGCTGTCATTTAAAAACTATTGGTATGTATAAAGGTCTGCTTTGTTTACTTAAAACCAAATGCTAGATATAATCATAATTTTGTGGATCCAAAAGCCTATTTTCTAAGAAGGTATTTGGAACTATAGTAAAGAGGGATTATGCTAAGGGGCTAATAGCCCCTTCAAGCCTCTAGTTGAATATATATTGGTAATATATTTTTTTGGAGGAAAAAAGGGTTGTGCAGAAGAGTTTGGGCATGCACAGAATGGAAGACAGATAGCAAATTTGTATCGCGGAGAAGGACGATTTAAGCATTTCCTATCATTTGGTGGGGGGGGGGGGGACTCTTGATCAAGAGTCAAGTGCAGTGGAAGTACGGTGGAAGTGCAGTGGAAGAGTTAGTAGGGTCAGGTCTGCCTGTAAGCTGCTGTGATAATGAGTCCTGAATTAGAAATCCCTAACTGCAATAACCATTCATTGACACGCTTTTTAAATGAAAAGATTGAAGGAGAATAAAAAATATTATTCAATTGAGGATTGGACATCAGATTACGATACAAAATGCAAGATATATAAGAAGAGTTAGTCGTGGAATAAGTTTTTGTTAACTGAATTGCAGAGATGCCAATATTTTGTGAATAACGGGTAATATATGGATGAGTAACGTTGGTAAAAATAGTTCCTTGATATTTATAAATAAAAGTTGATAGGTTTTTTATGAACAACTGTCTAACGCTAAGCAAGGAAAAATCTTGAAAAAGTACCTCTGTCGGGTAGTGATAGCCTTTGTTAAATGCAACTTTAATAATCAGTTTTTGAAGGATAACAAGGGGTTGAAGAACAGATGAAAACGCCCCGCCCCATACAATTATTCCAAAAGATAACAAAGATGCGTATGCGTAGTATGCTAATTTTATTTCGTTATCATCAAGAATATCTCTTAATTTCCTGAAAACGAAAACATATTTTCTAAGTTTAGAGGTTAAAAATTCAATATGATTTGTCCACTTCGTACGGTTGTCAAATACAACTCCCAGATATTTATAAAAAGTTACCTTATCAATAGTATTACACCCCTTAATCCTGCCATCCAATTTAGGACTCTTGAGAATATGAGGCATAACCTGGGATATTAAACTTTTATAGATGACAGGGGTGGAATCTCAACTTTAACATCTGAATTTAGAACTTTTTTCATGTAAACTGAAAACTGTGAGGAAAAAAGACGTAACCTAATGGCCAAAAACCTAATTCCCCAATAATTTTCTAAATTACGTTAACATTCGGATCACTCATTTCGCTGCTATAAGCAAAAATGTAAAATAGGAGAAGTCTAGATTTTGGAACTTAAATCCCCTCACACATGCAAATCGTCATCACAAGTTAATGTGAGTACTTTGGGCAGTATTTATTTATAGGAATCAGTCTTTATTGATACACTAAAAAATAAAATCTCGTTAACATTTTAAAATTACAACACCCCCTTTGTTGTAGTGGACCTGCCGAGACTAAAAACTTCTAATTCTTAGTATCTTATTTCAACTTAACATATGCGATTTATGGCATTTTTTTCTCAATAAGAATAACATAGGGTTGTGGATGTCTGTTGCCTCACCATAGCCCAAACTCAGGAAGGCCCAATGTAAAAATTGGGTGGTTTTAAAACAAAATTCAGTATAACTCAGAGTAGTTTGAGTAGTAGGCCTACAGAGAAGAGCTGCCATACCCTGAGCTTTATATTATTTAACAAGTGCTTAGTAATATTACAGACAAACTCTGGACCGCCGGCAGGCCATGTCAGCCAAGTATAAAATTTGAAGACCAGGAAAGGCAGGAATTTTTTTTTACTTTAGACTTTTAGGCTATAAACGTAATATTAGGCTACAATAAAATAAAATCCAGCTTTTTTTGTCTATACTGAAGTGTCTGTGACTGAATATTCTACACGGTGCAATGTTTTCAAACAATACAATATAAAATTTGTTGTCGTGAAGCCCAATTTCTTTTTATATGTTAATAGTAATTTTTTTGCTAGTGATAAAACATTGGTCGCTGCATTAAAAAGACGAAAACTCCAACTTGATGGAATTACACAAAGATAAATTCACAACAGGTTTAATAAATCGGTAGATTGTGAAACATAGTTTCTATGTTTTCCAATCGCAGGCTCAGCGGTGTATGACAAGAGGAAGGTGTCAAATTCAAAGAAGTATGATCAAATCACATGAAAGGCGGCCAGAGTAAACAGTCACTTGTGTTTACCTATCGAGGAAGAATTGTGGTAATACTGTAACTTTGGGATTACCTGAACGGTTGAAAATGACAATCACGCATATTTACCAAGAACGTGTAAACGACAGGAGTATTACCAAAGTTATGAGTAACAGGAGGAAATGAATTGTGCGTGTTCACCTATTAAATGACAAGAGGCTTCTCTAAAAAGATTGATATTCAACTTCTTTTGTTGTGCAAACCGTACTCTGAAAAAAATTAAACTACAGAGCTATTACGAATTTCCCGAAAAATAAAGAAAATTCACCTATTAATTAGTCTAAAAATTTAAGAATTCCTTTGTATGATTTTATGCCTCTAGACTGCTTATAAACGTTGAGTTTACCGTTCTCATTTTTCCAAGTTTTCCCTTCAGCTGGGGGTTTTCCCCCAGGCCCCCAGTGTGTGGCCCCCATCAAGGGCTTGGGCCCAGCTTGGCTATCAGCGGGGCTGGAGAAACTTAGAAGTCCAAAGTCCACTAGGCCACAGTAAATACTTATTAATAATTAATATATGATTTTTTTCTTATATTTTGCAAACTTATTAGTTTGTTTACTTATTGATATTGAGCGATATGAATAAAAGCTAGTACTTACTCCCTAGTAGATACTAGGCCCAGTTAGTAAATAGGCTCCTACTAGGCGCGATTGAATAAATTGTTTGAGTAAGTACTAGAGCCGGTCCGGAATTCTCTAGTACTTACTGGTCTGGTTCTCTAGTACTTACTTCTACGAAGTAAATACTAGTCTGACTGAAGTATATTCTAGATATCGATTCAAACCATTCCCCCTCCACCTCAGCATCTCGACTCACCTGTATATCACTTATCCTACTGTCCATTGCTCCTGATTAGCCACGCGTGACAAGATGTGTTCATCATCAGAGGAAGTAGACGATGTCTTTGAGAACAAGCTCGACAAGGTTGATCGCCCGGCATTTGTGCGCCTACTTGCTGAGTACAAAGTGTTGTTGAGCAAGTCGAATGCTCCAGCAGTGAGAAGTGTGAAGAAATTAACATGGGAAAATATGCGCATTAAGTACTGTGGGGTAACGGAACGTGAAATTACGCTTGATCAATTATAAAAGGCGTTAATAATGTGAAAACCAAAACCGATGTTAATGCAACATGAAACAGATGAGTAAATTTACAAGATCGGGAAAGGAATTTTTTGGAACTGATCGAAGATGATAATCCTGTTTTCCACAAAATTCCAGGTCATGTGAGTATTGGTACAAGTTCTCATAGCTCATCTGTGAATGATGTAATGGGCGAGGAAGATGAAATTGAGATGGAAAATCAAGACAAAGATAAATGTAAGAAAACATCAGAGGGTAGGACCAAAGGAGCAAGAAAAATGACAAGTGAGGCCACTAGCCAAAAAAATAAAATAAGGAAAAGTGAACAAATTGTCTCTAATTATCAAGAAGACGAAACAAAAAGTTTGACAACTCCGCAATTGCAGAGAGTAGTATTACTTCAGCAGTTTAAAGTAAATAAAATGAAATTGGAGAGGCAAACTTTATTGTTAGAGCAAATGGAAAAACAAACATTTGAACAATCTTCACAAACTGATGTATTTTTTGACAAAAATCAAAAAAGCTAGCCTATTTAACTTTGTAAGCATGTAAGCATGTATTGTACTGTAAAATGTTAAATAAAAAATAAATAATCCTAATTTCAAAAAAAAACAACAACAAACAAAAACAAATAAGTATAGGGACTTAGCAAAATTTACACGGGCCAAGTTAGCGGGCGAGTTGGTGATCCCCTTCACTCGCCATGAGTAACACTTTGGCCTGTTTAAATTTTTGGCTAATATCTCAAAAGTGGGGGAGTTAGTTTGGTTCTGTCGACATAACTTGGCCACTTTTGGTTCAACTTCCTTTTTTCAAACGTCCTTAACTAATTATAAGTGAAGATGTAAAAGCGGGAGTAACTATTTGGCCTCCGACTCGACCAGTGAAAATAAAATAATCGTACGACATTTTAAAGTAGAACAAAGATCATTAAACTCACTTTAAATATATTTTAATGCTAGGGGTTACCTTTACTTGTGAATGGTTACAGAATAATTGAAAACTTGAATATATTATTATTTTGGCCTAATATACTCTAGATTAAAATACGCAATAACTTGTTGGGGAGAGGGGCCAAAACTCTCATTAATAATTTAAGGAAAACACAAAATAAATTTGTGTGTATTATTCTTAAAAAATCAAAGTATGAAAGCTCTTTTCCATTATACCAAAATTTTAAAATATTCCCCATTCGACATTTGTTTCTATTCAAAACTTTGCAGATTTTCTTTATAATTAGTGGCAATAGAGGAAACACAAGAATCCATTACAACATGAGAAGTAACAACCAAAGAGTTTTCATTAAACCAAAAGTCAACAAATTTATTTTTAAAAGCTCTTTTGTATATTTACGACCAATGTTTTTGATAAGTTGCCTATGGAAATTAAAGAGCGTGGTAATATAAAATCATTTTGCAGAGCTTTGACTATGTGGCTTTTTAATATACGTGATGTAGATTTTCTTATGAACTAATGTTCAAATTGTTAGTACAATTGGTATTTGGCAATTGTATTGCTATCAAACCTCAATAGTTGTTTAGAATAACGTTCATTAATATCCCTACGAACAGAATATATTTTTCGTTGACAATTGGGCATGAACTCTTAACTGGAACGCAAAGGAAGTAAGTACTACAAAAAGCTAGCATGCTCCCTTCAGACTTGGGTTTATCGAAGTATTTACTAGGAGAGAATCTACTACCAATGTTTTATTCACATCACTTTCCAAGTATATACTAGCCGTCCAAAAATTCTAAGTAGATACTACGCCTAGCAATTACTAGCCGCGTTATTCACTCGAAGCTAAGTATTTACTTGCAAAAAGCCTAATATCTACTAGTACTAGCTTTTATTCACACCGCTCATTATAAATTTGTACATTGTGGATAAATATATATCTTATTTTTACATAATAATCAGAATCCACATATGAGTTAATTAGACTTTTAGTTTAACGATTTGAAAGCAAGTGGGTTTATTCAGCCAAATCATTGTCTGACCAGGTAAACGCGTTAAGAGGGAGTCTACAGTAATCCTAATAATATTACAAAAGTGAAATTTTGTAAGTTTTTTATCATATTATGTAGGTCAGATGTATCAACATTTGTTTGTCATATTACGTTTACTAGTCAGCCGTAACAACATCCATTCAGGCAGACGAATGTGAAAAAATAAACCCAGTTCCAATGTTCCAATCGACAAATACAAAAAACAGTGCAGGAGCATTAACAGCTGTTTCACATTATTTTGAATGTGAGCGAAGCTACGGGTAACATCTATACTATTAAATACAGTACACCTCAGATTATCCGGATTAATGTGGCGGAACACCGATCCGGTTAGGCTAATAAAAAATCCGGATAATCCGAGGTCATAACAGTATCGCCTATATAGCAATCGTGTACCTTAGCCCCTGCTAAATTGATGCTGCGTATCAAGACTGTACTACATAGTAGTCTTTCAAATTTTGCGGGGGTTTAATTTTTAAAGACATTTAAGAACTAAACTTCATTATTAATCATACGAATATATATATATAGTTAACTTTTACCGTACGTTCACGGAAATGCTGTAATTTAGTTTTTAAGCAATGCGATTCCTTCAATTATTGTATTTCCAAATGCGTACAGTAATGTATTACATTTGTATTTCACTTTTAGAAGGCGCATTCCACCCGTAAACTTGCTAAAATAATGTTCTGCCGTGATTTCAATATTTTAACTTATCGGGTACCGGTCCGGATAATGTGGGGTCCGGATAATCCGAGGTGGACTGTAGATGGACTGTGGACTGTAGGTGGACTTTGTCAGTAAAAATCCTTAACTTTAAATAATTATTGGTGTGATAACAATTATCAAAGCTAAAAATGTCCTAAATGCTAGAGTAATAAAGAAACCTTGCTATCCGGCCAGTAGCTCGCTAACCCCTGCCTCAGGTCAACCTTCTTTACAGTTATAATATCACAAACATCAATAGAAAAGCAACAAACATCAACATGAAAAAATCAATAGCCTATATTTTTTTGGAGTCTCTTCAGCTGTTCTATATTTGATGAATTTTATAAACTGTATTAAAGTTATGCAGGCACAGATTTCATATCAACCAACAGTCAGTGTATAATTCTCTCCCTTGCTTGACTTATAATAAAAAACTTCTTCCTGTACATTTATTATAAAAATTTCAAATTTTAAAAAGTATATTTATAATTTTTTTATAGCATCTTCAATTTGAATCAAGTCTCATAGTTTGTTTTGGTGATATATGGACTCATTTTAAATTATAAGCTTTTATATGCATTCAAATCAAGCAATTTTCAAAGTTACACTCCAACCAAATCAAAGTTAAAGCAGTATTCAATTAAGGAGGGTTAACGTACCATAAACCATTTCTTCAGTTACTGGAGGATTTTCTTTTCCGAGCCACAACTCGATAACGACTTGACGGATTTAAACATTTCAGGTATTAAATTAAAGATAGTTTTATCTAGATTTGTCGGTGTGTCTAAGAATTTCATGAAAGGGCTTCACTTGAGTACAGTAAGGGAATGAAGTTTTGAAACAGTAGCACTATCCATCGACACTAGATCAAAATAAATTAACTTTATTGACAAGTAAGCATGTGAACATGGTTTAAAAAAGGTTTTTTAAGATCAACCACAGATTGCAGTGTTTGCAAGCGAAGCTGTAACCGAGTAATCTAGTTGAATATTATAAACTAGGCCTAAGCGAGTTTAAAACAAATGCAAGGTAAATCCCATCTTTTATTTTTTTTCACAAATTGCATTAAATTGTTATTAATACGCCTAAAAGGCTAGCTTTTTATGTTGTATTATGTTACTCCTTAATCCAAGCACATTCAATGAAATATAGGCTTTAATTTGAGCCAATACTTGTTTAAAATGGACGAGTTTACTGCAGACTGCAAGCATCTATAAAAGCAAATTACAAATTTTTCAGATTTTTTTAAATTGACGCTTTATAACTCTAGATATGTTTAGCAAGTTATTTTGTGTTTTGGTTTCAAAATATTTCATAAAGTACAAGCTTATGAAACAATATTTATCATCCAAATATGTTATTGTATGGTGAGTTGTGGATTTTCAACTGATATAAATTTGATTTTTGCACAATTCACCTCCAATTAGATCTAATTATAGCCTGGTTTCTTTGACAACCAGGCAGTAGGGCAGTTGAAAGAGATTCTTAGGCTATTTTTTTGTTTAAAGATGTTATTATACTTTATTTTCATTAAATAGGCTAATTATTTTTAAATACATATATTAATGCAAATCATCAAATAATGACAACTAACTGATCAACTACATATAAGATTTCTATCCCGTAAAAAAATAAAAAATGACAATGATTAATTTGACCAAGTTTAAATGTAGAGGCAGGTGCATATTAAGTTAGTAACTAAAATACAAGCTTCACCAATATGTTTCCAATATTATAAAGAACCAGCAACAAAAAATATTATTTAATTTTAAATAAAATCAGAGGTCTTACTAACGTTTTTACTGAAAACATAAAACTACTCAATTCTCACTTGATGATAGGACCTCACGTTATTAATAACTCATATAACTCAAAGTATATTTATAACTTGTACTATATTCATGACACATGTGTTGAGAAAGCTCCCATCCCAGAGAAGTAATCAAGATAACAGTGATTGAACATTAAATAACTTTTTACTTCATTGCACCTAAGTTTATGGACCAAACAAAGCAAATGCCATGGGCTATTTCTATTTTATCAAATAAACTATTATAAAGCAAAAATTTTACAATTCACTATCTACATAAAAGCCAATTATTGCCAATAAAATAAACAATTAAATTTATATATGTAGTCTTTTCTCCTATTTGGCCTGTTTCAAAATTAAGATTGGAGCAGCATATCAACACATTTCTAACGACATAAATTTAATACACGGTATGGTTATTCTTTACTTAAATATAGGCTTAGATATAAATCTAGCAAGTAGAAAGAGAGAGAGATTCATAAAGTAGACAAGAAATAATTTGAATGATTCAACTAATTTGATGCAGATTACAACAGTACAGGAAGATTCAACAGAGTGGGTTAAACATGCCTACTTTACTTTAAGGGCCATGTCACATTGGTCGTGTAGGAGGAGGGTGAGCTAGACGGGCGAGTTAGACTCAACCAATGTGACACGGCTTTGACAAATGGGTGAATCAAATGACGGGCTAGTTGACAATAATTCTTAACAACAGGAATCAACTGATCCTAGCAACTCGGCCGAGTCCACTCAGCCAAGTTACTCGACCAATGTGATGTGGCCCTAATGGTGTATATCTCTCTCTATTCTCTATATAAATTGTTCTGAAAGAAATAAAATTCAAAATCAGCCTTACATTAAGGTGATCCATGATAAGCTGTAATACGCAGTGAGCTGCAAACCATTCAGCCTAATGATGAATAGGCCATCCATTATCCTTTATTTCCATTTTTTCATCAACCTATCTGATATGTTGAAGCCTAAACTTCTTGCTCGGTATTGGTAACATCATTGTCTGATAAAAAAAAAACATCTAACTTACAATGAATTTTTCAGCAGCAAAGTTGGTCGAGTGTAGCATTTTAAATTATCAGCGGTCCAAAAGTAGCCTTTAGGCTTACTACTTATGATGTTGACTATTATTTTTCCTGTTGAGAAAATCCATGCAACATCATAATTAACACGTTCCCTGCGAGCAACCCAATGGCGGGGATTCAAGAAAAGCGGGCAGTGCCAGGCAGCAAATCAGCGAACCCGATTTATTTCTGTCCGACCAAACGCAAAGCACTAGCAGTAATGGTACTGTGTATCCACGAGAGTGGACGTAGTTCAATGGAACGCCTTCAGAGAGCAGCTGCTCTGTATAGGCTATTGCACCAGTAGGCCTTCTCTTGTATTGCCAATATAAGGGGAAAAATCCCAGAAAAACGTGACAAAATGGTTGGTTTTATAAGATTGCCAGAGGGAATTTTTCCGGGATATTTAGTACCGATCTACACCGAAATAAAGCCCGCATTTGTAGCTACATGCTAGAAACAAATCATCGTTGTTGGACGCCACACTGGTGCACATTGAACCGGTAAAGTTTGTGTGTTGTGTGTACGGACAGTTCCGTAGTGAGTCGCACGGAAACAATTGCAAATACGGGTATACCCGTACTACACAGCAACCATGTTGAAAGGTGTTAATATGGGTTGTATAGGAATTCAATACACCTAGCGTAGATTAAAGGACACAGTTGCTCATAGAATATTCTAGAATTAAATTGTCTAAGGCATTTGTAGGCCAATCTGGCAAGCAAGTTATTGATTTTATCCCAATAGGCAGAATTTTTTAAAGGATCTACCAGTTGACGAACTTCGATGCATATTTTGTTGGGTAAAACTCGCCAATCGATTCTATTGTATTTATTGTCGATTCTTCATACTCAATAGAAATTTATTTTTTGATTGTATGTATCTGCACATGATGGCGGATGATAAGAAATAAGGTAAATTGTTCAGTCAGTATATTTTAGTTACGTTTTAATGTAGTTTTTGGCTAGCTTTATCATCTTAAATCTAGTGTTATCAAGTTTATTATATTTAGGTTTGGTATGTTTTATTAGGTGTGAGATAGGCCTAGGCCAGTACGAGTTTCATATCTTATCTTCTTTCTGCCTTTAATGGTTATACTACCTGTACTTATTGTTTATATGTTTTGCCGATATTTTGCATATGTTTAGGCCTATATCAGTTTTTGTAGATTAAACCAACATCGGAACACTCCTTCTCCGCTAGTCTCTATCAAGTTACAATTACTCGAAACCCAAACTGTCCGATGAAACCCGTTAGGCCTACCTATGGTGAGCCTAATGATAGAAAATTGACGTCAAAATGCAAAAATGCAGATATACAAAGCAATATTAATAACGGTTAATTGATAAAATATAACTTAGGTAAGGTGCTTTTTTGGTAGGCTTCTGTCTCTTGGGAGTCGGGTATTAGAAGGAAAATCAGGATCAAAGGCATTAGCTTATAAGTAAACAAATCATACAGAATATGCCAAGGTTTCTTGAGGTACGTGCTAACATACTAAATTAGAATTAATTGTTTGACCGATTTAAAACTTACCTGTATCTCCAATAAAGAAATATCACCACTTTCTCTTCGCTTTTCTGGTTCCAGTTTAAAAAACACCACACGAGGGTTAGAAGTCTCAGGTAAACATTTCTGAAGTCGAACGGAAAACGTATTCTGAATTTCGGTCAACTTTTCTTCAATCAACGCAAAATTTTTACGCTTCACTCGAATGTATAAATTTGTTTTATTCGCTTCATCCATTTCTTAAGGAGGCAAACCTCCTCCTAAAAACTTTACATTTTCACAATAACTCAAAATATTGAAGTATAAAGCACAGCAGAACACCACCTGTTTGACAGCCTACCATCTTGGTTGTAAGTTTTGGTTTATAATTTAAAATCATATGACTTCAAGTTAGCCAACAGTCGAAAACCAATTAATGTTTTCATTCAAACTAAACCAGTTTCATAGCTATAATAATAACATTTTTACAAGTTTAGTTATTACAAATTTATCTAAGATATTAACCAAAACTATACATCCGCCTATAAATGTGTGACTATTTCAGCCTTACCGGCACATTAAATTTTACTATATAAACTCAAACATTATATGGATTTGGAGATTCATCTTTACAACTAATGAAATCTTACCTAAATGATAGAACACAATATGTTCAATATAATAATGAAATTTCAGACGGGATAAACATAGAAGTAGGGGTACCTATGTTTATTGGCTGGTTGGTGTAGTGGTTATAGTGTCCGCCTACAAACTTGTAGGTAGCCGGATCGATCCCGAGAAAAGTTAGTAGCTTTTTGAAGGGTTGTTTCTGGAGCCAGCTGCCATTGGCTGTTGGGCTATTAATTAACAGTCCTGACTAAGGAACGTGCCGACCTTAGTCAGTAACAAGGCTACAAGATCGCGCCACTATCATCACGATCATCATACTCATCATTCACTCATATTCAGGATAACGTCCTCCATGAGGTACCTGTCTCACCAAAGAATGATTAAGAATGGATTACCTTCATGGGTCATGTCATAGATAAAAACATCCTAAATACCGCTAGAATCAATTCCAAAGGCAGATTTTCCCACATTCTAATAGAGGGAGGGCCAGCATATAGTATATACCCCCCTCCCCCGGGGGAATTTTTGACAGGTAGACTTTTTTGTTGCTACTGACATGTACTTTATGGTTTCAGTAATTAAAAAACTGGTTTCAAGCTTACAATTATAAATTTGAAGTTCACAACTCCCAAACTTAATATTTTTTAAGTTACATATAAAATATTAATTACCTACGTATTAACAACTTCTTTTAAAATCTCAAGTAAACTATCTAATTGTTCTAACTATCTTATTTATGATAAATAAACGTTCTTTCGGCTGGGATCAAGACCACACTGTATTGTGGCCTTGCTGGGATTCAAAGACATCTAAATTAGTTTAGAAAATTGAATCAATGGGCAAAACCACAGTTTGTAGCAAACCAATGTGGCCGACAATATGAACAATCATCACTGCCATTTTCATCGATTAACCGCTATCAGAGGATACCTAAGATTGTTTTTCACACCCAATTGGCGAGTTTGCCCTACATTTGCCGTTTATCAGCGATCGGAAAATATGCGATCGTTTTTCACGGCCTATCGCGAGTTTCGTAAAGCAACTTCGGCCGTTAATCCACGATCGGCAAATTCGCGGCCGTTCGCGAATTTCGCAAGGCTAGATTGGCCGTTTATTCGCGATCGGTAAATACGCGCGATCGTTTTTCACGGCCGATCGCGAAATTCGTAAAGCAATCCACGAAAGACAGATATGCTAGAGTAATTCGCGGCCGTTCACGAACACCGCAAATATATTTTTGCCGTTCATCTGCGACTGGCTATAATAGGCCTACGCGCGATGGTTTTCGCGGCCGATCAAGAGATTTGCAGAGCCGAATTTGCCGTTTACTTACGATCGGCATATACGCACGAGTTTTTAACGGACGATCGCGAGTTTCGCAAAGCTGGATTTGCCGTTTATTCGCGATCGATAAATACGCGAGATTGTTTTCCGCGGCCGATCGCGAGTTTTGCGATGCTACACTCGCTGTTTAGATACGATCGCTAAAACGAAACCGTCCCGAAAATATCCCGCAGTAAATAAAAATCCCGCCCGAAATTTGGGAATTCAATTTTCCCAAAAATTCCCCGAAATTGCGGGACCCGACCATCCCTAATTTTTAGTCGAGTATTTATGTCTTCAGTTCTAAATAAGGTATTGTCACGATACCGTGACTTTCATAGAATCAAGTATGAGTGAGCACTAGAATATTCACCAAGAGAACATGGTCAGCCAATTAAATTTCAATTTACTCCAGAAAAGATTTATTACAAAAATAAATCTTATAACTAACATTTCAAACTTATAATTAAAATACTCGACAACATAAAATCAAATAAATCAGAAAAATCTAATTGTGGAGTTCTGTGAATTTTCTAAATTACCAAACCTAATGGCCTACGCAAAATCCCCCACCCAATGAATCAAAGTCCATCTTTGTTGACACTGGGCCCCCAGATTTATTATTTTAACAAAATACTGGAGGGTACTCATCGCACTGAAGACGAAGACGAAGACCGTTGTTCATCCATTTGCTCAGCAGTCGGAGACTCGCTCGTGGTGGCCGTGGCAGTCGCAGCATCTAGGAATGTCGACTGGCTCCCTCAGGATTGATGGTGGGTAGTCAGCAGGTCTCATAAGCGAGAATCACACCATGTGACAAGATCGATGATTCTAGACGAAAAGCTAGGCGCAGTTGACACTCCAGATGGCCTCCAGAAATTTGCACCCTCCCGGATGGCCTCCCGGAGGTGAACCCTGCGAAACTCCTTTTTGAGTGTTTTGAATATGGTGATCCAAAATCTGCTGCTCAGTATGACAAGAACTCATGAAATAAGACTTCTTTCCCGGTCAAAAGATCCTTTATAACCTTGTTCTGCACACGGTACTAATGCTAGAGGCTTCCCCATAGACAATACCCCTCTCTCTCTTGCCTCCACTGTTGACCACCTGATCAGGTTCAAGCCAACATGAATTGGCAGTTTTCCTGTATATAGCTACACATACTGAAATCCTTGTAAGCCTCATTTGTTTAAATCAACTAAAATACTCTCGCCTAATATATAATTTTTTCCCAAAAACTGAATTAAAATTAAATAAAAATAAAATAAAACCCTTGTAACACATAGTTGTTACAAATCTCCCCTTCTAAAATAAAACTTCGTTTTCCACCTATAAAACAATCTTTTATTTTCCTAATAATCTCACGGTCAAATAAAAACAAACTCTCTGAGTCAAAATAAATTTACCTTTTCACCACTGACCCAACAATATCAGGTCATATCACCACCTATGTGCCCAGATATAAACAACCCTTGCTGATAACCAACAAAGATAAGAGAATGCCCAAATCCTTTATCAGTTATCTGTTTCTCTGTCACTTTCCAAACATTTAATTTTTACTTGAATTTATGTAATCTACTACACACTAACCATCTTGACTTTGTTACAAGACATTGATTTGTTTTACATAATCATTTCAAATTGGTATTAAAACATATCCAATATATGTGTGTCTAGGGTTCTTCCCATTTAGTCTGATTTTCATAAATGTCACTTCCTGCAAAACTTCACACCGAGCTCTTCTCAATAACATATTGTAACGTGCCAAATCCTACACGGGGTATTTTAGCACGTCTGTGCCACGAATTTACTCAGTCGTAATATACTGGAATGTCCAGGGTCGATTTAATTTGAAAAAACTAAATCTAGGATGGGCTCAGCAAAGAACTATCCACAAGACTTGCTTTAAAATTCCTTAATTCGCTCATCATCGCCCATGTTGCCAATTGAAAACAAGTTTTTTTTATAAAGTCAAGGCCGAAATGGTGAAATATTGGGGTTTTCAATTAGGAAAATAAACGGGGAATTCCTCCTTAATTGGTATCCACAGAAACCACAACTAAAATTACTCAAGGCTTTGAAACCCCTATTTCACCTACTACGTTAATGTCTGTCTTAGAGTTTATTTAATAAAAATTTAAAATATTAATTCGGCCTAACATTTATTCACGGAGCTTTTGCGCCCCAGTCCTATCCGAACTAACACATAACAAGTCCTGATTTTTATTTTATTTTATTTAAACCCAAAGCTGTTGCGCCTGGGGCCTAACTGAACGTAAGTCCTCACAAGTTTAGATTTTATTTTCTTTTATTTAAACCCAAAGCTGTTGCGCCTGGGGCCTAGCTGAACGTCACACCTAACAAGTCTAAATTTTATTTTATTTTTATTTAAACCCAAAGCTGTTGCGCCTGGGGCCTAGTTGAACGTAAGTCCTCACAAGTCTTGATGTTATTTACTTTTATTTAAACCCAAAGCTGTTACGCCTGGGTCCTATATTCCAGAGCTTTTACGCCCAGGTCCTGTTCGGTATTTTATTTGAAAATAAAACGAAAAGCCTACCCCACAGCCTATCTTTAGGTTTACTTGAGTTGTTACACCCAAGTCCTGTTCATATTTCGTTAAATACCAATCGCTAATTACACCGATAATCCAAAAGTTATTTCAAATTCCTTCCAAAAACAACGAAATTAATTCTTCAGAGCTGTTTCGCCGCTGATCAACAATCGAAATAAATTTATTTATTTTACAACCCAAAATAAGTCTGTCTCGCTCGAAAATAACTTTCTTTAAATAAATCCATTAAATTCTAGAGGAATTGCAAATAAATCCTAATCGTTTATTTAGCCTTTATGAACTCGTAACTAATAATTTGGAAGAATGTCAGGCACTTACTATTTCGTTTAAACCGATCCGTCGCGTAAGAATTATCCCCAGCCTGTTTCTTGGGGTTCGGAGGAGGACTGATGTTTCCAGCTACTCGCCTCGGTCGCCTGGTCGTCGACTGAATTGACCAAGCGGCTCGAGTGAGAGCTCTCGCCTCCCCCACTCCGCTGCGTCGCCAGCGCTGTGCGTGGCGAAAATACTAACCAAGGTCCAGCTGACTCGCAGGTTGGCCAACGCAGCAAACCGAAATATTCCTCCTTTTACCTCTTGTTACCCTCAAAATTGTAAGGCCTTACACTCCCCTTTTACTTTCCGGAACAAAAAAAAGGAGAAAAAAAGTTTCTTACCTTACTCCATCCTTTATCTTCTTCCTTCGGGATCTTCCCTGAAACTTACAAAAATCTTCCACTATGATTAATGTTTTCTATACACAAGTCTCTTTCTTAACAGTCTACTATGGCACTATCTATTTACACTAAAATATGTTCCACACAACTTCTCCGTTGTTTGAACTGAAGATTTCCTCCGTAAACAAAACTTCTTCTTAAACCAAAGAAAACGATAAATCAACTCCCTTCATGGGAAAACTAAACTTTTGCCTATTCTTCCTTTACTCTCTATCGCCAGTATCTGTAATATGGCTTCGGTTGCCTAAACTGGGGCTTTAGTATTTTCTCCCGGTAGAAGGAGCCATCTTTCCTCCATCTCCGGATCTTGAAATATTCGTCTTCTTTCCGAAGCCGGGGCCCCTGATCGATTTGGTTCGGTCTGTGGTAGTGGTTCTACCTCCCTTCTCGGGGAGGGTTGGTAAATCACTCTTCGAACGATAGTTTCCGGTGCAAGTGCTGGAGTCGGCGGATCGACCGCTGCCCAGTCCTCCTCATCTGCTAGAATATCCAGCACTGGCGTGGTGTCCCGCTCCCGACCTTTTGGATTTGCTCTTGAGGTTGGTTCTCTTACCGGTTCCTCTTTTTCATCGCTGTCGGGTATCAGGATGAACTCCGGGGCAGTCTTGAAATAGTCGTAACTTCGGAAGCTTACCGGATCCTCCATCTGATCTTCAGTTGTCACTCTACCTCCCCAGGCCGTGGCTACGTGGAGTCGGGCGGGTACTGCTGGTCTTGAGGGGTTTCCTGTTCCGAATCTTCGGGAGTGTTCTTCCGATCTGGTTGGTTCCACCAACTCAAAGTGTTCTTCTAGAATTCGGCCTTTGCGGATGGCGCTGGCGATCTGCCTCCGCCAGACATCAACCTCAATTTCTATGTCTTCAAGAGACCCTGAAAAATTGTTAGTTAATTCATCAGCCAGTGCGCAAATGAACACCCCACACGAGGTTCTGTCTTTTTCGCGGGGGGCCCTTTTGGGGTATCGTACATTTTCCAAGCCGAAATTTCAAATCTGGTATTTTGAATCAGAGCTGCCAATCTTAAAAACTTCAAAATCTCTTTCATTTCATTAATTCTCGAGAGGGTAACCGAGTCATACGCTTGTAGGGTTCTCTTTTTGATATCAACCAGGATCATGGCCCAATGCCCTACCGAACTTACATTTGGGAGGTGTAATGGGAAAATCAGGATGTCTTCTTTGAAGATCTTTACATCATTGATCCTGCCTCGGGTGGCTTGGATTCCTCCTTTTTCCCAATCTTTCAAAAATACGGTATCAAAGGCCCAAACATTAGGAAGTTCGTTATAATACCTGCTTCTGCGTTCTATTAGCCTAAAGTAAGCACTAACTACTTCTCCATACTCCATCTAATACATCATTATTTAACAAGCCATGCAGTTCGCTATCGCCAAGCTTTATAATAGGTCGTAGGGTTGCCATGCTTTGGATAGGTGCAATGGTGTGGTGTAATGCAAGGTGTTTGTGTTCAATGTGAGAAGCCAATGTGATCAAAGTGAGCAAGGGATGCCAGCCTGTAACGAATTAAGCAAGTGTTAGTATATGAACAAAATGTTTTGAGAATAAATGTTTATCTAGCAAGCATCTAAATAGGCATGTTAATATTACTACATTTTTAGTTACCCTCTTCTGCGTTGAGGAAAGCTTTAGCCTATAAAACATAGTTCAGTCAGGTTGTTACACCTGACTACAACTTACCGGTCAGTTTATTACACCTGACTCCTAACTTACCGATCCGCATAAAAAGGTTTAAGATCCTTTACATGTACTACCTGTTTGCCCCTAACCCCTGGAGCCTGTACTTCATACAAATTATACCCGCAACGTTTTGAAACCGTAAATGGCCCTTCATACTTAGGTGCCAACTTGCTCGCTACAGCATCTGCTTTGGACGAAAGAACGTGTGCACGCTTCAGCACCGCCTGGCCGATATCAGAACGAACATCTCTCCTCCTAAGATTATAATACTTGGCCTGTGCTCCAAAAGCCGCTTTCAGATTCTTTTGAGTCGACTCGTAAAGTTTCCGGAAACGTTTCATCCGCTCGCTGTGTTTACGGTCACGATCAGGTTCTTCTTCGCTTGAAGAAACCTCGAATAGGGGACCTCGCAATGCCCTTGGCATTCTCAGCTCTCTGCCAAAACAAAGCATGGCAGGAGTATATTTAGTCGAATCATGGACTGCTGTATTGATTGCAAAAGCTATCTCCCGTAATTTTTCGTCCCACGTTTGGTGATTTCCCTTGACGCTTTGGGCGATCAGTGTTTTTATTACTCTGTTCCTGCGCTCAATAGGGTTACCTTGTGGACTGTAAGGAGCTGTGTTTTTACAATCAATATCCCATTCTTTGGCCAAGTCCTGGAACAACTTAGCCGTGAACTGGGTTCCATTGTCTACAATCAAAACTTCGGGGGGGGCCCATATCTTAGTAAAACTAATTCTTTAAATTTTTCGGCGACTTGAGCTGCCGTGGCACTTCTCATTGGAGCCAGTTCGGTCCATTTGCTGTACTGGTCCTGGAAAGCCACTAGAAACTTGTTTCCCTTTCGGCTTCTGGGAAACGGACCCTGTAGGTCAGCTGATACTGTATGCCAAGGTCCTCCGGGAGGGCGATAATGCATCTTTCCCGCGGGTTTCAGTTGTTCGATTTTAAATTTCTGGCACAACGGACAGTTTCGCACATATGCCCTGACCTCTTTTCTCCAGCCAGGCCAGAAATAATCTGCCCCGACCCTTTGGGCCGTTTTCTTGAAACCAAAGTGTCCGGCGGTTGGTGAGTCGTGTGTCTCACTCAAAACCCTTTTTCGATCGGTAACACGAACGCAAAGTTTCCAATTTTGGCTCACGTCGTCACCTTTTGCTTTCGTTCGGTCTAACTTGTATAATTTACCATTTCGAACCGTAAACTTACTATTTGCCATTTGATTACGACTTACTTTTGCAAACAACTTGTCATACCAGCGGTCAGTTTCAATCGGTTCCGGTTCTGGGGGAGTAGGTCGTGCGTTCTCCTCACTAACAACTGCTCCGGCAAACGGTACCATCTTGATTGTCACTCGCTAGCTCCTCGACTGGATAACGCGATAATGCGTCGGCGACTTTATTGGATGAGCCTCTACGAAATTCCACGTCAAACTCGTATTGTTGGAGGTCTAATACCCAACGAGCTAAGCGTCCTGAAGGCTCTTTGAGTCAGAGTAGCCATTTTAACGCGACGTGATCTGTCACTGCTACAAATCTGTAACCCTCCAAATAGGGCCGGAATTTTTTCACCGCCCACACGAGAGCGAGACACTCGCGTTCCGTGACTGTATATTTTCTCTCCGCGTTTGAGAGAAGTCGGCTAGCGTATGCGATTACTACCTCCTTATTACCTCGCTTTTGTGTCAGTGAAGCACCGAGGCCTTAATCAGACGCGTCTACTTGTAAGTGAAAAGTTTCCTTAAAGTCAGGACACGCTAGAATCGGTGCGGACACGAGTCTACTTTTTAGTTCGTTAAAGGCTTCTTCCTGTTTATCTGTCCAATTCCATGCCGCGCCCTTCTTTAAAAGACTAGTGAGAGGGGCAATTATGCGTGAGAATCTATCTACATAACGCCTATACCATGACGCAAGCCCTAAAAATGAACGAAGACCCTTAACATTCTTTGGCCGCGGGAAATCAACAATAGCCCTGACTTTCTCCGGATCGGTGCCTATACCATCCGCATTTATGGTGTGACCTAAATACTTCAACTCTGTCTGACAAAATTTGCATTTCTCTACATTTGGTTTAAGTCCAGCCGACCGCAGACGTTGAAAAACTTCTCTCAGAAGTTCCAAGTGCTCCTCAAATGTTTCCGATATTAGAATCAGGTCATCCAAGTACGCGAACGCGCGGGGTTCTGACTCTGGTCCTATTATTTGGTCTAACAAACGTTGAAAGGTCGCTGTTCCGGAATGGAGTCCAAACGGTAAAACTTTAAATTGCCACAATCCCATACCAGGCACAGTGAACGCTGTGAGTGGTTTACTTTCTTCCGCTAGAGGCACTTGCCAATAGCCATTCGCGAGGTCGAACGTAGAAATATAATTCGCACCTCTAAGCTTTTCCAAAATCGAATTTATTCTCGGCAAGCTATACGCATCAAGCTCTGATGCCTGGTTCAACTTCCGGAAGTCAATGCAAAAGCGATATCGTCCCGACGGTTTACGGACTAATACCACGGGTGAGGACCAACTACTATTTGATTTTTCAATTATTCCATCCGCAAGCATTTTTGAAACTTCGATGTTAATTACCTCCTGCATTGCCGGATTGCGAGGATAATATCGCTGTCTAATGGGGGTAACCCCTGGTTTCAATTTAATTTTATGCTCTATTAAATTGGTTCGTCCCGGAACTGTGTCAAACTGCGGTAACTCACTGTCTAAGAACGCTTTAACTCGATTTTTCTGTTCCTCCGTGAGAGTCCTGACCGCATTTATATTCATCTCACCTGTTTCGGCGAGGGATTGGCCATCTTCTTCCAAATGGCTAATTTTAACATTATATGTCAGCATACCTAGCCTATGCAAAGTATCTACCCCTAAAACGACATGACTAGTTAGCGACGGCAAATGTACGGCTTTAAAATCATTCGACTTATCCTCAATGGTTGCTTGGAACTCAAAAATCTCGGTTTGTTTTCCTTTTGACCCGTCCGCTAACTGGATAACCATAGAAACCGGTTTGGCTTTAATCCCGCAATCTGTCAAATGATTTGCTACTTCGGAGCTGATTAACGTTAAAGTTGCCCCACAATCTAAAAGCGCTTTAAAAGTTTTTCCATAAATGGAAATGTCTACATAAGGCCTACTGTCTTGAACCCTAGTCCCCGAATCTAAGTCATCTGGAAATAATTCCATTTGTTCTGGCTGTGGAATTCCATCGGAGGATTTTAGGCACTTTGGGGCCCCGGTTGACCTCCCTCCAACTGAGCCCGAGGTTCGTTTCCCGACCTACATTCGCAATCGCTAGTCTTAACTCCTTCCGTTTTGCAATAAAAGCATTTTAAAGTTTTTGGCAATCTACAATCGCGATATAAGTGACCGACTCTGTTGCAATTCCAACATGTCATAGGCGAACGAGCAGTTTGTTTCACCTGCTCCCTATTATCCCCGGTATTCGGCAGGCTTTGTTCAGCCGCCGCCCGATTATCAACCCGGTTATCGGACCGCCGATAAGCCGCGCGGTTATTCCACCTCTGACTGTAATCGCCTTTTCTTTTGAAAGAATCCTTCCGCGCGCCGCTTGTGACACTCGGTTGCCTCTCATTTTCGCGTTCTCGGCCACTTCGCCTATTTTCCGTGTGAATTTGTTCAACACCACTATTTCCGAACGACTTGTCGTGTTTGTTCCGCGGTTGATAAGCGGTTTCTGGCACTAACGCCATTGAGGGAGGCGGAGGCGGCCGATATAGCGCTTTTTCCCGTAAATAACTCTCGACATGTTCCGCTTGTTTAAGCATCTCCTCATACGAAGTTATTTCGTGTCGCCGCATTGTTAATTTATAATCCGGTTTCATGTTTGTGAAAATAATGTCTAACTGTTCTGATAACGAAAAGCCGCCACGCCTTCTCATCAATGGCTATCACGAAATTCCGGAAAGACTATTGTTGGCCTTGTGTACGGGTCCTTATTTCCCGGTCCAAATCCCTCAAATATACCTGAGGAAAAAACTGCAATTCGAAACTGCGGCGAAAATCCTCATAAGTATGCCAAGCGTCTTTGTTGTTACGATACCACTAAAGTGCCGTGCCTTGCAACAATTCCGGTAAAACTTTCAGAATGCTATTGTTATCAATGCCGTACGACTCTTTTAACTCGTCTACTCGCTCTAAAAACGAAATCGGGTCTTTGAATCCATCAAACCTAATATTCCACTTTCTTACCAAATTGCATAAAGCTGAAGAATCTTCAAGTTTTACCGAGGGCTGGTTGAATGTACTTGGCGGAAGTACCTACGTAATCGGCCTAGCGTAGTGTGAAGTTACAAAACCCCCGCTACTGTGCTGCGGCAAACTCGGCAACTCATAATTGTCAAACTCATTGTTTGGGTTGCGTGGAAAATAATTCGGCCTACTTACGGATGAGCGCGATTTATTAGCTAGCTCTGCCACCGTTCGACAAATATCCTCTAATTTAGCCTCCGGTGGCATTCCTAACAATTGGCTAATTTTACTCAATTCTCTCTCACCTGCCTGATAATTCCGGCTTTGTGTATATACGTTGGACTCTGCACTGGTCGTGCTTTGAGAGCGGTACAATAGACTTCCGGCGATAGACATTCCGGGATCGCTAGGCGGCGTTGTTTTGTTTACCTCGCGGGGAATCTCCTCTCTCCAAAATTTTACGAAACGCCTTCTCAAGTCATCCATTAGTCCTGTCGTGTCAAGTCCGTATTTTCCCATTTCAAAAATTAACTCCTCTTTAGATAAAGTTCGAATCCAGCTAGTCCCAGGATCATCCTCTGAGGGAGATTTAGAACTCATTATTTGAGGACTAGTCAGTGGCACAGGCAACGCGGATGCCGATGTAACGGTAGTGACAGTTTCAGCCGAAATGGTTGTTTTCGGCTTTTCAGTTGCCGAAATCGCACCAGTGGTCGTCGTTTTTGTCGTCGCACTGGTTGTTTCCGTTTTATCACGCCTTTCCCCTGCTTTTGTTCTCGCCGGGGAATGAATGTAAAATCTGTTCCAAAAAAGTTGGAACAGAACGTGTAGAAACAATCGCCAAAGTCTATATTTTCCACAATCCGGTTACGTTGTTTCAAAGTTCGAAAAACCCTTCGGGCGCCTTAATAAATTAATAAGTCACAGTCCCTGTTCGGGAACGCCAAATGTAACGTGCCAAATCCTTCACGGGGTATTTTAGCACGTCTGTGCCACGAATTTACTCAGTCGTAATATACTGGAATGTCCAGGGTCGATTTAATTTGAAAAAACTAAATTTAGAATGGGCTCAGCAAAGAACTATTCACAAGACTTGCTTTAAAATTCCTTAATTCGCTCATCATCGCCCATGTTGCAAATTGAAAACAAGTTTTTTTTGATAAAGTCAAGGCCGAAATGGTGAAATATTGGGGTTTTCAATTAGGAAAATAAACGGGGAATTCCTCCTTAATTGGTATCCACAGAAACCACAACTAAAATTACTCAAGGCTTTGAAACCCCTATTTCACCTATTACGTTAATGTATGTCTTAGGGGCGGTTTGGGAGCTCGGGCCCAGCTAGTACGCGCCTAGCTTTAGGCGCGCCTAACTTTAGTCCACGTAGCAAAAGACGGGCTTGGGAGCTCGCGACCAAGTTGAAATGGTTCGGTATCATCTTTAGTCGGTACTAAGTGGCAGTGTGGCTAGATGGACAGGGAATCGCGGGGAATTTTGGTTTTGGGGCTCGCGGCGGCAACTGCGAAACACCTGATCGACGACGGCAACAAAAGCGCCCTACTGTTGTGCGTGGTGAGGGGAGTTTACAGTCCTCTTTATCAGTTTTCTATGAAGTGTTCGGGTAGGTGGATGACACAGTGAGAGTACTTTTAAATTTGTAGTTTTAATTTGTTGTTTTTATGGTTTTTTTCAGTTAAATAATTGTGCCTATTAAAAAGTGTTGTTACTTTTTCATTTGTTTTTCAAATTGTTACTGCTACTTAATGAGCATGAAAATGAGTTACAAATAATTTTAATACACTTTTAAAACATTTCAACAAGAATGTTTTAAAACAATTTTAACAAGATTAAAACCAATTTAAACTGTTTTAATACAAGTTATTTGACTTCAAACTTTACAAGTTTTGTTTTCAGTTTTAACACTTTTAAAATTGTTTTGAAATAATCTTAATATGAGTTTTACAAAATTACATTAATACTAGTTTCAATATAAGTTTGAAACATTTTAAAAATTGTTCTGATATAAGTTATTTAACTATCGCCATTGATACAAGATCGTAATAATTTTTAAGTTGTTTTAATACAAGTTCCAAACAATTTTAAAATTATTTAAAAAAGTTTTTAACTCGTATTGATATGAAATCGTTGCCAAGTTTCGATGTATTGATAACAGTTTTAATACGAGTATGAGCTTATTTTTAGCTAATTTTTTTGCTCCAATCATTGGGATTTGAGTAAGTGCGAGAGAACATGGCTGATAAAGAGAAGAAGCGAACACCAAATTGAATGGATTGTAATTTTGATGACGAGCTGGTTGTATCCGAGGTGGATATATCCTAACATAGTCCAAATAGTCGAGGTACTTCATGTTGAAGTCACCGGCACAAACTCACTCTACACTCCGCACAGTGACAACGCGCCTGGCTTTCAGAGTAGTATAAAACGGAACTCAACTGATAACGACTGCTCAGCGCTTCTGCGCAGTTCCGTTGAAATGTTTTTTGCCTCAATATCTTCACTCTTTTGCGTAAGGGGGGAGCGGGTGTACTTTTCTAATAACGTCAGACTTTAAAGTAGAATTGAATCATAAGTTACAGGGTGTTTTTTCAAACGCAACCCAAAACTTAATTTTATCAATGACGGATTATTTCCCCCCCCCAAGATTCCCGGGTTTGTCCCCAATATATAATTTTCTTTGGGGATACATAAAAATTAAGGGCTACGAAAAAATTCACAGGATATTCAGCACCTCAAAACAAACAAATCAAATTTAATGCAAGAAATCCAAAGACGTACCTTGCAACACGTGTTCAGGAATTTGATGGAGAGAACACAACTTTGTACAAATGCCAATTACGGATTGTTTGAACACATATAATTTAAACTAGATGTGATCAAACTTAAATAATAAGTTGTATAAAATGTAAGGATTAATAAAACAATACTGTTTCATATTTACATGTGCAATATTCAATCTTAAAAATGGGTTGCGTTAAAAAAAACACCCTGTATTATTTGCTTAGCTTAACGATGTTAAAAGCCGCGATATTTTGTAACCCTGATAAGTATCGTAAAAAATGTTTACAATCCAAAATATGCTTTGTTGAATAGTAATTTATAATTGGAATGGTGTGAATTTTGTGTGTATTTGCTATTTTTCTCGTAGCCAAATCATACACCATATTTAGTTACAAAATTGTATTAATTTATTTATCAACGGAAAATAAATTACTATACCCGAATTTTTATGGCCAATTTGTTTGATATTACCGTTGATTAGTCAAAATCTTAACTAAAGCAAAGTAATCTACGCGATCTCTAGTACAATGTGAACATCAGGAACCAAAAATTAATTATTTTAAAATATTACTTAAGGGTAATGGAATTGTTCGGAATTTAATGACGAATCCAAATATAACAATCGTTTGGTTAAAGTGAAATTAATAAACAAGATAATTAGATAAAACCGACATGATGTTTACTTAGACCTGCCCCCTAGCAGGTCTAACTTTTGAGCCTAAAACCGACAGTTATGATGACAAAAAAAATTTATTAGGCCCGAACTTGGACTCCCAAACCCAACTAGATTATCTCTTAGGCGTGAGCCCAAGGCTACTTGACCCCCAAACCCAAAAAAGTTAGGCGCGAGATTATCCCTGCGCCAGTTAGGCTCGAGACCAACTAATACCGAGCTCCCAAACCGATTTTTTGGACGCCAGCCTAAATACTGGATATAACCGGTTCTTAGGCTCGGACTAGCGCTAATACCGAGCTCCCAAACCGCCCCTTAGAGTTTATTTAATAAAAATTTAAAATATTAATTCGGCCTAACATTTATTCACGGAGCTTTTGCGCCCCAGTCCTATCCGAACTAACACATAACAAGTCCTGATTTTTA
The DNA here is from genome assembly GCA_035578135.1 of Flexamia atlantica. Classification (NCBI taxonomy): domain Eukaryota; kingdom Metazoa; phylum Arthropoda; class Insecta; order Hemiptera; family Cicadellidae; genus Flexamia; species Flexamia atlantica. Next base: position 47,912,162 of record JAQJVK010000002.1, on the reverse strand, counting down.
TTTTCTTTTATTTAAACCCAAAGCTGTTGCGCCTGGGGCCTAGCTGAACGTCACACCTAACAAGTCTAAATTTTATTTTATTTTTATTTAAACCCAAAGCTGTTGCGCCTGGGGCCTAGTTGAATGTAAGTCCTCACAAGTCTTGATGTTATTTACTTTTATTTAAACCCAAAGCTGTTACGCCTGGGTCCTATATTCCAGAGCTTTTACGCCCAGGTCCTGTTCGGTATTTTATTTGAAAATAAAACGAAAAGCCTACCCCACAGCCTATCTTTAGGTTTACTTGAGTTGTTACACCCAAGTCCTGTTCATATTTCGTTAAATACCAATCGCTAATTACACAGATAATCCAAAAGTTATTTCAAATTCCTTCCCAAAACAACAAAATTAATTCTTCAGAGCTGTTTCGCCGCTGATCAACAATTGAAATAAATTTATTTATTTTACAACCCAAAATGAGTCTGTCTCGCTCGAAAATAACTTTCTTTAAATAAATCCATTAAATTCTAGAGGAATTGCAAATAAATCCTAATCGTTTACTTTAGCCTTTATGAACTCGTAAGTAATAATTTGGAAGAATGTCAGGCACTTACTATTTCGTTTAAACCGATCCGTCGCGTAAGAATTATCCCCAGCCTGTTTCTTGGGGTTCGGAGGAGGACTGATGTTTCCAGCTACTCGCCTGGTCGTCGACTGAATTGACCAAGCGGCTCGAGTGAGAGCTCTCGCCTCCCCCACTCCGCTGCGTCGCCAGCGCTGTGCGTGGCGAAAATACTAACCAAGGTCCAGCTGACTCGCAGGTCGGCCAACGCAGCAAACCGAAATATTCCTCCTTTTACCTCTTGTTACCCTCAAAATTGTAAGGCCTTACAATATAAATTATTAAAATCAATTCAGAACTGTATGAGGAGACTTGATGACAAAAAATTCCTAGTGTATTAAATAAGTACAGACAAAAGACACTTATAAGTTATGTGACCTTCTGAAGTCGATTAAAATCAATATAGGTGAAAAAAACCAAGACTAAAATCAATTAAGTTCCAATTACTAACAACTATTATAGTTCCCCAATATTTTTTTATATAAATACAGATATTTGCAAAATTATGTTCTTGTTCAAGTCTTGGATAACAAAGGAACTTAATATAAATCGCAAATAGGATCAATATAGTTTTATTTGTTCAATGGAATAAGTATTATTGACAAGATGTCCATGCTCTGCGAGTCCTTGCTTGTTCTTCAGCTGCAGAAGCAAAGGCTCAAGGTCTTGCCATACTTCCATGTCCTCAATCTGTCAACAACAAAAATAAGCTAATCATACAACAACTTACTGACACCTAATATTATTGTCTGGTAAAGTATAAAATTAAAAAAAACACAAATTATTTATTTTTTTGGATTTTTTTTACACTTAAGCAAATTTGGTACTTGTGTACTATATGGACCCCACCTATATTTCCATTAATTTAGTTTGGTTAGGGCCGAAATGACATATATATACGAAAACTACTTAACCTAACATTATTTTTGATATGTCACACGCCCGAGTAAGTAAGTGAGTTCCCGTAACCAACGGCGTTCCCGAGCGCCATAAGTGCTACGCTGGCCAGTGAATGTTTCATTGTTGCGGCGCACAGCGGCCTACGCCGCGGCGCACAGCTATTGTTGAGTCACCGCCAGACAGTCGGTGTTGTGGTCATGTTGCGTTGCGCTGTTCTTCTATCCAGACAGCCGGTGGTGTGGTCACGTCGCGTTGCGCTGTTCTTGTACCGCGATGAAAATTTGGGAGTTACCACAAACGGAGCAGGAGCGCGCTGCGGCGGCTATGTTAGGTTAGGTTATCATAAATATGATAATAGGACTTACCTCGTTTCGTTACAAATCAAACGATACCAGATGAGTCATACCTTCGCCCTCCAAATCCCCTCCAAGTAGGCCTAGATCAAGTTGTTGACGGAGTGTGTGCATCACTTGTGTACAGGATTTGGCGGGCTGAAGTATGACTTATTTGGTATCGTTTGATTTGTAACGAAACTAGGAAAATCCTACTAACATATTTATGATAACCTAACCTAACATAACCGCCGCAGCGCGCTGTATAAGGGTGGTGAGCTATAATGAGTGACATCGTAGCTTTCTGGGACACCCTGAAGTAAAAGTATGTTGTTTTTTTCTTATATTTGTTCACAATACACTAATGTTCAATAATATGTAGTGTTTCTTTACCTAACAAAACTAAATTAATGGAAAAATAGGTGGAGTCCGTATAGTACACAAGTACCGCAAATTTTTCCAACAGGGAAAAAGCTATAATAAACCGTAGATCTCATGGTAAGACCTAAGCTCGAGACCATAGTAAGTTTTCGTTTCAGGGCCCCTAGATGCCAAAACATCATCTGTTCAAATTTGTTCATATCTATCTAGATATGTGTCTGTAACACAATAACATTTGTAAAATGGTCTGTTCTTTATTCAATTTGGTACACACCTGTAAAGCAATAATGACACAGACGAATTCAGAAACCAGCCCGATCGGCCCATTGGAATGGGGTAAAACCCCCCAAAAGTGGGTCCTGAAGAATCAGAACTTTTACCAAACTTATTGACTGGATTCCACACCACAGGATCATCTTGGCGTTTATGTAGCACTTTACACCAAGCATGTTAGTAAAATCCAAGGCAGCCTTGGCTAAAGCCAGGTTTACATTAGCAAACCTACACTAGAGCTATATGCACTGGTGTTGCTTTTACTGACTAGAGAGTGGCACATAAAATTACCTAGGTAAAGTTCAAAGGACGTGCCACTTTAGTTAATTCCACTTTCAAGCCAGTAAATGATGCCACAGCTAAGGGTGAACCTAGCTAAGGGTAAACCTAGCTTTACTCAACCATTACACTTACACCGTTTATTTACAGAGTTTTCGGAACGAAATAATTCAATAATTTTCAATTTAATAATTTTCTCTAGCATGGGTTATGTGCAAAATTACCAAGCATAATGCTTCTAATTTCAAATCAAAATATTTATTACTTTAATGTTTGTTCAGCAATAAGCAATAATGAGTAATAAGTAGTAACAAACTTACTTGTTTATCCACAACTGCTTTGAGTTCAGTCAGTATTTCAATTACAGCTCGATCCCTGCAAAAACATGACCACTATAAAAAACAAAATATAAAATAGTACTATTTAATTTAAATCAAGAGTAAAAAGGCAACTGTATATTTATATTTCATATGAATTAACATTTTTTATAGTTAAAAAAATATATAAAGAAAAAACCAATTCAATTCAATAAAAAACATCTTTATTTGTCAATCTTTGTTGTACATAACATGATGAACAAAAAGTAGCTTGTAGCTTATGTACTGGGTTAATTGTTAGTGAGAATTGGAACTGTGAAAAACTAGAAGCAAAAGTAAGAGAATACTTAGTTTGTGAAAAAACTACTAAAAATGTACTGGTTCAGTGTACCTGGAGAGCAGGTACTGTTGGTAGTGGGCGTCCAGCAACAGCGTTGCCCATTCGACCAGCCTTGGATCGGCCGGCGTCTGCAGCAGAGCATCGGTGACTTCTCGCAGCAACTGCAGCACGTAGCCGAGACCCAGCCGCGACCGCAGCAGCCGCAGCGTGGTGAGGTCTGGGGTGACAGACAGACGCAGCACACTACGTAGCAGGTCCCGGTAGCCCTCCCGCTCTATGTCCTGTGGCAGACGAGAGGTCAGTGTGTGCAGCAGAGCGTCAGTGACTTCCCGCAGCAACTGCAGCACGTAGCCGAGACCCAGCCGCGACCTCAGCAGCCTCAGCGTGGTGAGGTCTGGAGTGACAGACAGACGCAGCACACTACGTAGCAGGTCCCGGTAGCCCTCCCGCTCTATGTCCTGTGGCAGACGAGAGGTCAGTGTGTGCAGCAGAGCATCGGTGACTTCTCGCAGCAACTGCAGCACGTAGCCGAGACCCAGCCGCGACCTCAGCAGCCGCAGCGTGGTGAGGTCTGGGGTGACAGACAGACGCAGCACACTACGTAGCAGGTCCCGGTAGCCCTCCCGCTCTATGTCCTGTGGCAGACGAGAGGTTAGTGTGTGCAGCAGAGCATCGGTGACTTCTCGCAGCAACTGCAGCACGTAGCCGAGACCCAGCCGCGACCTCAGCAGCCGCAGCGTGGTGAGGTCTGGGGTGACAGACAGACGCAGCACACTACGTAGCAGGTCCCGGTAGCCCTCCCGCTCTATGTCCTGTGGCAGACGAGAGGTCAGTGTGTGCAGCAGAGCATCGGTGACTTCCTGCAGCAACTGCAGCACGTAGCCGAGACCCAGCCGCGACCTCAGCAGCCGCAGCGTGGTGAGGTCTGGGGTGACGGACAGACGCAGCACACTACGTAGCAGGTCCCGGTAGCCCTCCCGCTCTATGTCCTGTGGCAGACGAGAGGTCAGTGTGTGCAGCAGAGTGTCGGTGACTTCCCGCAGCAACTGCAGCAAGTAGCCGAGACCCAGCCGCGACCGCAGCAGCCGCAGCGTGGTGAAGTCTGGGGTGACAGACAGACGCAGCACACAACGTAGCAGGTCCCGGTAGCCCTCCTGCTCTATGTCCTGTGGCAGACGAGAGGTCAGTGTGTGCAGGAGAGCGTCGGTGACTTCCTGCAGCAACTGCAGCACGTAGCCGAGACCCAGCCGCGACCTCAGCAGCCGCAGCGTGGTGAGGTCTGGGGTGACGGACAGACGCAGCACACAACGTAGCAGGTCCCGGTAGCCCTCCCGCTCTATGTCCTGTGGCAGACGAGAGGTCAGTGTGTGCAGCAGAGCGTCGGTGACTTCCCGCAGCAACTGCAGCACGTAGCCGAGACCCAGCCGAGACCTCAGCAGCCGCAGCGTGGTGAGGTCTGGGGTGATGGACAGACGCAGCACACTACGTAGCAGGTCCCGGTAGCCCTCCCGCTCTATGTCCTGTGGCAGACGAGAGGTCAGTGTGTGCAGGAGAGCGTCGGTGACTTCCCGCAGCAACTGCAGCACGTAGCCGAGACCCAGCCGCGACCTCAGCAGCCGCAGCGTGGTGAAGTCTGGGGTGACAGACAGACGCAGCACACAACGTAGCAGGTCCCGGTAGCCCTCCCGCTCTATGTCCTGTGGCAGACGAGAGGTCAGTGTGTGCAGCAGAGCATCGGTGACTTCTCGCAGCAACTGCAGCACGTAGCCGAGACCCAGCCGCGACCTCAGCAGCCGCAGCGTGGTGAGGTCTGGGGTGACAGACAGACGCAGCACACTACGTAGCAGGTCCCGGTAGCCCTCCCGCTCTATGTCCTGTGGCAGACGAGAGGTTAGTGTGTGCAGCAGAGCGTCGGTGACTTCCCGCAGCAACTGCAGCACGTAGCCGAGACCCAGCCGCGACCTCAGCAGCCGCAGCGTGGTGAGGTCTGGGGTGACGGACAGACGCAGCACACTACGTAGCAGGTCCCGGTAGCCCTCCCGCTCTATGTCCTATGGCAGACGAGAGGTCAGTGTGTGCAGCAGAGCGTCAGTGACTTCCCGCAGCAACTGCAGCACGTAGCCGAGACCCAGCCGCGACCTCAGCAGCCGCAGCGTGGTGAGGTCTGGGGTGACGGACAGACGCAGCACACAACGTAGCAGGTCCCGGTAGCCCTCCCGCTCTATGTCCTGTGGCAGACGAGAGGTCAGTGTGTGCAGCAGAGCGTCGGTGACTTCCCGCAGCAACTGCAGCACGTAGCCGAGACCCAGCCGAGACCTCAGCAGCCGCAGCGTGGTGAGGTCTGGGGTGACGGACAGACGCAGCACACTACGTAGCAGGTCCCGGTAGCCCTCCCGCTCTATGTCCTGTGGCAGACGAGAGGTCAGTGTGTGCAGCAGAGCGTCGGTGACTTCCTGCAGCAACTGCAGCACGTAGCCGAGACCCAGCCGCGACCTCAGCAGCCGCAGCATGGTGAGGTCTGGGATGACGGACAGACGCAGCACACTACGTAGCAGGTCCCGGTAGCCCTCCCGCTCTATGTCCTGTGGCAGACGAGAGGTCAGTGTGTGCAGCAGAGCGTCGGTGACTTCCCGCAGCAACTGCAGCAAGAAGCCGAGACCCAGCCGCGACCGCAGCAGCCGCAGCGTGGTGAGGTCTGGGGTGACAGACAGACGCAGCACACAACGTAGCAGGTTCCGGTAGCCCTCCAGCTCTATGTCCTGTGGCAGACGAGAGGTCAGTGTGTGCAGCAGAGCGTCGCTGACTTCCCGCAGCAACTGCAGCACGTAGCCGAGACCCAGTCGTGACTGCAGCATCCGCAGCGTGGTGAGATCTAGAGTGACGGCCAGACAACACACTGCACAGCAGGACCGGTGGCCCTCTCGCTCTAAGTCCTGTGGCAGACAAGAGATGACCTCAGGAAATGTTCAGAAAGACTCTGCATATGGCTATAGTCCTCTCCTCCTCTGTAGCTATGGTCAAACAGTGGTCATAGCATACTGTCATTGACTTTAATCTGAAGAGGACATTGCATTCACATTATCAAATGTGTACCAGGTTTCGAGTGACCCAGGATTAAAAGAGCTTCTAGTTAGAGTGAATCACCATCACAGTGTACTGATGTCACCTATTAATCAACATATCTGGAGGATGTAAGATATGATTTAATGATACAGAAAACATACAACTATCAATTAATTATTATTTTATGAAATTTAGAATTCAAAATTTTAGATAAAATATCAAAAATTAGAGTTAACAGAAGCACCCTCTGTCAGTGATTAATGAAACTAAGTCAGAACTCTGTCAGAAACTAAAACTTTAAATTCATTCATTCATCCATTGGCTGAAAATGACCTCTGATAAGAGGTTGAAATATAGCATTTTAAAACAAATTTTGTTTTTATTATAAATAGTGATGAGTAGCGAAAATTGTGAATACTTAGAAAAATCCATCACAAATAAAACATACCGCCAAGAATAACTGCCACTTAACATGGCTGAATCAAATTTAATCCAGATCGACCGAATTACATGGGTGTTATAATAATTAACTGGGTGTTATAAGGTAACAATACCGAGGTGTTATCATGCTACTATTACCTTGAGACAGAACATGATGACAGACACGATACACGTCTCTGGTATGTCGGTGAGTGTGTCTAACAGACTGGCCAAGCCCTCGACATCACACGCGTCCAAGGTGGGCAGAAACAAGCTCTGGCTGATCCTGCAACAGCCAAGCGTTATGAACTGTGTTCAAATAATAATTAAACAAGCGATAACAAAAAAGAACTGAGCAAATCCTGCCAGTTGACAAAAGGAAAACAGGCAATTTTTCAACTGTTTAGTCAAAAATATTGGCAACAAAACCAATTTTAAGTTTATTTTTTACAAAGAAAAAACATTTTCTGAGAAAACATTATTTGTAGGGGGAGATTAGGAAGCTTGAGTCAACCCACCCTACACTAAATCCATTTTGAGCAGCCCATAGGAGAGGGGAGGAAAATTTCTCATGGCTGTACAAAAATGTTATATGTGCCTCGGGGGGAATATGTTCAACCAAACTTCAGCCTCAATAAAAACAGAATGTACCTTAACCAGCGGAGGGTGAACTACAGGTATAAAGAACTGCTTGCAAGAATGACTTTCAAACCAGCTCCTATTTAACTTTTGTAACTTGCCCTCGTATCTTGCTTATCAGTAGCCTATAGTTAAATTAAATTTCATAACTCATACTACTAAGCAAGTCACGAAATTATTTAAATTAAATTTAAAACTTTAACTTAAATAACTTAATTAATTTTGAACTTATTTCTTGATTTTTCTTGATTTTGTAATAATTAGTAGGCCTAACTAATTTATCATTTTTTGTTACATTGACATTGTTATTTGTGAACTATGTGTTGTTATTTGTATATTTTTGAAGAGAAATAAAGATTATTATTATTATTATTGCTTGTAACATACTAACATCCTCTGCGACATCCCCTCCTCCATGTACATTTGCAGCAGTTTCTGCAGGTGCTGCGTGTGTTGTGGCTCTTCCTTCACCTCGACCTCGTCGCTCTGCTCCCCCCACTCCTGGATGGTGGCAGGCGCCGCGTCCCCCTCCTGCGAGCCAACCAGGGCCGCCAACCGCTGTTTGCCCAGGTAGTATGGCACCACCGCCAGGTACTGGCCGGCCGCCAGTAGCACCGCAGTGCTGCCAACGTTCCACAGCCGTACCGGCGTCGTGTACAGCTTGAAGTACTGCTTGCACTGCGTCACACACAGCTGTGTGTTGAAGATAAACAGGAGGGCACCTGAGAAAAAAAGGAGTCGAGAGTTGATGTTTAGATGAAAATGAGAGACATTTTTAAGAGCTCTTTTAAAAGTCTTTTAAAATACGGGTTTAATACCAATTATTTATTTACTTTAGGAAGATTGTATTATCAAATCTTAGTTGACAGAGCCTTTTTGGCTTTCAGACGGAGGGTAATGGAGCAGACTAGATGAAGAGAATTTTATATCATAGAAGGTTCATTAGGCAAGGGTGCCTTGGTGCCTAGTGGTTAGCTTGTTGGACTTTGGTTTACAATGGTCACAGATCCAAATCCCAGGATAGTCACTTAGGTTTAAACTAATTCTCGAAAAAAAAGTGTCTGTCTTTAATTCTAAGCAAACTCCTACAAAAAATAATTTTGGTCTCAAAATACAAAATTAATAAGATTTTAAAATATGTTATGAGCATACATGCTTTTTTATTCTTTTAGTGTACAACTACAGTACCTATTGGGACCAAGTCTTGCGCAGTACTAATTTATTTTTTCCAGTTCTATGTCTAATTCCGATAATTCATGCTGGTATAAAACATATAATTAGAGAGTTCTAGCATGGTTCTATGTTTACATTTTTTTGTTGATACTGTAACCAATGTGGCCCCATAATAATATGTTGAAGCTTTTAAATTACTCTTTTGACGAGGTTAGATTTCTGTTGGCAATATGACTTTTTACATTTTTATAATAAAAATCTTACAATAGACACCTTCTAAGCAGCACCTTGGGATTGATCCCGACCTGATAATGATTTGGTTGGTTAAATTAAAGCGCCCTGAAACTCATTTTAGTTCACTTATTATTTTGCAAAAAATGTTGTGTAGTAGCATTTTTGAGATCATTTTTCTCCAATTTTTCACAAGGAAACTGTCGATGTAAAAAATTCATTTCTGTAGAGTATGGAATGGTAAAAGCGCAGCTAGTTGAAAGGTGGCCAACTAAGCAGGGAGTCTACAGTATTTCTACCATTTTAAGAAAATCTTTGGCTATGTTTCAAGACACTTGTCCAAGCATACAAGAAGCGTGTGCAAGTATACACTCGTAGCATAATCTTAGTTCGTAATTTTTTTTTCGCCAACACTGTAATCTTGGAAAGCCTTTGGGTCTTTATTTGCAAACCTCATTTCTGGCCTAAAGAGCTCAGAAGGGCCAATGACCCTACATGTGAGTAAGTAATCATACACACAAACATTGCATGTATGCATACAATCACAACGATAATAATTTAATGCATACCAACGTAAAAACTTGTAACTCGTTTTGTCAATATAAAAAGTCATATTTTTCCTGACAGAACAGCGGTATTTCCAAGAAAATTAATATTGTAATACAGGTAAACTTTGAAGACCGCTGCTTGATAACGGTGGAATTTTGTACCTTCCTCGCTGGCATCTGCCCCATACACAGCCACATGTGAAGTACTGAGGGGCAAGATGGCCGCCGAGTGACGACCACTGATGGATGTCAGTGTTGCCAATGACCTGCCCGGGAACTGCTCTGGCTCTCGGGTAGGCAGCTCTACACTGAACAGCTCACCATCCGACCCTTTTACACAAACAAAATTCATCACTGATAATTTATAGCAATTATGTGCAAGAGATGTTTATTTGCAAAAGTTGAAAGTTGGTGTTTTTCATTAAAACCTATATCTACTTTATCGTCATTAGAAATAATGATATATTTTATTTTATTTATTATCTAATTTATTTATTGAATTATATATAAATAACTAGGGGTACACTCCTATGTTGCGCATAGGTCAAACGAAGTGTAGTAAAATTAAATTAAGGCTATTAACAAAATATTTAAACGTTTAACTAACTACTCATTTATAGATTAAAACAATCTTCGGGGTATAAATATGATATAGTTCAAATTTCAAGAATTTTCATCAAATAATAAAAGGAGTTAGTTCACAAAGAGTGATTTTCAAGTCGAGTATAACTCACTTCGTTTGAATTATTTCAAATTGCTCAGTATTTAAAGTTGAATTTCAGAATCTTAAAACACAAAAATTCTGACAATATGTTTCTTTTCACTTTCTGCATCACATAATATAACTATTGACCTTTGCCATTGGTTGCCACCGATCCTGTACCTCTTAAAGTTGACAAAACAAATGACATCAACTTAACAAACACACACTTATGTTGAGCTATATTTGAAATAAAAATTACTATCTTAAAAGAGATACATTGTTTCTTTCCTTGAAGACGGCAAGAAGCAGTAAAGGTAAACGATTATTAATTATCTGAGCTCATGTACTCCACTGTTTCACATTTCATTAGTGCATATTCTGCTCAAAGATGTCATTTTCAACTGCTCAACAAAAGACCACTTACACAGGGTGAGCAGGTAACAGGTCTCGTGTGCCACGAGCGTATGACCAATAAGTGTAACTCCTCCCTCGGCCTTCCTTGTCAGATGAAGGCACAATGGGGACAACAGGCCTTGCTCCACTGGCAGCAAGTGCAACCGCTGGACAGTCTAGACATTCAACAAGACTCATGTGTTGCTTCCAAACAATAATCTAAAGTCAAAAATATTTCTAACTGAAATCAAATTGAGAAAATGGCAGTTCCATTATTCAGCAATATTGACCATAAAGGCCTGGCTTAAGTGAAGGTTGGCTCGAAGCCTTGGTAATAAATATTTCTATGGTTCAGAGTAATTGTAAGCTATTGATATAAACACTAAAACATTAAATACTTCTTAAGAAAAAAGAACTACTAATAAGTACAAACTAAAATTAAAATTAAAAAAGTCTCGTGCTGAACTGAAATGTGAATGTGAAGTCATTCAACAAATGGTGGGACAACTCAATTACAAACATGCGTCTTGTTAGAATAACTAACATTTTAAATACGTACGTCATGTGAATCAATATAGGCAAGCATGTCACTATAATCACACTCACTCGAACTATAAGTATTAGTGAGTGATACTCATTTAAAATAGAAAAAAATTGTAATAAGTCATCAATCTAAGAGGGCCGCCTAGAAAGTAACAGACATTTTGTCGCTACATTTAGCACTGTTTTCCTAACTCGGCGTCTGAGTACCCTGCCAAAAGGACCACTCCCAGTCTCGATTTGAGCTGATGACTTTGAGCTGAATCTGCTTTGAAATTGTAAATATACTGTTAAGTTCTTACTTCAGTTCCTTATCATTGAAAAACACTTTTCTGCCTAAAAATTCACCTTTTAAATAAAATGTAATCACTTTGGGCTAGATGAGGGTCATCGGGATTCGTCCAAAAAGGTCATGCGAGCACCGCTATGGACAAAATATTCCACCAGGCAGCATGGCAGTCTAATGATTTATTTTACTTTACTTTTCTCAACTCTTTATCAGTGCATATGATTAGGATGTGTAATATGAATGTTCCGGAAGCATTCTTTTATCAAATGCGGGTTGCCTGATCAAATTATACAGGCAATAAGTTCAGCATGCATCATTCCAGAAAAAAAAATTAAAAGATTAAAATTTGTTGGGGGTTTTTGTATGATATGCTCTGGCCTACAAAATGATATATTTTTTAAAGATATGACACTTATAGTATGAAAGAAAAAATTATTTACCAACAACAAAAATTATTTTATTTATGTTTAAATTTCCTTGGTGTTAGGTTTAAGACATTCATTAATCATAAATAATTCCCAAATTTAGGCTGTGTATGTTAAACTGTGCCCCAGTGAATAATGCATGGATAATAGGAATTTTTATCCTATTTTTGCACTTTTGATGTCTGCAGCTTGCAAATTTTCCATCCTAAAAATTTAGTTTTAATTCCTCTGCACTATCTTATAGTAATTAGCATAAAAGTAGAGTAAAAATTTTTAACTGCACCAACTTAACGGCGAAGTTCTTTTGAGTTGCTGCTATGTGAATCAGGAACACCTTTGCAGACTAATGTTTTGCATGTTGAGCCTCACAATACAGAGTTCACAAAAGAATGAAATTTTTAGTTAAAAATAAATATGACAAATTGATCCCCACAGCACAGGTGCCATCAGTTTATTCATATTAGTTGGAAAATGGGTGCGGCTGTTTAGTAAAGTTTTAAAATTAAATGCGTGACCAGTCGGCAGTGAGACTTGGCTCACATTTAGACCAAGAGTGAAACTTTAGGCTGCGTACTCTATCACAGGTGTGGAATAACAGAGCTAGACATAGTGGGAAATTGTTTGTTACTTCCCCCTCATAACAGCCCTCGTAAATAAGCACAAGTAAACATTTTAAATGAGTAAATAATCTAAAGTTTAAATTTACCATGATTTAAGTTATTCACCTGACTAGTGGTAGTGAAAAGCGCCACAACCACTGTCCCCATAAGTGATATTAGGTGGGCATCATTAATGGTTTCACCCTCGTTTAAGGGGGGCGTCTTCGTCCAGGGATTTTTTCTTTTATCAAGAGCCAGTTTCAGAGGAGCAACATGACCGCTGCGAAATACAACCACCGGTTCTGTAGAAGTGGGACTTGTTAGCACACGATCTATAGCGGATGTAAACTGTAAAAATATTCATTCATTACATTAGAAAAAATATCTCAACAGATTATTGAAGTTCCTCACCAAGAGCTGATCTTCACTTTCTTTTTCAGATAAAAATATAGCCTATCCATTCCAAACTGATAAACTAACAGTATTTTTTTAGGCTACAGCAAAATGAATTAAAAATTATTTCTCTCAGACTTAGCCTATATAGTATGAGATATATTTCGGATCATTTCAGTTTTGAAACGCTGTCATTCACAGATACCTAAATAAAAATTTTTTAAATAGTCATTTCCATAAATCTTAGTTATATCCATTTTTGTATTTTTATAGGCCTAAGTTATAGCTTGTAAATTCAACTATTAAAATACATAGATATAACTTACCTTTAACTTCTTAAGGTCATTTAGATGGACACAGCTCTCTTCCCAGGTCGATAACTGATTGGCATTGAACACTCCGATGTATCGCTGATTCACACTGTCGTACACAACTGGGGCAGAAAGCTTGTCTTTACTGCTCCAACTGCTCACTTGTTTTTGATCTGATAGCTACAAATAAAGAGTCATAAGCCAATTTAAAAAGCACATTTTTGTTCAAAGCATAAGTAAGGGGAACTAAGCAAAAATAGTAGGCCTATTATTTGAAAGGAAGAGTAAAATCTCATTTCTTGAAGGGGCTGTCTATTTTGCTAACCAGCTGACTGAGGAGTAAACTCAACTGACTCCTTATGGTTGTTGTACTGACTTCAAACTTTATAATTTAATGCCATCACATATTTCACACAATAAAAAAATAAAAAAATCATCAACCCAAGTCAACTCTGAGCGGGGTAGTTCATTGGATAACACCCCTCCTGACTAGGGAGTAAAACTCGACAGACAGAGTACGTAGGCAGGCCTGAGTTACTTTTGGTTGACCGACCAATATCGTAATTAGGGCCTAGTAATTTTTTCTCCATCTGAGGTTCCTTGCCACAAGGAACTGGACAGGTCAAGGTTCTAAGCAAAGAATAACTTAATCTAACTAGGCCTAATTCAGTTGACAACTACCATAACTTCAAAAATTTACTCGGATTATATCATGATTTTTTGTACTGTTGTCAGGCTCAGCAAATTCCTGTTGCGGCTTACATTTTCCGTACTTTATTTACATCGGAAAGAAATTAAGAGTTTACAAAAGAAAATTTGGTTGTGTAAATATTTGTCATGGGTTTTGCAAACATGCAAACATTTGTGGTAGGCCTATGTCAAATCACACTCGATGAATAAACCTAACAGATTTGTTGGCTATCACTGAAAGTAACCAATTTATAGAGATAAGAAATCTGGTTAGTATTCATAAACCTTGTTTCTGAGTTCAAATTGAGGATAAAATAACCATTGAAAGTAGCTGCATTTTACCAGGGAGCCAAAAATGCTCAGAAAAGGGTAAAAAGAAGTGTGAAAATGCATGAAGGGGGAAGAAACAACCCTTTCACTCCAGTAATGTTGTGCGATAAATGGCTGGCATACCATATTATCTATGGCTTATCACCAGGCCAGATCACTGCACACAACATTACACTAAGTTAATGAAATGAACTTGATTTCACTTGATGAAGTTTTGTTGGTTGATTGATAGGTACATCAATATTATCAAATGAAAGATTCGATAGTTTGGGTGCACCGCATAGCAAAGTCTACCCCAGGCAGAACATATTTAACACTTTGGGTGCAGTAATAAAGTCAGTAGACCTTCCACAGGGCCCGAATTTTTTTTAAGTGCATAAAACTTACTTTTTGCATCCAGAAGCCAGGATCATGGTCGCAAACTGAGTTTCTAGTGGTATTTCCCACTAGCAAAGTCTACCCCAGGCAGAACATATTTAACACTTTGGGTGCGGTAAAAAAGATGGTAGACCTTTCCCAGGGGGTCTTACTTTTTGTATCCAGAAGCCAGGATCATAGTCGCCAACTGAGTTTCTAGTGGTATTTCTCACTAGAAAAGTCTAGGCCAGGCAGAACATATAAATTTAAGAATCTGGGGGTGGTAAAAAGTCTTCCCCAGGGCCAGAAATTTTTCTTAGGTACATAAAATCTTACTTTTAGTGTCCAGAAAAAAAGTAAAAACTTTTTGTATCTATCCAGATCATGGTTGCAAACTGAGTTTCTAGTGGTATTTCCCAAAAAAAAAAGGCGTCCAAAATCGCCGGTCACCAGTGACCAGGTCGGCCTGTGGGAAGGAGTCCGTAGGCGCCGTGACATAAATATCCCACTTTTTGTGTCACAAATACGGGTTTTCACTCAAAAACTGTTGAATGGCAATATAAATAGGCCTAATATTTACAATTATATACAGCCCCTTTCTCCCTCCTAACCAGTGTCTATTTCATTCGCAGTTCATCATATAACTGCTCAAAGCAATTACCAATACACAATCCCGTACTGTCACCAAACTAAAACAATAAAATAATTATATAAAACGTGTTGCTGTATCATATAACACCCATAAACACGATAGTAATAAGTCAAAACACGCAAAAAGTAAGTAAAAACTTTCGGGTCACAGGGGACCAGCTCAGGCCCATGGGAACGCCAGGCGACACGCAAACAGTTCAAGGAAGGTTACCATGGCAACGCACACGACAACAACTCCAAACTGCCCCACAAGGTCGCAGCACTGTGGCTGATTCATTTCACCAGGAACTGGCCGGGCACATGTGACCAGGCCAGACGGCGTGTGCGTCTCGCCACCGGTCCCCAATGACCAGCCCGCACCCAAAATGTTAAGAGAATTAATGTAACTCTCGCCCCCCAAACAAATGTGGTGCCAGTTCAGTTCGATTCCAGTGTCCTATAGGTCTACGAATCTAGGTTAGATAAAAAATAAATGCTAATTACCTTGTACCTAATTACCATATTTTTTCCTAGAGTTATAATGACACATCCATTGACAGATTCATCTGTTACACCAAGGAAATTTTTCTGATCTATTAGGGGACACAGGTGATAACATGCACTAAACTTTGCCATTATCAAAATAAATTTTTGAATTCAACAACAGTTTTTAGTTTCTAAGTTGTCAAAAATAAATAGGTCTAAAACAAACTGACAAGAAGTAAACAACAAAATGACAACTACAACATGGTAAATTATTGTCAAACAAGTTCAGTGTTCAGTGGGATCGATTGGATTAATTGAGGTTATGTTATTTTAAATGTTTTTGCGCTATTCCATAACAAAGCAGAACATGTGCTGGGTGGTTAGAACATGGAGGTTAACCTCCTTTAAGCTAAGTTTACACTAGCATGTAACAGTGTCGTCATTATTGGGCACGTTCAGCCGCATTCCATCGGTGGATAATATACTAACCTGTAATAAGTGAACGGTAGTGGTGGACGTACCATCTACCGATTATGTTGTGCATCCACCGATGTTGTGTTTACGGTGGATTCGGTAAGTAACCGGACATTGTTGATTGTCAAGATGCGGTGGATTTGCCTATTAGTGACTATGGTAATCGGTTGCCCACCGATGATTGCGTCTGAACGCGCCCATTAGTTACATTGTTGCTATATCGATACAGGTTTACCAAAGACCGTTGAGTTAACACTTCAATTCCTATAACACTTAATTCATCATTGGAGGGATGCAGTCTTGAGTGATGACACTAATATTTGTGTCGCCACATAAGATCGTACCTAACCAGTGTTATCAATGATGAAGTGTTATCACTTGAAATGTTGACACAACGGAGGTGTTGGTAAACCTGTTTTGGTATAAAAACAATGTAATTAGTGTGTTCAAGTGACGACACTGTAACATGCTAGTGTAAACTACGCTTAAAGCCTAGTTTACACTAGCATCTAAAAGTGTTGTCACTTGGACACTCTAATTAACATTGTTGAAATGCCCATACAGGTTTACCAAAAACAGCTGTGATAACACTTCAATTGTTTCAACACCTTATTTATCATTGGAGGGATGCAGTCTTGAGTGACGACACTAATATTTGTTTTTACAAATATTTGTGTCGCCACTCAGGATCGCACCTAACCAGACGACTGTCGATCGTCGTGACTCAAGACTGCATACCTCCAATGATAAATTAAAGCCTAGTTTAGACTAGCATGTAACAGTGTCGTCACTTGATCACACAATTACATTGTTGTTATACCGAAACAGGGTTACCAACACCTCCGTTGTGTAAACACTTCAAGCTTAGACTAGGGATAGAGAAGACTGTTAGGCTTTTTAAAATTGTATATTCATTTAATTAGTTTTTACAGAATCTTGATATGAGGATAAAAAAGTGTTATCATTTTTATTTCAATTTATTCAAAAGAATTTAAATCGATCTCTATTGTTATGTAACTATTTTAAAGAACTTTACAAAGCTACTTTCCTACTGCTTTTATCTTCTAACATATTTTCACAGAAAATGTTTATGGCATTATTTATAACTACTGTTTTTATTTAAAAATTTTTCCCGAAGTTTGATGTTTTAAATTCTATAGTACAAAAGTAATTTACGAGATAAAGCTAGATATTTTGTTTTTTAATCATGTAGGCCTAATTTTATTTCCAAGTAGTCGATACCAATATTTCCTCAATAAAAAGAAATACGTTAATCCCGGGCCCCAATTTTCAGACTTGGCTGACATGGCCTCTCGGCGGCCCTGTGTGTGATTTACAAACATTGTACCGGAAAATAAATCATGTGGGAAAAGTCGTAAAAGCTGCCATAGCTAAATGAACCTGACTATACTTGGAACGATTTTATAGCAAGAAGTAATGTAAAATATAACATGTTTAATTCGCAAAATAAAACTAAACCCGATGAATAAAAACTTATTAAGTCCTGTCAAACGAATTATTCTACTATGGATGTGAACATAAAAACAGTAAACCAGTATAACAGTGTACGTCTTCATCACAGATGATCTGTTGTATCCCTTTATCTATGTCTGATTCTTCTGTGGCCTTCATAAACATATTATTATTCTTGTTGTAGTTTGAAGCTATCTATAATGAGTTATTCTTCGTGAATATTAACAATAAACCAGTGAACAGTAGGCCTTCATAAATATATTATTCTTGTCGTGGGTCGAAGCTATATATAATCAATAATTCTTCGTGAATATTAACAATAAACCAGTGAACAGTATGCCTTCATAAACATATTATTCTTGTAGTGGTGTTGAAGCGATCTACATTACCACCAAGCGACAGCGCTCCGATTTCGGCTTTCATCTGAACTACAGTCAGAAAGCCAGAAAAAGTACTACGGTAGGCGCCGGGTCTATTGTATTGTCCCTAGTCTAAGCCTAAGCTTCAAGTGATAACACTTCATTGATTACACTGGTTAGGTGCGATCTTGAGTGGCGACACTAATATTTGTGAAAATAAATAAATAAATCTTGATTTTCTGCACATATTTTGGTATATCACATTACAATTTACATTACAAGTACGTCTACAAAACCAGGCTGATCTTTACAAAACAATAGTATCATAGATAAAGGGATACAAACTTTGTATCTCTTTATCTATGATAGTATGCAGAAAAAACAAATATTAGTGTCGTCACTCAAGACTGCATCCCTCCAATGATAAATTAAGTGTTGTAAAACTTGAAGTGTTAACTCAACGGTCTTTGGTAAACCTGTATCGGTATAACAACAATAATGTAATTAGTGACGACACTGATACATGCTAGTGTAAAGCTAAGTTTACACTAGCATCTAAAAGTGTCGTCACTTGGCCACTCTAATTAACATTGTTGTTATGCAGATACATGTTTACCAAAAACAGCTGTGTTAACACTTCCAAGTGTTAATGCTTCATTGATTACACTGGTTAGGTGCGATCCTGAGTGGCGACACAAATATTTGTAAAAACAAATATTAGTGTCGTCACTCAAGACTGCATCCCTCCAATGATAAATAAGGTGTTGTAACAATTGAAGTGTTAACATAGCTGTTTTTGGTAAACCTGTATCGGCATAACAACAATGTTAGTGGCCAACTGACGACACTTTTAGATGCTAGTGTAAACTAGGCTTTGACCAGGCTTCATTGAACAAATGGCAAATAGTCAAACAGCTGTCACACAGGAAGTGTCAAAATAAAACGTCAAATACCATTAGGAACTCGTTAACTCGTTACTCACTCAAAACAAAAATGGCTGCTTAGTGTAGGTTTGGTATTGTGAAAGAAAGGATTCCTTAATAATTCCATGCATTATGTGTTCGGTTAACGATTCCTCGAAGTAAACTTAATTAAAAGAGTAGGCAGTGGGATTTATCAGTATTGATTTTAGTTTTAGTCCGTAAATAAATCTTCACCTCACAGAAGACCCGACCACCTCATCACAATGGTAAGGTGATGAAACTGAAGTTAGTTCTAATTTATTTTGCCCCAACTGGTACTCTAGGTGTTTAATTTTTATTAAAAACCTATTTGGATCTAACCATAGCACATTGTTTTCCAAAACCTGTGTGTGTTCAGCTTAATCATTGACATAACAAAATAAGTCAGTTGTACATAGAGGCCTCTTTCACATCGGGCGACAGGTAGTGGCGATTTAGTCTTGGATTCCTGCAGCTCTGCTTCATATTTCACTTGCATGTGTCAGTAAAATAGGCTATGTTGACAGTAAACTTCAATAGGCTAATAAATAACACCCTACTGATCAGTGTTTTCTTATGTCAACACTGTCAGAAAATACTTGGCTTAAAAATATGGTGTACAGTCGCCTAAGGAGAAGGCTTTCTATTCTCTTTGCCCATAGGTCATCAAAAAATTAAGTTACAGGTCTGTACCATCAAGTTCTGCCCATTTTGGCGAGTTTCCCCTATAAGGAAGAAGCTGTTACCAAAATGTATATCCCTTAGTTGCCATTGGCTGTTGGGCTATTAACATGTTCCCTGCGAGCCACCCAATGGCGGGGGTTCGAGAGATGCGGGCGGAACGAAGCTGCGGACCAGCGAACCCGATATATTTCTGTCTGTCTAAAAGCAAAACACTAAAGGTGATGGTACTGCGTAACCACGTAAGTGGACGTAGTTCACCGGAACATCCACAGATAGCAGCATTGCCTGGAATGCACCAGTCCACTTGTAAAGCCAATATGAGGGGAAAAATCCTAGATACCCCTGTTGCAGCAGACCTGCATACTCAGCGAATTTCAATTGTAAAGCACATGTTTCAATCCAATATAGCGAGATTTGACACGTTTTTTAAGCTCCATAAGAATAACATGGGGAATGAGTATGCAGGTTTGCTGCAACAGGTAATTTAAAACTGGGTGGTTTTAATCCAATGTTTAATAGATCTGAACTAGAAGAAGCCATATACCAAGTTTTATCAAGATATGTTAATAAATAAGGAAGATATTGCATTTTTTTTATTTCCCATAAGGATAACATGGGGAATGAGTATGCAGGTTTGCTGCCATAAAAACGGTAATATCCGGGATTTTATTTTAAAATACATGAGATCTCATCTATATGAAGCCACAAACCAAGTTTCATTATGATATGTTGAGAAATAAGCGAGATATAGAATTTTACTTATTCCCCATAAGGTTAACATTGAGACAACGTACTGTGTTTACCACTTTCAGTATCTCGGTAACCAGTGGACATAGAGCAATGATTCAAATTACTAAATTGTTTGTTTTTTTGAGCTGAATTCAATGGTGCTAACCAAAATTCGATAAATTTTATTTTTCTATATAAAAAACTCGAAAAACCCATTTTTGGGGGGGTTTACCCCGCTTTACCCCCCTTCCGGTGGTCCGATCGGGCTGGTTCACAAACTCGTCCGAATAATTACTACTTTACACACCTGTGCCAAATTTCATTCCGATCGGACCATTTTTGCGAGCGCTATCATGCTTACAGACACATATATATATACTTCTTCGAAATAATTAAAACATTTTTACTTAGCTTATATTTCGGTTTTACCTTTTTCAAGCTAAATAACAAACATAATCATAAATTAACAGCTGAAGACAATTTGTTTTGCTGTATATATATATATATATATATATATATATATATATATATATATATCTAGAAATTTGAACTAATGGTGTTTTTTGCTTCTGGGGGCCCCAAAACGAAAAGTTATTATGGTCTTGGGCTTAGGTCTTACCATGAGACCTACGGTAATAGCTTCTTCCCTATAGGGGAAATTCGCTAAAAACGAGACAGAATGGTTGGTTTCATAAAATTGCCTGAGGGAAATTTTTGGGGGAGATTTAGTACCAACCTATACCTAAACAAAGCCCGCTTTCTTAGCTATATGCAATAAATCATTGTTCCTTGGCGCCACACTGGTGCACATTGAAGCGGTAAAATTTGTGTGTTGTGTGTACGGGTAGACCCATATATTGCACTGCGCGGGAACAACTGCAACCACGTGGATATACCCAAATAAATCATTGTTCCCGGTGCCACACTGGTGCATATTGATGCGGTAAAATTGGTGTGTTGTGTGTACGGGCAGACCAGTATACTGTGCAGCTCAGGAACAACCGCTACTACGTGGATATACCCATACTACACAGTGAACGTTTTAACAGTCCTGTCTAAGGAATGTATCGACCTTAAATGCCCCAAGTTTGCACACCGCACACTTGGGGGGTATGGAGTGTATGGAATACCCCCCAGTAAAATGGGTCCGGGGGCCTTCCCCCGGAAAATTTTGGAAAGTTAAGTGAATTTCCATTATAAATTTTGGAAAATTTTCGATTACTTGAGTCGGTGGCGCAGTTGGTAGCGCACTCGGCCCCGGTTCTGTGGCGGCAGCGTCGCAGGATCGAGTCCCGATGATGCCGCATACTTTTAGCAGTACTGTTCATCTTTGTACTGTACTGGCTCACTCCTTGGGTTTGCTTGATAACTTCCACGCACAGGCCTGAGGCCCATGTGGGGGGGGGGGGCAAATGCAAGGTAAAAAGGAGCCGCCACCCTCTTTAAAAAAAATAGAAAAACAAGTTTTTAGGCAGTCTAGAGGTGGAACGTGATACATATACCTAGGAACTTAAAAATTCCGAACAAATGGGGGCAGAATGGTTGGTCGGATTTAGAAAATAGTCAACTATGTTTAAAAATTACTGCTCTTAGTGATGCCGGGCCCCGTGGGGAGAGGGAGGTATGAGTCACTCACACTCACTACTCGATGGCTGCCACCGCCGTAGTGTACAGTCAGTTGCAAATACAACTGTACAGATAGACAAAAAATCAATTTTGCCTTTTAACTTAATGCTGTATTATCAAAGTAATTTGCGTGATAAAGCTAGACATTTAATTTTATAACATGTAGGTAGGCCTAATTTTATTTCCAAGACGTCGATACACCATTATTTCCTCAATCTATAACAAATCCGCTCATCCCAGGCCCCTTTCGGAGCCTGAGCCACAAGTTTCAGACTTGACTGACATGGCCTCTTGGCAGCCCTGGCTTTAGTCAGTAACAAAACTTCAAGATCGCAATGGTAGGTCTCATGGTAAGACCGAAGCCCGAGGTCCTAAGGTCGAGGATCACCCTTACACCACTAGCTAGCCCCATTATAACTTTTTGTTTTGAGGTCCATAGATGCCAAAAACACATAGGTTAATTTTCATATGTAGCCTATACAGGGTTTTTTTTAAACCAACCCATTTTTAAGATTGAATAATACACATATAAATATTAAATGAGTATTGTTTTGTTAATCTTTACATTTTATACAACCTATTATTTCAGTTTGATCAAATTTAGCCTAGTTTATATTTTGTGTTCAAATAATCCGCATTGGCATTTGTATTAACTTGTGCTCTCCCCATCAGATTCCCGAACATGGGTTGTAAGGTACCTCTTTCAGTATTTTGCATTAAATTTGTTATATTTATTTTAAGGTGCTGAATATGTTGTGAATTGTTTTTGTAGGCCTTACTTTCTATGTATCCCCAAAGAAAATAATATTGTGGGGTAAAATCCAGGAATCTTGGGAGGAAATAATCCTTCACTGCAAATATAAAGTTTTGGGTTGCGTTAAAAAAAAACACCCTGTATATAGGCTATACTGTATGTGTGTCTTTAAGTACGATAGCCTAGGCCCATGTAAAAATGGTCGGATCTGAATTAAATTTGGCATAGTAGGCTAATTATTGAGATGAGTTCAAAAACCAGCCCAATTGGACCATCGGAAGACGGGTAAGGGGGGTAAACCCTTCCAAAAAAGGATTTTTCGGATTTTTCACAATGAAAAAAGAAAGTTAATTATTTAATTTTGGTTTACACCATTGAATTCAGCTTGAAAAAGCTAATAATTTAGAATTTAGAATTATAGCTCTATGTCCACTAGTCAGGGCCGGCTCCAGGGGTGGGCGGACCGGGCGGCCGCCCAGGGCGGCAGATTTTTGGGGGCGGCAAATTTTAAGGAAAGGCAAATTTTAAAAAGAATAAAATAATAAATTCATGATATGAATGTGAAGAGTAAAATTTTCTGAATCATATTTTACCCAAAGAACAAGCCTAAGAATATATACGGCAATGCAAGCATTGATTTACAATTATAATTCAAGTCCACTCGGCTTGTATCGTACAACCGACGTAAAACAAACCACTCGGCTTGTATCGTACAACCGACGCGGTCGTCCCGCAGAAGCGATAGCGTCAAAGCAACAGCGCAGCGGTTGGGAGTGACCTTGACGGAATCTTCCCCCCTACCCTACCCCGACATTGTGTTTACAAATTTATTTACAGCAAACTTAAGTTTTTTGCCGTCAAGTTCTTTTTCTGCTCTCTTTTTCCTATACTGGCTACCAGAGAGTCGTTCTCTCCCATTCATAATTCAATTTAGCCGACTTAAACAGATATTTTCAAAATATATCAGTAACACACGGTTTCTCAGTCAGCTAAAACCAAGGTCGTTATAATCCTTATTACTGGAAGTTAAACTCAATAGTATTTTCCTACAAGTGCCACTAAATTTGCTGAGGTTGGTAAGTAATTTGGGATGTTAATAAACTAATCATTATTTTTGTACATAAACTAATCAGTGAATTGAGTAGAACTAATGATTTAGCCATTGACTTTATTTATAATCAATGATTTAGCTGATCGTAGAAATGCATTTTCCAAGATTTGCATTAGGCCTAGTTCTGTTTAATTGTGTCTTTGAAATAGCGAAATATAAAATAATTAATTTCATCAGGTATTTTGAGTTGCTGTTCCCTAAGATTTACATTCGTCAAAGCCTTCAAAAAGTTTAAACCTTTTATTTGAATTTATACCACGAAATAAATGGTACACTAGTCTACTCGGGGCATCATAAAACTGCGTGTTTCTAAATTATTTGAACAGCAGATCACTTACCTCTACTTAGGGAAAGGGTTGTTCAAGTGATTTCGAGGCTCATGATTTAATTATGCCTATCGCCTAGTAGGCCTATATAGTCGATATTTTATTGCTTCAAATATAAAGTAAATATAAACAATTTATTTTTTAGACTTGTCTAAACTGGCTCTTATCTTATAACATCTCGGCATAGTCAGGTGTAGGCCTATATTCTAAAAGCCAGGGCTGTATAAATTTAATTGTGCTATCAGAATGGTACTTAGGCTTTTTTCTTAAAACTGCGAACTTTTTCAAGCAGGGGAATATTACAAATGAACGCGTTTCTAAAATCATACTAAATTAAATAGTTAAACATATATACATCTAATATCTACAAATTCCATAAGGGTTTTCTCTGTTAACGTCCCTTTTCTCCCGACCTACTCAACCGATTTTCACGTGATTGAGGTGTCATTTTAAAGCTTATGATTTGGCGTACGGCGGACGGGCACTTAAAAAGGATATTTCGTTTGCCCCCCCCTAGATTTTGATTTATTTCTAGAGGGCGCTTTAAAATGTTGACCAACTTTCATTATATGAGTTTTAAATGTCAACCTTTGGGTAAATTTTTAAGTCAGATTATAAAAAATAGATCTCTGCAGCTGTAAATATGAACCAGCTTATGTAATGAAAATAATTTCAAAATGTGCAATTTACACTTGGGACCCCTAGTAAATAATTATTTAAGAGTTTAGGGAGACACTGAGGTGCGATCGCATCACAGTGGAGTGCGAGTGGAGATACTGTAGTTTGGCGATCGCTCCAGGAAGCAGGTGGTGCCCGGGAGTAAACAATTAGACGGGATATAAGGGGGGAGGCGGCAGTCGCCGATCTCGCCCAGGGCGGCAAAGTCCCTAAGGCCGTGCCAACCACTAGTTACCAAGATATCGCTAGTGGTATACACCAGTATGTTGGGACCAATGTTAACCTTATGGGAAATCAATAAAATACAATACGGTAGCCTACCTTGCTTATTTCTCAAAATTGCCTTATAAAACAAAATTTAATTACCTTTAGCATTTTTATAGGTCATAAGTATTTAATAAAAAATAATAATAACCCTAATTTACGTACAGACGATAAAAACTATATAGTGTAGGGTATAACTGTTAGCCTTATGACGTATCAGACGTCCGTTAAGGGAATTATTTATTTTAAAATATAATAATAATTAAATATAATGTTTAATAGAATCTCATGGGCGTGTTCTTTGCCATCGGCTTATTAATTATTAGATAATAAGAAGGAATTATAATATTAAGGAGTTTATTATAGCCTATAAACTCAGTGCTTGATTTGCGTCGGAACGCGGCGGAACGGCGTTCCAGGACCTCTTTCTGCTGCAAGAGTCGATCGGCCGGAGTATTTGTCGCAAGAGACGATTGCGAGTAATCGGACGGAGACTTTGCCACACAAGACAATCGTATGTAATCGACTGGAGAATTATCGCAAAAGAGGATCGTGAATGATCGGCCGGAGAATTTGCCACTCAACAAAATCGCGTGTATTCGGCCGAAGAATTTTCCACAAAAGACGATCGCGTATGATCGGCCGTAGGATAAAAAAAATTTAAATGTGCGGAAATTACGCGCGGAGTTTCGGCCTGAAATTAGCGCTCTTTTGTCTAGTCTTGAGTTAAGCCGAATGTTTAAAACGCTCAAAACACCTGAATACTCGCACTAGAGGCGTCATAAAAAATATAGAATTTCTTTAGAGATTTAAATTTTTAGAAAAATAATACTTTTAGTTTTTGATTTACTTATAAAAAATTTGAGTTAGTTAAAATTTAACTTTTAAAATAGACCTAATTATTCACGTAGAGAATTAATACTTTGTTGAGCGGAAGAATAATAAAGGGGGGGGGTTGTGTACAAACTGGCAAATTACAGTTCCGGTACCTATATTTTTACAAATCAAGCACTGTATAAACTTATCAATAAAACAAGTTTTACAAACAATATTAGCGTTAATAATTATGAAAATTATGAAGGGTGAAATGGTTGATCGATAAATAACACGTTTATTAAATAATTAACAAAACAGCTTGTACACCAATAATTGTTAATAACCCAAAAATATTTATGAAACAGCGAAAATCGCCAATTATCATAAATAACCCTCAAGAAAGAAAGATCGGCTATGCCAAGAGCCCTTACCTTGCGGTACGGAGAACCAGCCTTGCCGAATCCGTCTTCCTTTCTCTTTTTTTTGTCGTTTGAATTTTATAAAAACGACTATGAACTATGACAATTCAATAAAATCGAGAAATTAATTTTTTATACGCGGTTTTAGAATATATAATTGAATGTCGACTAATGATATTTAAACTAATGATCGAAATTAAACAATTAATTCACGAATTCCTCGAAAGTAAAGTTTGATATATCGTATATTGTATTTTAATATCATGAATATTAATATTGATAGAATATCATTTCGTTATGATAAAAAAATCAACTCTGGTGCTACGGTGGAGAAATCGAATTAGATATTAATGAAATACGAAAATTGGCCGCTGTAGCGGTACATCGCTAAAATGATAGTTCATGAAAATACTTCTAGGTTGCGGCGTGTGTAACGTCGCAGCCTATAGTAATACAAAAGAATTAAGAATGTTAACAATTTTTTTATTGTTTCTATTAGTTCACAACACACAGTTACTAAAATAACATTTTATTCCTGAAAAATTTGTTTACTTCTTTGAGCCTTCGTGCAGGCAGTCATCAATAACTTTAAAAAAATAATATTTGAGCCCCGTCGTTTTCAATAGAGATCAGAGCTAAGCTACTTAAACTGTCTTGTGCCAATGTATTTCTTAACTACCTTTTTATTAATTTAAGCTTAGAAAAATATCACTCTGCTTTTGTAGTGGTTACTGGGAGTATATGATACATGCTGTGCACACATCAAGATAACTCGAAGGCAACGAACTATGATCAATAAATAAAAGTTAGGCCTATGCCAATTCTTTTACTGTTTTATTTTCTAAACTTCCTTTCAAATGTTTGTTAAATTCAGTAGCTATTTTGTTAATGTTGTTTTCCGAAGCAAAATATTTTTGCTGGCCGCGGAAACACTGAGCGTTTTTTTAATATTTTTTTGCTGCACTGAGAACGAGGGATTTTTGTCACAAACGACCGCGCTTTGACAGCCGCGATACGTTCAAAACATGTAACGGCCATGAAAAGAGTAGCTGTTTTTCCAGCTGCAATTTGACCGCAAGTTTTCCAACCGAAGAATAAACTACGGATTTTCCGGCCGAAATGTGGCCAATACAGTATATACGATGATATCGAAAAGAGCGAGAGACTTGTCAGCCTACATGTGATCAAGAGATCTGCCATTTTCCGGCTCCTGGATGAGCGAGCAATTCTCCAGCCGCGAAACGAGTCAGCGATTTTCTTAGATGTACGACCGAGATATGTGACGGCCACGGAAAGAGAGACAGACTTGACGGCTAGCTAACGGCTGGCTAACGAGAGATTTGCCAGCCGTGAAACGAGCGGGGGATTTCCGACCGAATAGAACCGAGAGATTTGCCGGTCTAAATGTTAACGACTGATGATTTTCCAGCAGCAGTATTACCGAATTATTTGTTTTTTTGAGATTCAATCGAGAGATTTGCCGGCCACGACGATGAAGATTCTTATGTTGTTTCGTTTTGTTATCACAAGTATCGAATTTGTCGTCCAAAGGTTTAAATTCATTACGTTTTCTGACCTTTCCCGTATTCCTGACTGGTAGACACCCTGCAAAGGATTTACAGGAACTTGACGGCCATGATTCAACTGTGAAGCCTCGGCTATGAACCGGCCAAGATAAAAAAGACGATAGGGAAGCTTTGGCTGCCACGAAATGGCCGGGAAATTCTCGCGATGAATCAATCGAGGAAATCTCAGATCATGGAAATGTAGTCGACAGATTTTCCGGCCACAAATTAAATAAATCATTCCGGTTTGATAATACCCAAATTATTGGATTACCTATTGGATACCACCAGACCAAGCCTCCTAATCCCTTATACCAGAGTTTTTGTAGCTTTTGGTTCAAAAATATTTATTACATTATTACAATCGATGGTAACATGGCCAAATAAAAACAGTTGTAGAGAAAAATTCCAGTCTCCAAGTTGTCTAAACATCTATTCATCTTTTTACTGGTTTTGACCTACGAAAAATCAAGTTTTTTCAGAAATAATTTGGTCGCGAAGAGGTCGGCGTCATGTCCGGTTTTATGTTCCCTCGGCCAGGGGCGGGGCCCCCTATCCTTGGGGGCCCCAAGCAGTGCCCCGGTTGCCCTGGTGGTCGTTACGGTCCTGGCCTATGTCATTTATGCTAGAATACTGCCACATATAGGGTTATAGCCTATTTGAATTTTATCATGTATAAATACTTTCTTATGAAACGTCTTGGGTTGATTGAAGTGTTCCAGATAGGCCTATCATGAAAAGTTCAAACTGAAGATCAAAAGTAAATTTAGAAACCTAAATAACAAATAAATCTGGTTAAAGAGCTAAATATTGTCTGTAGTTGTGTTTAAAGCTAGCCTCAGAACACCACACACTTTTTGCCCTTACTCATGAGCTGGACTTGAGCCCTAAATTGAATAACTCTAGATCAGATTACATCAGTGATCACCAATTACATTTTATGAAGGTCCATACATAATTTTCATAAAACTGTCACGGGCCGGACCCTAATTGTCAGTGGCGCACCCAGGATCTTTTCATGGGAGGGCTTGACCCACTGGGGGTCTGTGGGGTATGGAATACCCTGCAGTTGACAGGGGGTCCGAGGGCCCTCCCCCGAAAATTTTTCAAGATTTCACTTAAATTGGTGTGATTTTAGCCTATTTGTGCATGTTATTTGTAACATTTCTTTCTTTTTCTTTATTTCTTCCACCCAAAATACCACATAAAAGTTTGAATATGTCTCTATTGTTTAGGTTTGATAAAAAATAAAATTATAAATTATTTAATTTAAATTTTAATTCATTTTCACTTAGAACACATATTTATTTATTTGAAAATGTTACAAAACAGGCCAAGCCCAATTGCAATGCAACATTAATATTTTGACAATATATTAATATATTAATATATTTATATATGAGTAGTGGAGATTCAAATGTCCAACAGTCTTTTTCATTTGCAGAATAACAATGCTTCATTTCAGCCTAAACACTTTTTCACATGCCCAAACATAACGAGAAACTTTTACTAATTACTCTACTAAATGCAAAACAGTACAATATATAATATAATACTATAAATACTTAAATAATTTAACATAGTCGATAAAGAAATAGTTTTAACAATGATTGTTTAGCGTAACACTAGAATTATAACATGAACTAATTAATTACTGGATATTTATTGAATTTGTTGCAACTGAACGGACAAACGGAAAGAATTTATGGATGCACTAAAAATATCTACATCTGCATTTGATGAAATTTCATTATACAATTTTACCATTGTATTGAGAGGCGCATTGGCACCAATGTTAGTGCGAGAAAACCGGGGGGTGAACATCAAGCGGGACCGGGAATTGTGGCGAGGAACAGTGAAATTGAGATTCGATAAGAGCGACATGTCGTCCAGCGAACCAGATGCCAGCCTGTGAAGATAAAATGGGGAAGCTACTCTTCATCTTTTATCTAATGAATCTATTTTGAAGATTTGAAGCAACTCCGAGTAAGGTACAACTTCAGTATAATGACCAAACGCTTTGTAGTATAAATATCTCAGAAATCTTTTTTGGACACTTTCAACATTTTTAATTTGATACGTGTGATGAGGATATCATATCACCGAACCAAACTCAAGCCGTGATCATACCAAAGAAGAATAAAGAAGCTTAATCGCATTGACATTACTTAAAAATTTCCCTGATCGTCTAATAAAAACCAAGAATTTTGTAAGCACTCTTACAGATGGAATCTATATGTCCGTTAAAATTAAATTTTGAATCGAAGACAATGCCCAGATCAAGTACAGATGACTTTATGTTGAGGGAAGTACCACCTAGGTTATAATTAAAGCGAAGAATATTTTCATTGGACTTCTTTGTAAATGGTATAACAGCACATTTATCTATATGAAATTTGAGATTGTCTCTACTTCATATGTACAATCGGTCAATGTCATCCTGTAAAGATTGGCAGTCAGACAACCTACAGCCCTAAACAACTTCCAAGTCATCGGCATATATAAAAGAAATTTACTTTTCAAAACACATGATTTTATGTCATCAATGAATAATAGGAACAATTATACATAAAAATTACTCACATAGACATAGATCACTCAAACTCAGTGAGAGAAATGACATTTCTTATTCTGGACTACTTCTCTGTAGTTTGGAGTGAAACCTGTGCAGCTGATAAATTGTTTTCTTTTATAAAATATTTTTACGTTGTATGGTCAGTGGCGATATTTGTTTTAAGATCAAATAAAGTTGAAATATACTAAAAGCTAAAAATGCGTAAAAAATACAGTTTGTGAATTAGACCTCGCGGTCCGTAAAAAATTAGGTGGTGGTCCGGATCCGGACCGTGGTCCGCCATTTGGGGACCAGTGGATTACATCATTGGCAAAATAACTTTTTAAAGATTCTCTTTCTTGTCTAGGTGCAGCATTATACCTCATAAGCTATGTAGTGTTTTGGTAAAAATAATTTTAGACTCCTGGAAACTTTGTTACAGGGCCTAGAGAATATTCTAAAGGTTCTGACCTTAAGAGGGAGATGCTCAAGTCCCTCATTTGGTTTTAAACTTAATAAACTAAAAATTGATGATTTTTTGCAGATGCAGTTTATGCTCCTGTTCAGCAGACAAGGAAAACTTCGTCTTCAGAAATGGTATGTTGCTCATCCGGACAAACTGAAGAAAAAAATAACTCGAGAACTCATCACTACAATTCTAGCAAGAAAACCTAAGATGTGCAGCTTTTTGGAATGGAAAGATGTCAAAGTTGTGTACAAAAGGTCAGTTCCTCGTAACTTGTATGAATTGTAGGAATATTTAAGCACTAAAGTATTTTATATTGGTCTTATTTATAGCCTGAGCAAGGTAATTGGGCCTATTTTAATTAAGGTAAGGGTGTTTGTTTAAAAATTATTTTTAGCCAACATTTTTTTCCTTTCTATGTGTTTTATTAAATGTTGAGACAGTGCCAAGGAATTTTTTTATTTGAAGGGGTCCCCCGTAAATTGTTCTAAACGACAAAAACCTAGTTTAGAGTAATCAAGTGTTGAAAGTTGAATTCTTAAATTTACGGTTTTTTACGGTTAGAACTTATAATCATGTAGCCTATAATTTTTTAACACCCTATTTATAACTTCATAATGTAGCCACATATTGAATTTGTACTTGCCATTAAGCATTTTAAAACCTTTTACGTGTTTTTTTTCGGGGTTATAACATTCTAAATGACTGGCGCATGAAACGTTCTCTGATGGACTGCTCTTCTACTTTGGAAGAAAACATCAGGGAGTGTAGGAATACCAACAGAAACAAAAATAAAACTGAATATAAAACAATTTTATTGATGTAAAAGTACAAAAATGTAATGTTGTTACTAAAAGGTTATAAGTAATTTTATTAAAAGTTATCCACATGTGGTGCTTAAAACGTAATTCTACCCACTTCTTCTGGGGGTAATTTCCAGGCCTTGGCTTCTTAGTTTTTGAAATATAGTGTAATCCAACTTTTCTATATTCATTCCTGGTCTTATCCTTCCACTTTCCAATATTTACTTCACGTGTTTTATTTTTATTTGCGCGATTTTGGTCCTTGGCGGCGAATAGAACGTTATTCCCCAGAAAGTCTGTGCAGTCCCGCGAAGCACGCAAACTTTGACAGCCGAAATCAGGGCTACCAACACAAATATCTTCAAAGCAAAATATACCACGGTGTATCTCATGTCCTAGAGAACCTTTTTCACTGAATATCTCCGATTTTCAAAATGTTGTCGCTTAGAACGTTTTACGGGAGACCCCTTCATTTGTTCCCCATGTAAAAAGATAGAGCTCAACTGAGATTCAAAGTGCCAATAAAGGCAAAAAATCCACACGTTTGTTTAACTCCACAGGGAAAAGTGTTTGATCTACAGGGCCTCTATTTTGGGAAATATTATTATTTCCAAAACATGTTAAGTTATCATCTAGAACTAAACATAAAAATAAATTTCCTATTGCCTATTGCTAATTCCTGCACAATTTGAATTATTTGAGTTTTGAAAATTATGTTGGTTTGAAAACCGGTGAATAACATGGAATGTCACAAAAGTTTTAAACTTTTTTCTATGAGTTTGTACCAAGTAATAAAATTTTGTGCCTACATATTTTGACCAGAAAGAATATGCCCTCATTACATAAAAGAATTACTCCTGCTACATACATGTTTTTGACACACCCTCTAGTCCCATGCACTAATAACAATAGAGGAAATGTATCGATAATTCTTAGCCAAACCTCCTTAAATGGTATTACATCCTCCAAAGAAACGGCTAATTTCGTGAAACATTGAGCCCTGTACAGCCAGTAAAATCATACAGCAGCCTTCCTCTTACCTAGACAATTTTTTAACCGGACAATGTTTAAACCTAACTTCTCCCTGCAAATAAAACTACTGCAATCAGCTCATTCGCATTTTGCGGGATTTTCAGTAGACACCGCCGTTTTGAAATATTGAAAGACCAAATGTGTCTCACCCCATTTTGAAATGTGTGAACATTCGGCAACGAGACAGCTCAAGTTGAGACTGGGAGTGAACTTTTGGACCGCACACTCAGTCGGGGAGGTGGGACAACAGGGCTGGATATAGTTACAAAAAAGTTGTTTACTTTCTGGATGACCCTCATAAAAAACATTTAGGGAACACAGTTTTGCACTGAAGAATCAATTAATTGCCTTGATAATTTCTTGGAATCAGAAGTGGGATTTTTTATTACACTTATATGTGTATTTTTCAGGTATGCTAGCCTGTATTTCTGCTGTGCCATTGAGCAAAATGACAATGAGCTCTTGACTCTAGAAATAATACATCGTTACGTGGAACTACTGGACAAATACTTTGGGAGTGTAAGTACTTTTTCTAACTCAATATAATCCTGAAAATTTGTCTTAGATAACTTTTCTATTAGGCCAATATTTTAAAATTAGACAATTTTAATGTCCCATAAGGGAAGGACATAAGAATACAGGTAATATATACAATCATATTAAGTTGATCCAAACATACTCATTTTGATTGACAATGAGCAATAAAGTTAAAATCATTGCTGCCAGGATGAAAACAGAGCTTCAGTCAGTGGCGTAGCTATATTAAAAACAAACAAATACTAGGTACTTGCTTTTATTGTGTCAGTTCTTTTATATTTGTCAAGTTGTTGAAACAGTGGACTGAAGGTTATTTCATAATATCATCATGTAGGTGGGCCAAACAGTTTTGAATTGGTGGAATTGCGGAAGCTGTAATTTTGGAATTATTACAAAAGTGTTAATAATTAAAAATCACCAAAATCATGTTTCTCTTTTGTCTATAATTATTCTCCTCTTTCCCTTTTTAAAGAGGGGGCGGCCTCTTTTTGCATTGTATATACTCCCCCATATGGGCCTCAGGCCTGTGTGTGGAAGTTATCAAGCAAAGCTAGGAGTGAGCTGGTACAGTACAAGGGTAAATAGTACTGCTGAAATATGCGACAATGTTGAGACTCGATCCTGCGACTTCCGTTGCCTCAGTTCTGAGTCCAAGCACGCTACTAGCTGCGCCACCGACTCACTGAATCATAACGCACCGCTGATATACCTCACAATTAATATAAAGTACGTAATTAATTATAGGTTTGTGAACTGGACATCATATTCAACTTTGAGAAAGCCTATTTTATTTTGGATGAATTATTGTTGGGAGGAGAAATACAAGAGACGTCCAAGAAAAATGTCTTGAAGGCAATCGCAGCCCAGGATCTCCAACAAGAGGTAAATGATGGCGATAGTCCATATGAACTTTAGACTTATATCCTTTTAGACTTGCTCACTTGATAGCTGTTGTAGACTGTTGTGCCTTGCTAGTCGTTAGAGTTAAATCGTCTCTATTTTGGTTCACCATCCTTATGTTTTATTCCTGTTGTGTTGTGATAGTGTAGGTTTAGGTCGAATGTAGGTGAATCGCCATTGGTTTGTAAATATTTTGACAGTTTATTCATTTGATGTAAACCTAATTTTTTTAGGTTTTTGTTCTAAGCATCAATTTACATCACAAGTATCACGTAAAAAAGTGGAAATTAATATTAAGGAGTACTTAATTAGTTGGATTATTTGCAGTTGTTTATAACATAGTAGTTCAGTTAATGAAATCAAATTAAATTAAAAAATTATTTATTTTAGTTAGCTGAAGCTAAGTAAAGTTTATTGCCATGTGTTGTTTGTGAAAACGTAGGTGTTATAAAACGTTATTGACTTGTTCCATAGGAACTATTGGTCAGTTCATTTAGTTCCTTCAAGAGTTGAGAATAAGCAAACTATTTTTATAAGAATGCTTCTGAAAAAAACTTTAATAAGCCAATAATAGCTTCACCAAAGCGATAGTTTTTATTTAAATTTTATGGTTTTACTTAAAAATTTAGAGAATTGAGATTATTGTAATTGTAATTTAAAATATAGCAGGAAATTTTGCTACAGATAATTCACTATCAATATGGCAATGCCTTATGCTGTCAGTATTATCTTGTGCTATCTATACAACATTGAGACTATCTTAAAGGATGCACTTACTTTGAAAACCAAGTAAGTATAATGAAATTTAATGGGTATGTGAATCAATCAAAGGCCCTTATGGATATAAGTTTGTAGAGTCACATTTTCTATTAAAGTATTTTTTCAGCTATTCTTAATAAGGCTAAATTAAAGGCATTCTTAAAGGCAGGAACATTTGCATTTCGGTCATATCTAAGGATGAATAATTATTCTTTTTAATGTTATGGACGATTAGCATGGTATATGTAAGTTGGGCGACTTAAAAATTGTCAGATACATTTTGGTACTTTGGTATTATATGGAGGCCACTATTTTTAGAGAGGTTTTTTAACTGGATACCAATAATAACAACATAATTGGAGAGAACATACATTAATTGACTTACTTTCCAAATTTGACATAATTATGATGAGCGGTCTTTGTGTTATGCCTCCCAGAAGGCAGCGATGTCGGAGAGGTAAAGCGTCACCGCCGCTGGCGGCAACACCCGATCGCCACCCTTATACAGCGCGCTGCGGCGGTCATGTTTGGTTAGGTTATCATAAATATGTTAGTAGGACTCTCCTCGTTTCGTTACAAATCAAACTATACTGGATAAGTCATTCTTTAGCCCGCCAAAACCTGTAGACAAGTGATGCACACACTCCCTCAAAAACCTGACCTAGGCCTACTTGGAGGGGATTTGGCGTGCGAAGGTATGACCCATCTGGTATCGTTCGATTCGTAACGAAACGAAGAAAGTCCTACTAGCATATTTATGATAACCTAACCTAACATAACCGCCGCAGCGCGCTGTATAAGGGTGGCCTCCGTATAATACCAAAGTACCTACATTTTTATTGACTATATACCTGTGTCAAAACAAAATTTGAATTTGTCTATTCATCCCAATTAGTAATTCTAACTTGTTAAATTAAAATTTGTGTAGGATGATAACATAAAATATTTAATATTTGAATGTTATTTAGATTCCCGCTAATAAAATTTAAACTTTTAGAGTGCTCTGGAAACATTTACACTAACTGAACATATTATTCGTGCTTCATATTCTAATTTTCTATTTTTGTGAAAGTCTCTATAAGACTTGAGATTTAGGCATACATGGTAATTTCTGATTATACAGTTTTTATACATTTCTTTATTAAATTTTGAAACCAGTCTTATAAGAAGATTTGGTTTTAAAGAATAACACCTTAGATTTGACACATAGAATATTCTATGAGTAGAATTAAATATGCATCTTGAGTTTTCCCTATGACAGTATTAAATTATAACTTATGTAATATTATTCTAGACTAATTTGAGACACTCACATTTATTTATTTGTTAGTAGCATAATTTTTAACACATTCGCTGCGTACCACATACCAGTATGTGGTCCGCGTCGCGACCCGAGTGCGGGCCACATACTGGATTGTGGTTACACCATTCACAAGGATTCAATTTACTGTACTCCAGCACTTAGCTCGGGAATGTTGATTCAATGCCCGCATGTGGTTCGGAATACCTGCTTTTCAGTGGTGTACTTCGTTGTATATACCAATATGTATATATGTGGTGTATGTACCTATTTATCCCAGCACATGGGGTACATACAGGTATTTTGCTGCCGCAGTGAATGTGTTAACTAAAACCAGCCATGTGTTTCTGTGTTTCAAGGCAGTTATTATGGTATTCACACAATACTTTATTCTTGAAACTATCAATTAACCTTGCACTAAGTTCCTCTTATTTTACTTTAAGCTCTTATTTATTTATTAGTGCAAAGTTAATAATTTGTAATATTTAATATGACTTTTTATATTGATTTTTTGGGGATTACTTGAAGTGAGGGCCATTTGAATCACTCCAATAAAAGACACATCATGCAAAACAAATAAATTTTCAGGTCTTCTCACTGTCTATTTTCTATTTTCCTGTGTTGTGACCCTCCTTGTTCTAACACCTGTCATATAAATTCTACAGGGTGAATACTGGAAATACTTGTAATACTGGAAGTATACTGAAATTTTTGTTCATACTGGAAATAATGGAATCATACTTGAATTTCAAATGATGCACTTGAATTTTATTGAAATATAAGTGAGCTCACTAAATTTAGTTTAGCCAGTGGTTCAATACATGTGGATTTTATAAGTTTTAAAAGTTTTTTATGTCCGCATACTTAATTTGTACACCCACTAGTTCTTTCCAATTACTATTAAACATCAGAAGATATTTAAAGATTAAAGACTGTTTCAATTATCAGTGATGATTATCACTTGTGATATCACACCACTGCCTGCAGAATAATTAATGTTCTTGTCAAATTTCTATAATCAAGTCCAATCTACACTCATCTCTCATTCATATTCCAGTCTAAATATGACTCTAAAGTTAATATTGAAGTAGTTTGGAAAACTTGTTTGTGAAAAGAGATTTTGAGTCATTCATAATAACAACCTGAATAATCTGATTTGAGACTGGAATCGTAGCATCCACTGCATATTTTTACTGGAATATGAAATAATTTATTCTTTAACGCAGGGTAAAATAATGCTTATTACTTATTTTCAATAAGCCTATTTTATTTTATTTTGATCTGTTTCATATTTTTCAAGTAAGATGAGTTTAGAATGGATGATACTAGCGCCTTGTTACTAGCAAAGATCAGCTGATGCATTTGCCAGGGTTACTAATTGATAGCCCAATAACCTTTGCAGCTGGTTCCTAAAGCTTTAACTTAAACCATAGAATAAGTAATCATAATCATTTATTCTATGCTGTATTCAATATTTGGTTGAAGTACCTCATCATTATTTTGTAGTATTTATTCTATGCTTAAACCAAACATCTTCCATAGGCCTTCCTCCATACTACCTTCTTCACACTGTTTCAAAAAGCTTAAAATATAATATAATCAATTTTTCATTAATTATAAACTGCCCCTCTGTTGCGCTTAAAACTCTATAAAACACATAATTTTTCTAAAATTTGAAGTTCTATCTAATATAATAACAGTGAATAAATTGTTATATCCAATCTAAATGGCCCTTACTTAAGTACAACTTTAATGGTTTGTTAGCAAATACATCACAAAGTTTTATACAATACATAATGTTTTGTGTGGTTATATTAAGTATAAGTACTCAATTCTTTGGTTTTGTATTTTAAAGTAATATGTCTGTGATTAAAAATATCACAATAGAAATTTTTATTGAGATTAATAATTATTACCGTACTAAGATAATTTATTTGACAACATAACATGTTGTGAATTTGACGCCTTAATTATAGCTAAAAAGTTCTCCCCTTTGGGAGTATGGTATGACTTGAGGTAGAATGTTGAGACCAAGGCCATAGGTTAAAACCAAGAGACACTATAATTCTGAGAATACATTTTGGCTCAGATTATATTTGTAATTTTATTATAGTTGCTCAAATTTTATATAATCAATAAAAATGTATAGCAAAAAAATTATACTGCAAAAGTTGGTTTGCTGCCAAAAATACATACATTTTATCTTAAGCAATGTAATTTCTGGCTTAAGTTTGAGTTGGTTAAGTTTCCTGTAATGCATGAAATGTGTGAGGCTAGATTTTAGGGTTTCCAGATGTTTTGAATTATTCACTGACATTTCTCATCAAGACTCCTATTTGACTTAAGTATTATGATTCATTGATGATAGGACATTCTATAAGGTTCATAGTGATAAGTTTGAAGTGTAATACTATTAATTAGAATCACAATTAATTATGATCTTGCCAAATGCCAAATATGTATAGAAGAAAAAAAATATATATTTAATAGGCATCGTGCAACAACTGTAATTTTCTCTAACAGACTTTACCTACAAAAACTTGATTTTTTTGTTTGTATTGAGTTAAGTAGTTCATTCAAGTTATGATTTTTTGAGATTTCGACTGTCTTTAGTAAGTGATATTACATCGTCTGAGGAAATTATTCCTAATCAGTATATTGTTAAATAGGGCAAATACTGTAAAAAATAGTTATTAAAAGGTTTGCTGTTAAAATCCTTGATTTATTAAACCTTGAGTAAAATTGTCCTTAACAAAGTATGACAGAATTTTATTAAATAAAAATACATTTAATAAATTTAGTGTGAAAACTTAAAAAGGTTGCTCGCCAAAACCTTTAACTTTATTGAAAGGTGTTTGATAAACCAAACTTTTTATTGAAAATCATTTATTTAAATTAAAAATTTTCTCCATTTTTATCTATACGATAAAACATGTAGGAAGTAAAAATATTTTCACTAAGCCTGTTGGTAAATTTAAAAATTAATAAACATGAAGTAAAAAGTCCATCTTGATGTTTTCATTGGATTGTTTGAGAATTTGGGAGCTGGGATCGAGGGAAAAGTTGTAATTTTACATGATAGGCAATTACCCCCTTTTTTTAAATTGTTGATAATATGGAGCAAATCCATTAGCATTTTATAGTTTGTATCGGTATTATGTTTTTTCTTCTCCCAAATACACTCATATTTTCAAAACTGTGGCCATAAAAGTGATGCATGAGTAATGTAACAAAGGTAAATATCAATTTGTAAATAATGCATGGTCTTTATATAATTTTATGTTGCATTTTTTGATGAATATTATGTATGACCTAAACCTTAACCCTTTGGTTGCCAAGAAAATTTTTTAGATTTTGTTTTCATACTGCCATAAAAAAACTCATGATTTCAGTTTTAAACTGCCATGGTAAAAATGCTACATCTGTATGAGAACTGCCAGGATGAATCAGCTGATTTTGCAGTAAAATTCTGTTGAAAAACCGAGTAATCGAATATTGCAGCAATCGTTGTAATGAATCGAAAGATTAATCGATTATCTTCTAGGTTTTATAATGGAAAAAACCGAAACAGTTGCCGTTCATGGAATCGATTAGATTATCTCAATAGTCGCGAGCCAATCTGGTCGGCTGCGGACAGTTCTCGTGATGAACGGCGATGCCGATCACATTGGCAGCTGGCAGTTCTCGCCGATGTAGTTGGCTCTTGGCAGTCAAAGGGTTAAAACAATTATTTATCAAAAAACTGGATGACTGAATGAAGAAAAATTGTAATATTCGTGACATCATCAAGTAAACTAATGGTCAAATGACAAACCTGATGCTATCTTTGCCCTACTTTTTAACTGTAAATATCCTTTAACTGTTAAGAAATCTAATAGACTTTGATATGTTTAGGTCTGATATGTTTTATTACAGTTGTAAATCAGAAGCCCCCGAACTGTGAAATTGACTAGAACGGGTTAACATACCTCAACGTCCAACAGTTCAAATCAGTTCATCTGTTCAATCAGTTCATTTGAACAGTTGGACGTTGAGGTATGTTAACCTATTCTAGTAACTGTAATACTTTTAATTTATTTGTCAAGAAAATATGGTGATCAACCCCAATTATCTAAAACATGCTTAACTTTGCTTGGTAACCATAAGACGTTCTCTATAATTTGCTCCAGTTGTTTATTAATGTCCATTCTGTTAAGTGATTCCTTGGGTATAATGATTAGGGTAAGACGATGCCGATTCAAAACTGAAGGTTTCTATTCTTTGGTGCGGTTGATTTAATTCTCAATTAAAGCAATTTCTTATCAAAACCCTGGATTTATCTCTTGGCTTACTACTAATTCATTACTAATTCCATAAAGAACTTAAACTTTGCCGAAAGAAAAGTCTTTCCCTTTAACCTATTCTATAGGGTGCTGCAACTATAGTAGACTCCCTCTTATCCGGACACCTTTTAACTGGACATTGGTTTAACGAGACTACTCTCAGTGGAAATAGCTTATATTTAACCGCACAATTTTGATCAAAACATTGGTTTAACTGGATGTGTTCAGCAGGAAATGGACGGTAGTGTATCGACGATGCTCGTGGAAATAATATTTGATGCCAATAACAGTGTGTTGAAATACTATGCTCTCTTCAATTGTAGTTAAATAAGACAATTATTGAATGATTGGGGAAATGATTTCAACGATTCCTGTACAAGGATAATATATACAAGGCAAATTATCAAAAAATTTAGTTTTTAATATTTGGATTTAATAGTTTCATGAAACATAGATTTAATTGAAAAACTCGTTATCCGGACAGGTCTTGGTCCCGAGGGGTCTGGATAAGTGAGTCTACTGTACATTGTTTAAGGAAGAAGCATTTGCCTTAAACAAAAGTAGTCTAGAGATTTGGTTGTCTGTATATTTATTTTATGACAAGGACAGAAATTCGGAATTTAAGTGAATCAGTACAATGTAGTGGTTAGCTTTATTTCTAAACACAAACTTATGGGAAGGTAAAGTAGTAATTTTGTGCAAACTCTTTGATTTGTTAGCATTGTTTCACATTTTTGTCTTCACGACAAGCATGCTTGAATTGAAATGTATTATCTTTTTATCAGTACCCTTCAGTTAACGGGATCTTATTTTTGGGTCGTGTTGCTCTGGGCGGCTCATTGGTGCACCGAGTTGCGTGACTTGTGGTGCATTGATTTAAATGTGGTTCTGCGGTGCCGCTAAGCTGCCATTTAAATCAATGCCCAATAGCAAGTCCAGGTGGTTTGGTGGTGCTGTTCAGCCACCTAGTGTAATAGGCTTGGCTTAAAGCAACATTCTTGTTGACCCTCGAGTGCACAACAAATTTCAGCTGCTTTACATCATTGCTTGTTTGTTAAGAGTTCACTCACAGAAAACCCTCTTGGCAGATATTTTCTCCTTACAATCTGCATTGAATCACTAAATGTTTTCATTCTAAACCTGTCTTATGTAACAATAAAAATTGCCTCGTAAAAGTAGCAGCACTTTTAGTTTGGAAGGTTTATATTAACCTTCGAAAAAATACCTTGTATTTTTAATCAAGATCAATCGTCAACATTTATTAATAAAATAATTTTTTCCTAGAATTGATAGAGGAAGTGGGGTCTGAGTAGAATGACATTTTATAGCTTATTTACAAATGTAAATCAGATTTTATGTTTGTAATATCTTAGGTTAATCAAGTCTGTTGTGTTTATATATACAAAATATCCTGAGGAATTCAAGTCCAGAAATTACCCTAAAGGGCTAAAACCTGCACAGCTAAAGAATTAACGACAATCGTCAATTATAGCATATGAAAATTAGAATCTATATGGCCAAACAAGCAGTGTACAAGTAGATTATAATATTTAGTTGTTCACTGGTAGCAGCTTGGTGCATGGGGGTGTGAGTGTATGGCTGGTTGCAGGACGAAGCGGTGGAAGGGGCTCTCCGAGAGATCGGACTACTGTAGACAGCCGCACTTAGACTAGCGCTTCTCTCACCGGCACACAACTGCAGCGTGTCAGACTGACAAAGATGGCTGATTCCGTTCTGTGACATTATCTTTTTATACATTATCTAAAAACCAGATTTTATATGGGATTTCAATATCAAGTACAAGGATACTTGATTTTTTCGGTTCTTGAATCTGTTTGACAAAATAAATATAAAATGTTAAATACTTGCTCCCAACCATTGTCAGCCTCATGAACTTCATGATTCGGCAGATTAATTTCCGTCTTTATATCTGAATACAAATCAAGTAAGTGAAGACTACTGTATTTTAAGAAAAATTTATGTTTTTTATTGTTCAAAGGTGGCAAATTAATCTGCTGAATGAGTTATCTATAAGGGGATTAGAATGACGAGGTATTATCCTTCACTCATCTGTCATTGATACTTGGCTTAAAATACCTACCTGGGTAGGTCGCCATTTCAAGTAATGTATCTAATGTATCTCTTAACCATTTACATTTTATTCAATGTTTTTTTTTCTTTGTTGGGAAAGCATAGATTCATTCCCTCTACCCCATAAATTCTGAAACAAAAATTTATTTAAACCTTAAATTATTGTTATTTAAGCTTCTTTTTTTACTATACAGGCCAGGCTTTTGTTAGAAATTAATGTTTGTTTCTCAAAACAATCATAACTAAAACTAAGCTTCATTTTGTGACCGTATAATTTAGCTTGTAAAGCTTAATCTCTAAGTCCTTGACATGAGAAGGGACCAAAATTATTTTGTCATTTCCAAGGAGGTGTAAACATTCATTATTTTGATCATCCAATTGTGTCTGTTTGTTAGTATGCACTGTTGATTGATTGGAAATAACATTTAAATAATGTATTTTTGTAGCACTAACAACAAATAATGTAAAATCAATTCTTGAGTCGTAGTTTTTATTATTACTGATTCATTGTCATTCAGAATTCCAATTCCATGACAGCATAATAGGCGAGCAACGCTATGAATTTAAATAATTCCTTCAAATGCGTGTTGGCCATAAATTAATACATTTGCTAGTTGTACTAAGAATGTTGAATCAGTCTCATTAATTGCACACTTCAAATTAATAAAATAAGTACATATTAAAAATAAAAATATAACTTGTGGATTTATTTCTTACTACTTTGAGAGGATTGAAATTCAGTGGAAAAACTATAATTATATTTATGATTTTCTTAGGGGCTTAAACATTTTTTTATCAAACCATAAATTTAAAATTCAGTAAAATGTTTTCCTTGAAATATTTACTGTACTTAGATAGATAGTAATATTTACTTTTGACCATTATTATTTTAATTTGTTTTTTCGCTTACGAATTTTCATAAGATTTAAAGATGTAGTTAACTAATCCTGTAAGACTTCCACTCCTTCCTTTAGATGTTGTCAATTTATTGTAAGTAGT
Organism: Flexamia atlantica; assembly: GCA_035578135.1. Lineage (NCBI taxonomy): Eukaryota > Metazoa > Arthropoda > Insecta > Hemiptera > Cicadellidae > Flexamia > Flexamia atlantica. The sequence continues at coordinate 47,868,537 of JAQJVK010000002.1, read as the reverse complement.
TTTGCCATCTTCCTAGACTCGTTATTTGCTTTATACATTTGTTGTATTGAAAAACATACATTTCTTCCCTAATGTGGCTAAATAAGACTGCCGATTCAAAACATTTACATCCTTTAATTTAGTTAATTTTTTTTCAATATTAATATTCAACAAAAAGACCTGAAAAAAGCTTTTTCATTAAAATAAAGTTTATGTTTTAACTTTGTTGTTTTTAGAATTTCCTGGAAACAATACAATTGAGCTGTTTAAGTTGCCATAAAAATTAATTGTAGTCTACAATTATAGTGTAGGTTATGTTTTCAAAACAGCTTACCTCTTCAAAATTTTATTACATAAAGTTAACATTCTAGCTTAAATCCGGTTATGTTTTTGATAAAGACCCAGTTGAAAAGTAAATCGTCATTACGAATGCTTCAAGATTTTAATTTATAAAACTCATATCCTTAGTAGTTATGTTTTTGTTTAACTATCCTCATTAGTTACTTATGATCTGCCAAAGTAAAGTTAGGAAAGAAATTATCGAGTATTAATTTGGTGCTCGTTATTTATTTTATCCTATATAGGCTTAGTACAATTTAATACTGTGGTTAAGGATTTAAAGTCTGATTTCAATTAATTTATGCAGGGATAAAAACATTATTTGAATGTTGTCGAAGATTTAATAGTTCATTTTACTGCAGTACTGCGGTGTTTTCTTTAAATTTTTTTAGCTTGTAAAAAAAACATTAGAATTTCATTGTTTTTCTAAAAAAATAAACAACATTTTTCTATTGAATAAAGCTGATATGTTTGGCCATATCGTCAATTTATTCCAAAGTAACATAAATTTTAATAATATAAAATTAACTGAAGAATAAAAAATTGTAAAACAAAAAGTGAACAAACTTTATTAAATTTAAGTTAATTCAATTTGAATGTAAGTGTAGAACTATACTCATCATTCCTTAGATATAGAGTTTATTTTTGTTTATTTGTGATTTAAACTTTTATTGTTGTTGTTACTGAGGTATAATATTATAGGTGTCTTAATAAACAGTTTTGGGGATTAACAATTTTTTTATTTTATTTCCTGGTTTCCTTCAATGTATGCGTCAATACAGGGCTGCCCCGAGGCCAGAAGGTGCCCTGGGCGAAATTTTAACTTGCGCCCCTTCGAATAAACGAATTGGTTTAAATACTATGTTTATGAAAAATGAATACATTGGGGTTTCAGCTCACACAATAATTTTTGATTTTTATACTGTTTAGTTAGTAGCAACAAATCAGGCAAATGGATAGTTAATTTTCATTGCTACTAGTTTGCATTAATTTCATTTTAAATTATCAATTCAGTTGTATCATAGCCTAAAAAAATCCTTGATGATAACAGTCCTATACTATTTTTTTTTATTGATTCCGTACTAAAATTTATCAGATGTAAAACGGAGAAGATAAGCTTTCTATCAATTCATCTGTCGGACAGATCCATACGTAAAAAAATCAACTGGGCTTATTTCACAATGGTGTTTACAAATACTAATTACCATCCTCTAGTAAAAAAGCACTAACAAAGTTGTCAAGTAACTCTATGGGAAACATTTTTATTACCAAATTTACCAATTACATAGTCAGTATTAGACAACATATCCCCGGTCCCTTTTTGAAAGCGAAGCTGATAGATTAATAAAGTTGATATAGATATTTTCAAAAATGGCAATCACAGATATGTTCCATAGTGTTTACTATGTTCCATAGTAGTTGCTGTTAATGACTTTTTCCAAGAGGTTTACTTGTGAAGCTCGTTTTGAAACAGGGGCTTGGTATTCAAATTAAGGCTGACATTTGCTATCATAATCATCACAACCTCTACACCAAAATCACAGACTAATTTAGAAAAAAAACAATTCATAGCATAGAGGGGGGATAACTGTATCAGCCTACAGTTATTAAAACTCAATATAGTAATATCATGATTTATAAATTGATACTGTAAATTAATTGATATAGGTAGGCCTACTTATCCACGACTAACTATGGAGTTTTAATTATAGTTTATGAATAGTAACAAAGTTAGAGAACAACTTCTGTTTTTAATTGCCATGTGATTATTTTTTAATTTTTATGATTTTTTCCCGTGAACTATTTGCACGCTGTAACACGTCGGCAATATTTTTTATTTTTCCCTGATGCGGCCGTGGGTGCCTCCGGCCATGGCGCCCCCCTAGCTGTGGCGCCCGGGGCGACCACCCCACCCTTGGGGCAGCCCCACATCAATAATTAGAGTTCTTATCAAGAATGTCCAAGCTATTCTCTGTAAATATTACACGAAGTTGTTGATTCATTATTGTTTGACATAATTTGTTTATTACTGTATTACATTTTAATACCTTAATGATACTGAACTATTAATTATAAATTAACATATATATTATGCATTTCTATAAGTAAAAGTTTTGTCACTGAAAACCTTTTGATAATCTAAGTGCAACATTCAACAAGAATTTTCCACCTAAAATTTTATTTGGTTGGCTGATTTTACAGGTCGGTTTTAAAATATGATAGTAATAATAGTTTTCTTCAGTAATGAGCAAATTAGTAACTGTGAGTGCGCACAATAATGTTATACATAAAAACTATAAAGCTCTAAATAGGCACTTTGCCTCATGTGATGAAATACGTTTTTTACCATCTGTTGAAATTATCCACTACTTACAAGGAAAATTTTTAATATCTCAAACAATACTATTATTGCAAACCTATAACTGGAATTTAGGTTAGCATAGCAAAAAAAAATCACAGCTGATATTTCACTAATTGGACAGAAAAGTAAGAATTTACGGACGTTTTATGGAACCAAAAACCAATTTTATAAGGGCAAGTTTTCCAGTGGGACAGCTAGATTAAAATTGTCCCCGGTTATAAGAAAAGTTGTATTCACATAATTTTTATGAATGAATTTTTGTAATGTTAAAACCTGGGGAAATACCATTCCCCATTTTCAACCTGCCTGTAAAAACTTTTTTTTGTGCATGTAAAAAACTGCCTGTAAAAACTTTTCATAAAAAAATACTGCATAGCATTTCTTGATCCTTTATTTAAAGTCAATCTTGTAATCACAGAAGTTATTAGATAAAAAATATGCTCAAACATAATTATGAAATTAAAGCCATTTAAACAGGAAGATTTAATTGATTACATTTTGCTTAGAACATTTTGAAGGATTTTATTGCAAAGCCAATTTTACAGTGATCAATACTTCTAACAATCAAAATGATTTTACAACAAATTTATGTAAAATTGTAATAATAACTGATAATAATTTTTCAGGACAGGAGGTTTTATAAAACTGAACAGGGATTTATTTAGTAACTATAAAAGTTATGTTCCCTGCATGTGTTGAATGTTTTTTATAAAATCCTTAACATATAATTGGTTTTATATTTACAATAAGATATTTTAATAACAAAATTTAATTTTTTTCACTAACTTACAGTAATGTCCCAAAAAGTAAGCATTCAATAACCTGGCAGTCAAAATAACTTGGCCACCCTTTGGACTTTAAATCTTAAGTATTTCTCACTTTTGACCATTCCTGACACCCAGCATTTCACAAACTCAGCACCTTGGCGGTCCACATCATGGCAAGATTGTGGAACTTTCCTGCAAAGGCTAACAGTATAACCTCTCGTATCCAATCCCCCTAGCAAGGACAGCCCCCACTTTAGGATTTTATCTGATGGTTTCCGTTTTTATCACTTTCTCTGCTATTTACGAGTTTACCTCATCTTGAAAATTGTAAAAAGATTCAACCGTGAAGTGTCCTTGCTTCTGCTCACTGTGATATTTTACCCTGACTGTTGGACCTAGCTTGGTCTTGTATTTGGCAGATACCAGGGGTTCTACTGTTGCCTGGTAGATAGTCAGTTGTGTCAGTTACAATTGTTGGAGGCCAGCTTGGGTAGGGGAGCCAATCGCCGCAGCCTGAGGTAGGTGCAGCTCGCAGGCTGCAACATATTGGCTCCCCTCCCGCGGTCCCAATATGTTGCGGCCTGTAGAGAACATTAGAGGTTTCAATATAGTTAAAGCACTAAAATGCATTAATTAATTTATGTTTGCACATAAATTACATATTAAGTTCCTTCAAATAAATAGAAATTAATTAAATAAAAAAATGTTATTGTTTATTTTTTTGGAGCTCATGTTTTTCTTAGCCATTTGTTATTGTTCATGGTTTTTTAAAGTTCTAATATTTTATTAATGATAAAAAAAGGGAAGTGCTAATAATATTTCTTATCTTTGTTGCAGGAAGAAACACCGCAAGGATTTTTCGATGACCATGGTCTTGGCTAAATCGATCCATCATTCCTAATGGTTGCTGAAGTATTACTATTGCAACGTTAAATATCTGGACTATAAAGAATACTGTTAACGATTGAATTATGACATTAAGTAATTTACTCTAGTATTATGATCTCTCAACAAGGCAGGTACTTAAATTCAACTTAGAAAATCATGTGGCATAACAATATCTGTTCGTTTTATATGTGGGTGCCGGGTATACAAATTTTAATTTGGTGTAAGCCTGATTTTGTCTGAATTATTTTTAGGACCTGATAATGAATTTCTCCTTTGCTGTTGATTTTTCCGGATTAAACTACATGTTTAGGTGGAAAGAAGTAGTAAACTTAGTATACAAAATGTTTTGTTTTATTTTACATACGTAATTTTAAACTGTACATTGTAAGTTTTATATTCATGACAGTTGTTTAATTCAGTTTATTTTAGCTTGTAATTTTCAGATTTTTATTTTGCATTTAATCCCAATTGAAATTAAATAAAAAAATCATAAAACATAATTGAAAAATAAAAATTTGATCCTTGGACTTTTTTATAAATATAAAAGAATAACTACAATACGGTATGTCACCAATAGACAGACATAATTTTAATTTTCGGATTCCCAAGAAGAATGAATCACAAAGCAATATTAAAGGTTGTGGCAGATAAGTATATCATTAACCATGATCATTGCTAAGCTTTTACATGTAGAAGGTAAAACTAAGGTACTAAAGTGAGGTCAAACGTGGTGTAATGTTCATCTTAGTCAGTGATTAATGAAACATTTGATTGTCAAACCATCAACAAGGTATTCTTAGCTATGGAGTCTAAAACTTTTGGTAATTACTAATTAAAGTTGATTGATTGATTAATTTATTGTTAGTTAGTTCTGAAATATTTCAAAACCACTAAAATGAGTTCAAATAAATTTTTCATCATACCATCGCGTTAAACTACTGTTACAAATACTCTCAGCTGTGATAGAAACTAACCGTTATCAGGTGGGTTGTGTAAACTTTTTTTTTAACACTATTAAATTTACAATCTGTTCAATTACAAATATAACAATAAGCAAATATGATACATTTTTTACAATCAGTAGTTAGTCTTTATCCAGCGATAAAGTCAACAAACAAACCTTGCAATTTACAACAAAGTGAGAAGTCCATGTAAAACTAAAAACGATGACTCAAGTCCAAAACATGGCACCTTTTCAATCTATAAACAGTTACTATTGTCTAATAAATTTAATGCAAAATGGTTCGGATGGTTTTCTAATTTTGTTAAATACTTTGCGCTAAACCTTTGGATTTCTTCCTTCACAGTTGGGGTCTGACTGTCTCTATGTAGCACTTCTTTACTGACAAACCACGGGGCATGAAGGATGTATCGTAGAGCTTTAGACTGAAACCTTTGGATAATGTTAATATTTAATTCGCTGGATGTTCCCCATAGTTGAATACCGTAAGTCCTTACTGGTTTTAAATTAACTTTGTATAATAGTAATTTATTTTCTGTTGATAATTTAGAATTTTTACTTAATAGCCTAGATAGATTTCTAAATTTTAAATTTAGGGAGAGTCTCTTGTTCCAAATATGGCTTTTCCAGTTAAGTTTTCTGTCGAGGATCATGCCCAAGTACTTTACTTCGTTACTTTGTGGGATTTGGACATTGTTTAGGGTCACGGGAAGACAATTGTCTAATCTCGTTGTGAAGGTTGTAATGACGGATTTATTTTCATTTACTTTGATTCTCCATTTTTGTAGCCAATCGGATAGGTCATCTAAGCCAGTTTGTAACATTTCTGAAGCTACCACGGGATTTTCATGAGATGCTATAATAGCAGTGTTGTCAGCAAAAGTTGCAATTTTGATATTAGGATTTACAGGAAGATCTGCAGTAAACAATGTGTAGAGAACGGGGCTCAATACGCTACCTTGAGGAACTCCTGCTTGAATTTCCCCCAATGCGGTGTTAAAATATCTCCAAATTTTGCCCTAAAATGTCGATTGGAAAGATATGACTTCATGAGACTGAAGAATGTATGAGGAAGATGAAGTTTTAGTTTGTAGAGCAAGCCAGTATGCCAAACTTTATCAAATGCCTGACCCACGTCAATAAAGTCAGCAGAACAAAACTTCTTGGTCTCAATATCCTCTTTGATAACATCTACAACTCTGTGAACCTGTTCTATCGTAGAATGTTCTTGCCGAAATCCAAACTGGTGACATGGAATTAAGTTCAATTCGTCAATCACAAAGTGGAGGCGATTTAAAAGGAGTTTTTCAAACACTTTTGAGACAATGGGGAGTCGAATCTGTGTTATTGGCAATGACATTTGATTTGGGGAGTCAAAAAATTCATTAATTTCTTGATCGTTGTTATTTAAATTTGGATTTGGAGTGAACACTGTTCTGAGATGGCCAGCAAACAACGTCGCTTTCTCTTCGTTACTTCTAGCCCAAGACCCGTTATAATGGGGGGTACGGGGGTTTTTTGTTGTTTCATTGTCCTGGTAACTTTCCATAACGAATAGTTTTTATTTTCAGTTGGGGACAAATCAGCAGTAAATCATCAAACCATATATTTTTAAGATTTTTTAGAGCTTGTTTTAGCTCTTGAGAAGCTCTATTTAAATTGGATTTATCTCTTTGGTTATGGGATTGTTGCCATATTCTTCTCAGCCTTTTTTTCTCCGTTACTCTCCGCTTGATGTCAACTGGATAATTTATGTGATTCAAATACTTTTGAGGAATATTTGGAGTTAATTGCCAGCAGGATGTTTGAATAGTGGAATTAAAAAACTCGACTGCATCATCGATATCATCTGAAGTTTTCAGAGGTATTTTCAGACAGGGTGTCTACCAGTCGGGAATTCGGGAAAATTCGGGAAAATGACGGGGATTTTGTAAGGTCGGGAATAGTCGGGAAAAAGTAATGAATTTCGACTTTTGGTCGGGAAATTCGAATTTGGCTACAAAACAAAACGAAATAGCTGTTTTCTTCGTTATTGTCATCGTCTCGGCCGGAAAATCTCCCGAACGAATTGGGGCAGACAAATTTTTAGCTATAGCACGACCAGAAAAGCTGTCGCTTACTCCACTGCCGCAAGTTTCTCGGTCCTAATACAGCTGTAAAAACGCTCACTCGTTTCGCGGCCGACAAGTCTCTCGCTCCTTACGCGGCCGACAAGTCTCGCTCATTACGCGGCCGACAAACCTCGCTCTTTACGCGGCCGACAAGTATCTCGCTCTTTACGTAGCCGACAAGTCTCTCGCTCTTTACGCGGCCGACAAGTCTCTCGCTCTTTACGCGGCCGACAAGTCTCTCCCTCTTTACGCGGCCGACAAGTCTCTCGCTTTTTACGCGGCCGACAAGTCTCTCGCTCTTTACGCGGCTGACAAGTCTCTCGCTCTTTACGCGGTCGACACATCTCTCGTTAGTAATGCTACCTTAAAATCGTGTGATCTTTTCGTGGCTATCACATCTATTGGCCACATGAAGGCCAGAATATCTATAGCCCGGCCGGCAAATTCCTCTGTCGTTTTGGGGTCAACAAACCTCTTGGTCACATTGGGGCCGTCAGATATCTCGCTCTCTTTGCGGCCGTCAAATCTGCCGCTCTTTTCACGGCCATCACATCTTTTGCTTTTATTGCGGCCGGAAATAGCATTACCGGCATTGGTCACATTTCGGCATTTGACTTCATCCCTCTTTTCGTGAGCGTTAGACCTCTCGGTTGTATTGCGGCCAGAAAATCGCTCACTCATTTTGGGACCAAAACATTTTGCGGTCGTGTCGTGGTAGACAAATTTTTTGATCTTTTTGTGGCCGTCACATCTCTCAGTCTTATTGCGATAAGAAAATCGCTCAATCTTTTCGCGGACGGAATATCTATCATTTATACCGTAGCCGACAAGGTTTTCGGTCTCGTTGCGATCGGAAATCTTTCGCTTGATTTGCGGCAGGTAAATCTCTTGGTAACATCGCGGCCGATGACCTTGCTCATTTCGCGGCCATTAGACCTCGGGCATATTGCGGCCGGAAAGTCGCTCACTCGTTTTAGGAATGAAACATTTTTCGGTCGATTCGCGGCAGACGAGTTCCTTGCTCTTTTAGTGGCCGTTATGTCTCTCGGTCGTATTGCGACAAGAAAATCGCTATTTTTTTCGAGGCTAGAGATATTGTAGTTTACAACATGGCTGGCAAATCTTTTGGACTTATTGCGGCCGGAAATCTTTCGCTTGTTTTTCGGTGGTCGGGTGGCCGATTGGTTCTTGATCGTATTGTGTCGCTTACTCTTTTCATAGCCGTTACATGATTTAGTCGTATTGCGGCCGGCAAATCTCTGTCACATCGTGGCTGTCAAATCTCAGTCGTTTATACCACGGCCGGAAAATCTCTTGGTCACAACGCGGCCGGAAAATCGCTCGTTCTTTCCGCAGCCGGAAATCTCGGTCGCATTACGGCTGGCAATTATATTGGGCTTATCGCAGTCATCTTGCTCATCTTTTGGCGATCTTTCGCTTGCATTGTAACCGTCTAAATGTATTTATTTACAAATATCGTTCTCAATATTCGTTATTTGAGGCAATGGTCATGTTTCCAATGGTCGGGAATTTTTTTAATTTGTCGGGAAAAGTCGGGAAAAAGTCGGGATTTTCATATATGAAATTTGGTAGACACCCTGTCAGAGATAAATTGTCATTTAATATGTCCCGAAATTGATTCCAGTTTGTGAATTTATTAGTAAGAGTTGGTGAGCGTTCTTTATAAATTATGGTTGGACTAATTGTCGCTATTATTGGAGAATGGTCTGAGGAAAGATCCAGGCACGAGATAACATCAGTATAATTTTGCCCGATCCCCTTAGTCACAAAAAAGTATATCAGGTCTGGTGTTTTTTTTAAGAATCAGTGGGCCAGTACGTATGAATTACTCGCCTGTCGTCAAGTAATTCATATTGTTGTTATTAATAGACATCAAAAGTTGTCTTCCTCTAGTGTTAAAAAGGCTTGATCCCCACATTGGATGTTTAGCATTATAATCGCCTCCAGCCAAAAACCTAGACCCAAGCGTGTTGAAGAGAGCTGTAAAATCTTGATTCGTAATATTATAGATTGCCGAAATGGTCACCGGCCCTGCCCAGTTCCCTACTTCAATATTTGTAGCTTGAATGTGAGGATATTGAAACTTTGGTAACTCATGATGTTTGATTTGATTTCTAATTAAAATTGCGGTTCCGCCATGTGCAGTGTTGTCTGGATGGTTTGTGTAATACATTACAAAATTCGGAATTTTGAAGTAGCATAAGTTTGTGAAGTGGGTTTCTGATACAAGCAATTTTGTTTTGTGAAATAAAAAGTTTGAGTTCTTGATTATGGTTAATCAAGCCATTGGCGTTCCAGAGACCTAATCGTAGAAACAGGTTCATTTTAATTTAGAAACAACAGTGGTTAATAGGTTTAAGAGAGTTCCTATTTGCTGGGCCTGCTGCATCATAAGTTTTCCGAACCTATCAAAGAATGAATTTAAAGTTTTGTTTACATCATAAGAGTTATTTTCACTGTGAGGAATGTTTCTTGTCGACACAGCCTGGGCGTATGGGAGACCAGAGGTGGATGGTCTGTGAGGCTGTTCAGTTTTTTGAGTTACCTCTGCTGCATCACGCCTATCGTTACTTTGATTTGAGGAGTTATTCAGCAAAGATTTTTGTCTTATCTTAGAGGTGGAAATGTTTTACTTTTTAAGTCCCTGTAGATATTACAGACCTTGTAATTGGCAGGGTGGTTTCCCTTACAAAGTGCACAAGTAGGGGGTTCATCCTTAGACTTAGTACACGATTGTGTATCGTGTTGCTGACCGCATTTAACGCAGCGTGGTTGATACCAGCAGAACGTCTTGGTATGGCTGTAATTTTGACACTTCTTACATTGAACGATTTCAGATTTTTTACGAGATGGTTCAAAGGAAATTTTAGCGTTCGTTAGAAACTCTAGTTTGAAAATATCTTAGTTGCTTGATTGTGGCTCAAGGTCAACAAAGAATAGCGACAGTGAATCTTTTGTTTTGTACTGCTTTACATTGGTTACTTGACTGACTTTGAAACCGTGGTCTTCAATGGCAGTTTTTATGTCTGCAACAACTGTTGAAAAGTGCATATGATACGCCTTGTCTTGCTTGAGCTGGTAAGTGTGAAATTTGATTTTCATGTCAGTAAATTTGCGAACTAATTTACGGTAGGCATCAATCGAGGCTGGCTTTAGTTTGATCTCATTTTGATTTAGACACTTATATGTGTAATCCTGGGCCGAAATTACAGATTCAACTGTTGTTATCATGTTTTTAACGTTTAAGACGTCTGGGATGAAGATTGGTGGTGGCTTGGGTTCACGGGAAGAGGAAGGTTGTGGCGTTTCATTGTACATCTCCTCGGATTCAAGGAGAGGATCGAAACTGTTGCTTGTTTTCAGCAAAAACTGTTTCCATTTTGACGCCACTTTTTATAATTCTGATCACTAAAGGAACTTGCTCCTCTTTTGTGTGAGGGTGTGGTAACGGTATGCCACGCATCGATGGATTGATTTTGATCCTGATTACCATTTACTTTTGTGTAATTATGGTCAACAAGATTTAGGTTGGTAAGAGTGTCACCTGACATCTCATTGCATTCATTGGGTTTAGATTCATTGCAGACAATAATAGAGATGTAAACAAATAAATTAAAAACAAGAATTACAAAAACAGGTTAGGTATTCAAAATGAAATAAGATTTAAGGCATTTTTAAACAGAACTGACTCAAACTTTTAACAGAAACAATAATTAATCACTAAAATAATGTCTTTTTACCGTCCTTTTTGTAGAGTTACGCAGAATAATTAGGTTTTGAATAAAAATCCAAGCATAAACATAGAGCACGTGTGCACTGCACTAATCATCACAGCTGACCATAGGTTTTGTAAACTGTAATGTAAAACTGGAAAAAGTACTAGTAATGATAAGGAGTGTTTACAAACATACAAATATAAACGTGGTTGATTCAAATATGCCTGAATCTATATTAAAAAGAGCAAATGAATTATCAGCTGGGTAAAAATTATGTTTTGTTAATAAACAACAGAAATGCAACCATTGATAACACTAATATAATCTCAAAATTTTTTAACACACTATCAAGTTTTAAAATATTAAATAGAAGGTGGTATGATGAAAAGTACCGTTTGTGACTCATCTGAAAGTGCTATACCAGTGCTCGATAATATTCAGTTACTCGGCTCCTCCTCGTAATTGAAACACTATCTCGTACCGATAACAGCCACTTTCCGGACTAGTAACGAAATATACTATTTCGAGACATACTCTGTTTAGAAAAATAAGTTATCAGTAGTGCACTTAAGTGCTAGTACAATCTTATGATAAAACATTTTCCTGACCAGATAAAAATCACTCTGTTTTGTTATACAACTCTATGAAATAATTTGTTAGAAAAGGAATATACACTTAATTTGATTAATTTTCTTTGGAATTAAATACTCGATAGGATTTCACATGTTTAAGAAGTAATAATCAGTTTCCTCCATTAGGTAGATTGCCCGGTAAAACAGTTTTAGTTCCGAACCATACATTCCACACAAGGCAATACATTATCCTACTATTGCAATTTGTGTTTAATTATAGCCATATGGCTATGGTTTAACTGAAAAGTGATGAAATGTGCTTTAAATTTTGTGACTGAAAAAAATGGACCTGCAAAGTGCAATGCTTTTTACAATTTGGCTGTGTGTTTTATATGCCTTATTAGAGATGCCTGTCATCGTTTTAATTTGAAAATAAGACTGGTTAAATAAAATTTCCCCTGGTTTGGAGTCCTTAAATTTGTTTGTGCATAGCTACTGTATATAGAGTGATTTATTTTTTGTATAATTTTTGTGGAAATTTCATTTAGAACATGATAGTTTTTAGAATAGGGCACTTTAAGTCTACTTTCTGTGTTTTTTGTTTTTTTTTTTTACTAACCTTTTATCAGTTATTGTATCCCTTTTATCGTTTTAACTATATGCACTCTTTATTGTTCACTTGGTAACTGTATTTTATGACCACCAAAAAGTATTTCTCATTTCTACTTTAGGCCCCTATACACTAAGTGGCTGAGTTACGTCGCTAAAGCACTTTCTTGTTTTTAAATGGGGTGGCTGATTTAGTGACTTGGCTGAACCACCTGGTCTGCTTCAGAACATTGAATTTGTTTTGGAACAAATTCAATGTTGAACAAGTTCAACAAAATCAATTTGGACATTGAATTTGTTCTGGAAGCTGGACAAACATTGGCTGTTTGTCCAGCTTCCAGAACTAGAACTTAGGTGGCTATTAGGCAACTTCGCTCAACCCCCTAGTGTATTAGCGACCTCAGTGTTCAGATTAATTTTCAAATCATATACAGTGAAAAATAACAAACAAATGATTATTGTTTTGTACAATTTTGACCTCCTTATCTTTTCCCCTTCTTATTAAAAAGCTCTATGTAATAATAAAGATCATGTAGGTAGACAAGATTTATTAGGATATTTTAGGATTTTATTTGTTGAGATTGTAATTTTTAATATTTATGTGTAAAAAATATTATTGCAGATTATTAAGGAGACTAAATGCAAAAAAGATTGCAAAAACAAATTTTCTTTTTTGGCCAGTACATTTGTGGAACTTTTGCTTTTGGGAGCAAGATATGAAGGCACTAGGCCAAAACAACAAAAAGCGTATTACAGGCATTGCCACTTAGTGATCTGCAGAATGCATGTTTTGGTTCCATTTGTGAGCTCACTATGTACAAAAGGTCTAAATATTAATTCAGCATGGATGAGTGAAAATTTTCAAGCATGGATTAAGCATGGATGAGCATGGATTAAGTTTTAGAAAGATAGTCAACATCATAGTCACCAAAAGTTAGTGTTAAGATGTTGCAGATAACATTCTCATATGTCACAGACCTTATTTTTTTCATTGGCTTTTAGTTTATGCAAACTTATGTCCTGGATTTTGGTGGTCAAAAGGTTAAATTACCATTTTCTTATGTATCCTTCATTTATTCTTAGACTTTTGGGAATAATCTGTTGACTGGTCATTTGACGCTGCTTTAAAACATTGTTACCAAACATCACTGTAATCCCTACTGTATGAAAAAGTTACCCTGATGTTTTATTGCACAGTTATGGTAGCTTGTACCTAGCAACATAATCAACAAATTGTAAATTAATATTATTATGTCATGATTCATTAAAAACCACAATTTAAAGCTTAATATTTTGTTAGTTTATTTTTATTCCCCGTTTTAGAAATGAAAGTTAGATTAAATCAAATTTTTCCATAACAGATATATGTAAAATATTCCATCTTCACTTTGCAGCCATGCACTATTATTATTTTTATTCATCAGAAGCCATGTACTTCAAATGGAAATCAGGCAAGATACCATCCACACGTTACCAATCTATTACAGGCCTCAGCTCACCAATCTAATACTGGCACAGTATACAGTAGAGCCCTTCATATCCAGCCTCGGTTTTACCGGTCCTCGATGTATCAGGTCGGTTCCCAGAAGCCTATTTCAACACATATTTCCTACTCTTCCAGACGCATTTCCCTCTGGTTCTCTCTTGGATATATCTTTGTTTGTTTACCCTGTATTATCTCTTTATGTTTATGGCTCCAGTTTACTACCAACAAACAGAACGATAGTAGTGAATGCGAGCGTGTACTGGCTGTAATGGTACGTTCGGCATTGTTACTCCATGGTTCAACGTGACCTAAAATACCCATGGGTAAAACAAGATCAATTAGTAGTCAAGTGATGTGTTGGTTTAATAACATATGCATTTTGAAGTAACCCAAAAAAACATTTAAAGCTCTACTTTGGGCTTAGTATATTCGCTACGTATTATTATTTAGATATAACTTACAGTTTTCATAATAGGTTGGATTATCCGGCCAAATCGTTATCCGGCCTGGGCTTGGTCTCGTGGAGGCCGGATATCAGGGGTTCTACTGTACCCAAATGTTATAATATTTACACGCTTGGGCATCCATCATACTTTTTCCAAAGAGGGCTCAACTATGATGATGTAGTGGGGGAGGGGGGTTACAACTATGGAACTAAGTCTGGGGAATATGGATTATTCCCCAGCAAAGAGGTTTGGAAATATCTATAGGAACCTTTGGAATGGAAACAGTTCCGGACTTACTAGGCTAGCTAAGGCCATGGACTGTGAGGTGGCTGCCCAAAGAAGGATCTAAGGTGTTTTAGCGAATTTCCCCTATAGGGAAGAAGCTATTACCGTAGGTCTCAGTTAAGCCCAAGACCATCATAACTTTTTGTTTTGAGGTCCCCAGATGCCAAAAACACCGGCCATTCGTTCATTTTCATAAATATATATATATTTTTTTATTTATATGTGTGTGTGTGTGTGTCTTTAAGCACGATAACTCACGTAAAAATGGTCCGATCTTAATGAAATTTGGCATGGACATGTAAAGTAGTAATTATTTGAACGAGTTCGTAATCCAGCCTGATCGGACTACCAGAAGGGGGGGTAAAAAGGGGTAAACCCCCAAAATTGAGTTTTTTACATATAAAAATAAATACCCCCGTCACAGCAGACCTGCATACTCAGCGAATTTCAAATGCAAAACAACATATTTCAATCCAACATAGCGAGATTTGACATGTTTTGGTAAGCTCCATAGGAATAACATGGGGAATGAGTATGCATTACATGGGGAATGAGTATGCTGCTACAGGTACAGTACATTAAAACTGGGTGGTTTTAATTCAATATTTAGTAGATCTCAACTAGAAGAAGCTATTTACCAAGTTTTAACAAGATATGTTGAGAAAGAACCGAGATATAGAATTTTACTTATTTCCCATAAGGTTAACATTGGGACAACGTACTGTGTTTACCACTTTCAATATCTCAGTAACCAATGAAGATAGAGCAGTGATTCAAGATATTAAATTGTTTGTTTTTTTTTAGCTGAATGCAATGGTGCCAACTAAGATTGAATAAATTTTATTTTTCTATGTAAAAACTCAAAAAACCCACTTTTGGGGGGGTTTATCCCCCTTTACCCCACCTTCCGGTGGTCAGATCGGGCTGGTTCACGAACTTGTCCGAGTGATTGCCACTTTACACGTATGTACCAATTTCCATTAAGATTGAGCCATTTTTACGGCCGCTATCGTGCTAACAGACAAATGTGTATATATATATATATATATGTAAATAAATTCGAACGAACAGTGTTTTTTGCTTCTGGTGGCCCCAAAACGAAAAGTTATCATGGTCTCGGGCTCAGGTTTTACCATGAGACCTACGGTAGGTAATAGCTTCTTCCCTATAGGGGAAATTCGCTAATTCCCTATAGGGGAAATTCGCTAAAATTATCAAATTTTTGTTAGCACCATTGAATTCAGCTCAAAAAAACAAAATATAGAATGTTTAATCACTGCTCTATGTCCATTGGTTGTCGAGATATTGAAGGTGGTAAACACAGTACGATGTCCTTATGTTAACCTTATGGAAATAAGTAAAATTCTATATCTCGCTCATTTCTCAACATATCTTGATAAAACTTGGTAAATGGCTTTTTCTAGTTCAGATCTACAAAATATTGAATTAAAACCACCCAGTTTTAATATACCCGTAGCAGCAAACCTGTATATTCATTCCCCATGTTATTCTTATGGAGCTTACAAAAACATGTCAAATGTCGCTATATTGGATTGAAATATGGTGTTTTGCATTTGAAATTCGCTGAGTATGCAGGTCTGCTGCAGTGGGGGTATTTAATTTCAATTTAAAGATATTTCAAATTGGAACCACCCTCCTTACAAGTTTGTTTTAAGTTTTTCTGTCACTCGTAAACATTAAGGTAACTCAACATTGGATCGCTGAACACAACATCGGAGGCAGCACAGAAAGATTAGCTAAGGCCTCAACTCTGTAAATTTGGCTTTAACTGTACGCTTGATTTAGGCAATCAAGACATGAAAATTGTTAACAAAAAAACTTTATTCCTGTCTACGTGTCATTTTTTAGTTTATTAATGAAGACTACTTTGATTGGATTATTACAAAATCTAAACTTTTAAAAATTGAATGCCGAAGGAAAAAACTTAATTAACAAATCAACCCTAGAAATAACTGTTGATCTTAAAATCTTAGCCTCAGCTCACCAATCTAAATCACAAAGCTGAACTCTGGGACTGGGAAACCAAATCCAGATGTTCCAGGTAAGTAATCTAAATCCCATTTAACAGTAATTTAAACATTTTAATTTTCAGAAAATCAACACAAAACATAAATTATGAATCAGTAACAAACTAGGAATCAAATTTATTTCTAGAATTCAGAAAAATATTCTATTTTATTTGAAGAAAGAAAATTTAGGAATTTACAAACATAATGGAGAAACTGAAACGATAAAACAAAATAATACAATAATACCCCTGTTGCAGCAGTCCTGCATACTCAGCGAATTTCAAATGCAAAACAACATATTTCAATCCAACATAGCGAGATTTGACATGTTTTTGTAATCTCCATAAGAATAACATGGGGAATGAGTATGCAGGTCTGCTGCTACTGGTATAGTAAAATTGGGTGGTTTTAATTCAATATTTAGTAGACCTGAACTAGAAGAAGCCATATTTACCAAGTTTTATCAAGATATGTTGAGAAATAAGTGAGATATCGAATTTTAATTATTTCCCATAAGGTTAACATTGGGACAACTTACTGTGTTTAGCACTTTTAATATCTCGGCAACCAATGAACATAGAGCAGTGATTCAAAAATACTAAATTGTTTGTTTTTTTGAGCTGAATTTAATGGTGCGAACAAAAATTTGATAATTTTTATGTTCTTATTTAAAAAAACTCAAAAACCCGTTTTTTGGGGGTTTATCCCCCTTCCCCCCCCCCTTCCGGTAGTCCGATCGGCCTGGTTTGCGAACTCGTTCAAATAATTACTACTTTACACGTCCATGCCAAATTTCATCAAGATCGGACTATTTTTACGCAAGTTGTCGTGCTTAAAGACACATATAATATATATATATATATATATATATATATATTTTTTTTATGAAAATGGAACAAAAAGTGTTTTTTGCTTCTGGGGACCCTAAAACGAAAAGTTATGATGGTCTCGGGCTTAGGTCTTACCATGAGTACTACGGTAACAACTTCTTCCCTCTAGGGGAAATTCGCTAAAAAGGGAAAAACTGATACACCCAACAGTAATAAAAACCAAGAGTATATGTTTTCCATATAACATTATTATAAATAGGTATATCAATAAGAAAAACCTTTTGAAAATCAAATTATAAGTTAAGTTATAAAATTAGAAAAACTCGTTCAAGATTACTGAAATGACAAGACAAAAATGAATAAAATACAATTGGAATCTATAAATAAAAATGATAAGAATTTCTGAAATTCTAAAAGGGTAATCCAGAAAGTAAGAACGTTTCTCTCTAAGAAGAACATTGAAATCAATAATTCAAAAATTAGAGCGCCTTCAAATTTCCATGCACACATTCAAAGATGTTGCAGCTCAACGAATGCAGGCACTAACAGCTTATTTAGTGAATAATCAAATAAGATTAACATTAACAACAATCAGCTATGGCTGTTAGAACGTATAAAAATGAAGCATATGGACATTGCTACAATCGGCTAATCGCTCGTGCATGCATGGTTGCAGCTACCGGTATGCTGGTGCTATTAGGAGAACGAAACAAAATGAATATTTTTATTACTTACTAAGTTGGTAAAATAAAAGTTTATGGTCAGGATATTTACTACTGCAGGTGAGGGAAAAATGTTGTATGCATTTCGAGAGTAAAGCAAATTGTCTCGCTCGTGAAAATTGTTGCCCTCGCAAGCTCGGGCGCCAACATTTTCACTTGTGATGAGACAATGTTGTACTTTACTCACTCAACACACAAATAAATATTTGTCACCTAGCCCTGTTGTCCCAACTCCGCAATTGATAGTGCAGCCTAAACCTCCACTCCCACAGCAAAAAACCAATTGGTTCAGACCCACATTTGGTTCATATCAATTTGAAACAAAGTGCCTTGTTGCATTTTGTTCTTACAGCATTTCAAAATGGCAGTGTCTATTGTAAATCCCAGCTAATGAGAATGGAGTGACTGTAATCAGGGGCGGATCCAGAGCAGAGTTTTGGGGGGGAAGTCTTAGACAACAGAATCCTTCCAGGGGGTCTGGAGGTTGTAGAATATCCCCCAGCAAAACGGGGGGTCCGGAAATTTTTTTTTAAATTTGGAAGCCAAATAGTGAGTTTTTCAAGTCTAAATCTATTTAAGTAAGTGAAATGTAAAAATATTGCTAGTTTTAGCCCATATATTTCAGTTGTAAACTTAGTATCTCTCCTATTTAATGGAGAAACAATATTAGAAAACATTTAAGAGAACTTTAAATTAAATCAGGATTACCCACAGAGAAGAAATAAGCAGAGGTCGCATTCATATGGCAGTAGTGTTGCGGGTAACTGCCTAACACCAGGAAGTAAAACAATAGGGAGACAATAGACTTCCGGGCGCCCCCCTACCCCCCACGCCCACTCACGGCACTGCTCAACACCATATTTAGCGCAACATTAGATTCGACCTCTGTCTTATTTCTTCTCTGTGGAGTACCTTATATAGCTATATGTAATAAACTTCCGGACTACATGAAAAAAGTTGTTTCATTTCTCAGTTATTATCAGCTATGTTTTCATTCCCACTTAGTCAAATTAACCCATTTATGCCCAAATTAATTTTTTTCTTGGATTTCGTTTTCTGCTTAGTATTTTGTTGTTAATGGTACAAAAACACAGATTTTGATTGTTTTTAATTTTTTATACTCATTTTTATATAAATTATGGCATGTCGACATGTGTTGACAGTGGGCACGAACGGTACAGTGTGTAAGTGACGAAACAGCCGACAGCGAGCGTCATCAGGTTTGTAATTGTTAACATAAATATGACCTATTGTACTTCTAAATATATAAAATGACAAACTAAACAAAAGAAATGAAAAAACACACAAAAACAAAAAGTATATATTGGTAGAAAACACATAGGTTTCACAAGTTTAGGTGTAAAGATATAGTAAATACCGCAATAAAAAGTCAGGTAAAAGGACATTACATAAAAAAGTTTGTGAATGAGGTCAATTACAATCAACTACAATGGGAACATTTTTATGTACTACACAGTGTTTTTTTTGTGTATACTACACAGTGTTTTTAGTTATACAAGTCGATAGTAAAACTTGAGAGGAAATTACACCATAAATGGCTTATATATGGTTTAATCTGGCACCCAGATCTAGCCAGATTAAACCATATATAACCAGATTTGGCCAGATCTGGGCTCCAGATCTGGAATCATCAGACTTTTCCATAAGGGCTCGTTTAATTGTAAAATATATACAACTGCAAGATTTATTTATGTTTGATTTTCCTCCTAAAATAATAGAAAGCTTAGCTAAAGAAATGTTTACTAAAGAAATAAAGGCAAGAAGTAGTGAGAGCAGAGCAATGTTTTACTTTTCAAGGCCACCCCACCCCCCTGCCCGTCTCGTTCGATGACGAGCGACACCTTATTTAGCCCTGGCCACGACCGGCCGTGATTAGATAAGAAAGAGATAATAACCCCCCAATACAAAAATATCATAACCTAAACTACTGGACGTATGAAATTGAGAACCAATGACGTGTCATACTTTTCTTCTCATTTTTACAACTCAAAAGAGAAAAGAAAGCTGTGCGATACTCCATTCCAGAGATAAACGATGATTAAAAATAAGATAAGTTGTATGAGTACGAGTTGTGTTTCCTGTTTTCCCGAATCCTGAGAAATCGGTTTTTATTGAAACCTGTCTACATGCTTTCCTTATCAGATGAAATATTGTTGTTTTCCGGTGACCGATAATCACTCGTGAAGCTAGACGATCGATGATATAGAAGCTAGGCTTGTGACCTTCACGTGTTATTGATTGACACAATAACGTTAAAAAAATAAATTGTGTACGCGAACAATTTTGGCAGTTTCGAAGAATTCGAACCTCGCCTTGTCTGTAGACTCGGTGGATTCGAGAATCGATATTCGGATTCGACACATCCCTAAACGACACATTTTGCTACAAAATGCATACAATATACATATATATATATATATATATATATAACTGCCACACTTACAACCCCATACAAATCTTTCATCTTCAAAAAAGAAAATAATTTACTTCACACACTACACACTACACCGGACACTATCGGACTATTTTCTCAAGCTGTGTCCAAAATGAAGGTGCGCACCGAGGAATTTTCTTATGGGGTGGGGGCTTGCTCCCCCGGGTTGTATGAAATACCCACAGTAGGAGGGGTGTCTGGGGGTATTTAGTTAATTTTTATTAAGTGCTTTTATGTAAACATCTACGTATTTATTTTCTATCAATCGCTTTAAGCACAATATGAATCACGTAGAACAGTATTTCGCGAAACAACTTGCACTAGTGGCAAATGTACTTTAGGTTTTTTTCACACACTCAAATTAATTCCAACTCTTTTTGCTTGTGTACACGTCGTGACAGAAAATCAGGGGAAACGGAATAGGAAGTTAGCAGATCGTTATCGTGGTTTTGATTGGCTGATTCAGTGAAGAAGAAGAAAACCATGTTTTTACAATGACATCTAACTCTATTCAATAGTATCATTGACTTTGAATGTAGAAATGCTTATACATTCAAAGTCAATGATAGTATATTGATATTCCTTCCACCATGATCTAACTAAAGTGCTTCGAACTGTCCCTAGTCTAAGGTGATACAAGGGAGATTACTGACTTGTAGCTGGTGAGTAGTAAAACGCGTTTAGAAACACCCCCCTGGGGACTACGTCGATTAAACAAGCTTACTCTATGTCTGTCATTCTTATATCTTTGGCCGTTGATTTGGCCGCGAAGGCGCAAGGCGGACGAGTTTATTTATTTACGTCAAAGAAATCTATAGGTAGGTTAGACAAATTTATTTGCACTTCGGCTTCATCGGTACCTTTTCAATTTTTGTACTTAATATTTTTGTTTGAATATTGTGGAGTTTTTGTCATAAAATGTTGTACTTCTGAAATTAGTTGAAAGTAAAATATAGATTTCCATTGGCCAGGTCTTGCTGACGATGAAACCTAACCAAGCAAATTCTGAAGTGTCAACCAACACCGAGGATTCAGGCGATGATGTGGTTTGTATTCTATGTCAAGATATGTTAGGTTTTTAAATGTTTTTCAATAGAATATCACAATATTTGATGACTTTTCTGCCTAAAATACACATTTAGTAATTGAGTTATATTAAGTTAGGTTAGTAAGGTTGTTGGCTAGGCTTTGATCAGTATAGTGTTACAGTCAGTGAGCGAGAACTTCTTAAACTATCTTTGCCAGGGTAGAACGGTATGTAGTGCTAAAATGGTCTTATGGGGATCATTAGAATGGGTAGTAGAAGTGATAAGGCTTCAAGGGAAAAAAAAGGAAAAAAGGGTGAAAAGGAGGACACATCGACATATGGACCCGGCGGAAGGGAAATGAAGAGTCCTTCCCCACCCCCATAATTTTGATGGTTAGAAATTTTTATACATATTGTTGTGAAAGTTTGAAACGTTCTTCAAGCTTCTAAGAATCAGTTATTTACATCAATTAATATACTTAAAGCTTGTAAACTGTAGGAAAACATGTAAGCTCTTAATCAAACTACTTTTGATTAATTACCTTAATTTGATACCTATCATTTTGAGAGATAAGCAAAAAGTCTGAATAAAATGCTTGAATAACTTTTCACAAACTATATAATTTATTATTATTAATACAGTTAAATAGAATAGGCTATCTATTAAGTTAAATATTCTAAAGCAATAAATGTTTTACCATTATTGGCAACAGAAACATAAGTGCCGGCAGGGCACACTAGACACTCGGCTTCAAATTCATTTCTTCCAATTTTAAAGCTATTAAAGCGTTTTTTTCAGATCTTCATTAAAAGTGCACTTCCTTTTAGGCATTACGTTTACTTGAACAGCTTAAAATAGGTCGGGTTTAAACGACTTGACATAGGTTTAACTTGGAACATAACAACAAAAACATAACCTAGCATAACATAACATAATATAAACCGCTACCGCCCTGATTTCAATCTCAGACGTCAAATGTCAGACGGCAGACAGTTGTTAATTTAAAAAAAAGGAAAGGATGCAACGCCAGTGCTTGTACATAGAGTAATAACTATTGCTTTAAAGAATAACGAAATGACAACAGCTCTAAAGAGTAAAAATTAAAATTAAAAAATGTTATATCGTAGAATATAAAAAATTGTCATCTTAAATAAGTACTGCATTTTCATAGGACAAACATAAAAAAATCGTGTACTCTAATTATATATTCTTATATTGCGTTTCTTTAAAAACCTGGACATTTAGCAGCTTTTACAGAAATCCGCCCGGACATAGTCTCAAAAAGAGGACATGTCCGGGGAAAAGAGGACGTATGGTAACCCTAGTAATGGGTCAAACCTGAAACTCAAATTAGGCCTACAATAACATTGAAGAGCCATGATGATGCCAACTCAGAATATGATGCTAGTGTGCTGCGCTGGCGTCATTTGGTAACAATTAATTATTATGTGATTTTTCGCTACTCATCACTTTAATTAAATAAAAAAACAAACAGTTTTTGAGAATGATATATTTTGGTCTTGTTTCAAAGACCATCATCAGTCATATTGAAATGATTCATATTGAAATTCATCATCATCAGTCTTTGAAACAAGACCGAAATATATCATTCTTAAAAACTGTTTGTTTTTTTGTTTAATTAAAGTGATGAGTAGCGAAAAATCAAATAATAGTAATACCATCACCAAAAAATCATACCGTCAAGAGTTAATTTGGTAACAAGTCATTCTTCACAACAAGAAGACTAAAAGACTTTACCGAAACTCCGTAACAACTTTGTTACCTATGACAACCAAATACAAAATTTTTGGCTTTTATAAATGGCGGTAAGTTGCAGGGAGATGATAGATGGTGAAAATTAGGTTTTTATAGAGGTAGCAAATTGCAAGGAGATGATATATGTTGGTGCAAGGGTGAGACAATTGAAGTGCAGAAGATCAAATACAATACTGTTCTTGTTCTGTGAATTAATATTGCGATTAGGATTACTTAGGCGTCAATTCAAAGCCTGCTTGTCAATTCAAAGCCTTGTTTCAAGTAGGCCTAATTTCTCTAATAGGGTAATCTAGGATTACCAACTCATAGCCTGATAACGAAAGGTAAGCATGGACGATTAAGAGAAACAATGTCACATTGCAGACCTGCTTTTCAAAGTTGGCCTTATCTAAGCTCTTGGAATCCTTGAATGTTAGTTTGTTAAACAAGTAATTAGACTGACTTACCTGTCTAAAAGACCGGGTTAGTAGTTTTTTCGATAAAAATTATATTTTTTGGGTATCGGCAGGGCTGGCCGTCACTATACCTTTTGTACGTCTTTCTAGGAACATCATGACTCACTTCCCGTCATTCTCTAACCCTTACAGTCAGTTTAATGAAAGTTTCTTTAGAGGCCTGGTGTTTTTGACAGTGTGCCACGTAAGGCTTCATGTTACATATAAATATTTTTTGTGCACATATTTCTTACATAAAATATTCAAAACACTAATGAACAATACTTTGTGGGGTTTTTGTCAGTATAAACACATTGTTTTACAACATATGGACGTTTTTAAGGCAATAATAATTATTGAAGTACCTGCTGCAATTCAAAATATATTTTTTTAATATTATATAAATACTTTGTATGAACAAATATTCTATATTAAGTAGTCACAAAACTAATAATGTAAAAGACTTCAGGGAGTTTTTGTGCAAATAAACACATAATTTTTCAATATACTAACTTTTATACATAACCTGGTCTAAAAGACCGTGAGTCAGTCATCGCGTTTTCAAATCGAAGTCAGTTCTGCCGGGTTAACATATGAAATTAAATTTTTATGAGATTTAAAAACTTTGAGAGTTTTTACTGTAAGGGCTTTATTTTACGGTTTAGGATGAAACCTCTAGTGTTGGAAGTGGTACAACAGACAACACTTCATCCAGGAGCGAGACACCGACCAATAGAGGAAGAAAAGGTCGCAGAGGGAGACAAAAGGTTGTGAACAATAAATGTTCCAAGTTTGGATATAAATTCACGTAAGTTAACGTTCAGATCTACTTAATATGCATCAATTGTCTGAGGAGAATTACGGTGAGGTATATAAGTTAGGCCTAGATGGGTTTTCTCTTTAGACGAAAAGATAAATTATATTTGTCAAATTTTTTCTTTAGGCCATTTTAGCATCAATTGCAATTATGTAACATAGCCTATTATTATTATGTTACTAGATCAGATCACAGCATTGGCTTTTAATGTCATGTAGTATATTAATTTTGCTTAAAGTGAAATCTAAGGCAACTATTGCTCAGAGTTTGTCATTAAGGAAGCTCCTAAACGGTTACTGATTTTTTCTTTGCAGTTGTCCTAGTGTGTAATGTCTTCCAACCGTAATTGTATGGTGAACCGGACAAAAACCTTCTGAGATTCTGTCATTTTCATTGATGATTGGGGGTAATATTCATAATTGATAACAATCTAGAAACCTACTACACACTTTTTTGCTTGACATAGCCTACTTGTTTTTTAATCACTTTAGTCTTTTCAGCGTTTCTTTTTTTTAACAATGTCCAACTTACCTTTTGCAGTTGCTTTGTGAAGGAGGACCATGGTCAACCATTGTTCGGTGTTCAGTTCAATCACTTGTTAAAGGAAGGACAGCCACTGATATTTGCCTGTGTTGGCAGCAATAGAGTATCCATCTACGAGTGTCCTCAGGACAGTGGAATCACCTTACTGCAGTGCTACGCTGACCCTGATGTATCCTTTATTTACTTATTAACAACTCCTTTAATTTGATTGCTAAAAAGAAATTATTCTGTGGTTGTTTATGAAAATGTGAATGACATGATTGAGAAGTGATTAATGTGATTGCATTGAAAATATAACTACAACTGAAGATTTAAAAGGGTCAGAGCTGAGCAGTTTTAATCCCTTTTGTTTTAGAATCTTCTCTTGCATCATAACATGCCTTACAAACAAAATTTATAACTATAATACCCCCATTGCAGCAGGCCTGCATACTCAGCGAATTTCAAATGCAAAACAACATATTTCAATCAAGATTTGACATGTTTTGGCAAGCTCCTTAAGAATGACATGGGGAATGAGTATGCAGGTTTGCTGCTACAGGTATATTAAAACTGGGTGGTTTTAATTCAATATTTAGTAGATCTGAACTAGAAGAAGCTATTTACCAAGTTTTAACAAGATATGTTGAGAAAGAACCGAGATATAGAATTTTACTTATTTCCCATAAGGTTAACATTGGGACAACGTACTGTGTTTACCACTTTCAATATCTCGGTAACCAATGGACATAGAGCAGTGATTCAAAATACTAAATTGTTTGTTTTTTTGAGCTGAATTCAATGGTGCCCACAAAAATTAAATAAATAAATTTTAGATAAAGTAAATAAATAGATAAATATTATTTTTCTATGTAAAAAACTCAAAAAACCCATTTTTGGGGGGGTTCATTCCCCTTTACCCCCCCTTCCGGTGGTCCGATCGGGCTGGTTCACGAACTCGTCCAATTGATTACCACTTTACATGTCCGTACCAAATTTCATAAAGATCGGACCATTTTTGCGGCCGCTATCGTGCTAACAGACACATATATATATATATAAATTCGAATGAATGGTGTTTTTTGCTTCTGGGGACCCCAAAATGAAAAGTTAACATGGTCTCGGACTTAGGTCTTACCATGAGTACTACCGTAATAGCTTATTCCTTTAAGGAAATTCGCTAAAAGGAAAATCCCTCACTCACCAAATACTAAGGCCTGATTTCACCAAACACCAGTTAAGGGTTGGTTAATAAATCATTTGTTAAAGATAGAAAATAGTATTGAACAGCTGATAAAATTAAACTAACCGAGCCTTGACGGTGGTTTAAAGTTTGGTGAAATCCAGCCTAATTCTTCTACTTCCCATGCACATTAAAAGCTCAAATTTAGTGCACTTATTCTTTAGGCATAAAATAAGACAACTCTTAAGTGCAAGTGATTTTCATCCTGATTTTAATTTTGGACTCTGCCATGGGCCCTCCCAAGATCCTATATTATCCTCATCCCAGGATATAAATTGATGAAATGTTTATGCAAAAAAGCTAGAATTGCAGTAAAATGTCAAACCAGCTGTCAGGAATATAACAAATAAATCATTGACTAGAGATACTTAAAAATATTTCATTTTTATTTCAGCTGTTATTGAAAGAGGTAGAGTATGCTAAGTTAATGTAAACAATTTTTTTGTTATCTACAGCACTTCCAAAAATTGCCAGGACAGCTGTCATTTTTGTTCAAGATAGACCCTAAAAGGTAAAAGAAATAAAAAACATAACTTTTGGACATTAAATTCAATTTCAAGGCATATTCTATGGTCCATGTACTTTCATGAATAAAGTCTTTGGGATTCCGTAAGTACACATGTCTGCTGTGATGGGGTTATTTATATTCCTGCCCAAGAGCCACTCTACACAATACATGCAAGCATTATTCAACATACCGCCGGAAAAGCCCCCCAGGGCATCTCTCCCCATCTTGTAACCCGAGATCATCATCAGGTTAAGCTCAGATACCTACCATCAGTGCTTCTCGACACTTGATTCCAGCCAGTCTTGGTAACTTACTTCGAGTGTGGGAGCCCAATCCTCACCGACATTAGCAAACGGCGCTTGCAAGAGCTAGGATCGCCGATATTGGGCATAAGCCTACTCAGGATAGTAACACCCTTAGAAAAAACAAATAATCCGGCATATAATGTTGAATGCATGTTTTATTTGCTATATAATTATAATATCATAAAACTAGCCAACCTATAAAGTATTATAATATTATCTTACCTAATAAAAAAGTTGTTACAAAAAAAATGAAATTTTGAAATTTCAATAACGTAAATGATAGTAGTTTTCAACGTTCTTGCTGGCTTTGTATATAGGCTTAATGGCATAATAACAAAAAAAAATATAATGATGAATACATGTGAAGGGTACAGGGGAAAAAGGGGCTAAGTCCATTTTTTTTGGAAAATGAGTTTGAAATGCAGAAATGTTCAGCTTTAAATGCTAAACACGACAGTATAATTTTTTTTGGGGAAAAACGGGCTCATTACCAGAGCTAAGTAGGGGTAAATATTCCATATGCTGGGGAAGAAGGGGTCAAGTCCCTTCAGTTCTGGGGAAGAAGGAGTCAAGTCCAAGACTAAATGTAGATTGTTTTAAGTTAAATTAATACTTTAAAGTCTAGATATTTATTTTATTAATTCTAACACGAAACACATATTATTTAGTAACCATATTTATACTTATTAAGAGACTACTTTAAAAATATTAATAAATATAATCCCTTTAAGCTGTGATTTGACTAGGTAGTATGTTTACTATAGTAGTATGACTTGGTTTTAGTTTTAAATATTCTGACTTAATACTTTTATAAATTTTTAGATTAATAAAAGTAATGATTTTATAATATAGGCCCATCAAAATTACAGTAGAACCTCGATTAACCGTCACTCTTTTATCCGTCACTCTCTGTTATCCGTCACTGCTTCCGGGCTCGCAATATGTTGTAAATTGGCGTCGCGCAAAGCACGGAAGAAAGTGCAAGCGCCATTGTGATCGAACGCGACTGTCCGCGGCTAATGACCTTGAGTTTACGCCGAAAATCACCACTCCCACGCAACGAGTGGTATGGGGGTGAGCGAGTTATTTATTACTCATTGGCATGTTGATTTTTTTGGTTATATGACACGCCTCGTAGTTCAGCGTTACATGGTGTTTGCTGTTACACAGTGTGTAGCTAGATACGTACTGTTAATCAACTGCAGTACAGTAACTGTTGATTGTTAATGATGGCTGAAAAACGAAAACGAGTCGTACTAGGGCAGGACCAAAAAATCGAAATTAAACGTTTGGGGAAGGGCGAAACAGCTACAAGTATTGAGCTGATTATGGTGTTGGCGGACTCATTTAAAAGATGACGGACTATCTTTTAATGTGAGGTTATGTAATTCCTTACGAACACTGAATGAGCTCAACATACAGTTTAGAAGGTCTGTAATTACCATTTTATGGATGTAATTTAAATATTAATATGTATTATCCACTTATGCAGGGTTTAATTTCTTCCGAAATATTTTAAATCT
This sequence comes from Flexamia atlantica, assembly GCA_035578135.1. NCBI lineage: Eukaryota > Metazoa > Arthropoda > Insecta > Hemiptera > Cicadellidae > Flexamia > Flexamia atlantica. The sequence continues at coordinate 47,839,802 of JAQJVK010000002.1, read as the reverse complement.
ACGTATTGAACAGGTTTATAGTTAATTTCTGTTAACCGTCTATTCTCTTAACCGTCATACTCCCGGTCCCGAGAGTGACGGTTAATCGAGGTTCTACTGTATTTTTAAACTCCTAAGTTTCCAGGTCTAAAACTTGTATTTACCTAACTTAAATAATTAAATAAATACATAAAACACACACACACACACACACACATATATATATATATATATGTATATACATATGTATATATATATGTATATATGTATGTATATATAAAACTTATAATTTTTTATAGTAACTCTTATAATTATGTTACTGAAATGCAGGGGAAAAAGGGACCAAGTCCAAAAAATGACCCCTTTTTCCCCTGAACGTTTTGTAACTGATTATCATAGTATTTTTTTATAAGTAGTTTAATAGCTTTTTAGTAAAATTAATATGTCAATAGTGATTAAAAATAGTTTAGAAAAGTATTTAAAGAATTATGAAAATCATTTGAACGTTAACATAGAAATACAAGGAACTTAAACTTTTAAAAGTGTTTCCTGAAAAATTTGTTCGGATGGACTTAGCCCCTTTTGCCCCTGTGCCCTTCATGTTTTATTTGCTATATATAATTGTACCATAAAACTAGCCAACCTACGAAGTATTACGCCTACAATAAGTTATAATCTCACATGATAAAAAAGTTAGTAGGCCTTCAAAAAACGTGATTTTAAAGTAGCAATAACGTTGCAACTGCAGGACTAACAGCATGTGGTTTTGAACTTTGCAAGTGCTGCAAACACAAGAGATATCATCAAAAAAAATGTCCTGCACTAATACCGGGCCTTACTGTCCCTGTACATGAGATTGCATAGAAAATCTCAATTTTGAAAAAAGTTGTCACAATGCGATTGTTGGGACCTATTCAGTTATTCTTTCTAATACTCCCAAACCTTATTTAGTTCTATCTTGTCGGATTAAGTTGCTCCTTCTCCTATTAATCATCCTTCTCCTATTAAACATAAACTTTAAAATTGAATGGTGAAATTCCTTAATTCTATACAAGACGGATGAAAACTTTTACACATGTGCCTGGTCATATGAAGAAGAGAGTGGGAAACCTCTCCTGGCTGTGGCAGGGTCTCGAGGCATCATTCGTATCTTGAGTCCTGCATCTATGTCCTGCATCCGCCATTATATTGGTAATGATGTGTAGACTAGTTGAAACAAAAAATTGATTACCAACAAAATAGATTAAATTTAATCTTTACCATACGTGAGTTGCTGTTAAGGGTTTTTGTGTGTCTCCTGTTCATAAAAACAAAAATCATGAAGTAGTTTTGTTTTGTTCTGAGCAGTGGCAATTCTCTCAATAAAATAAACCTCTAAAATACATGGGTTGTTATTTCTTAAATACCCCCGTTGCAGCAGACCTGCATACTCAGCGAATTTCAAATGCAAAACAACATATTTCAATCCTACATAGCGAGATTTGACATGTTTTTGTAAGCTCCATAAGAATAACATGGGGAATGAGTATGCAGGTGTGCTGCTACAGGTATATTAAAACTGGGTGGTTTTAATTCAATATTTAGTAGATCTGAACTAGAAGAAGCTATTTACCAAGTTTTACTGAGATATGTTGAGAAATAAGCGAGATATAGAATTTTAGTTATTTCCCATAAGGTTAACATTGGGACAACGTACTGTGTTTACCACTTTCAATATCTCGGTAACCAATGGACATAGAGCAGTGTTTCAAAATACTAAATTGTTTGTTTTTTTGAGCTGAATTCAATGGTGCCCACAAAAATTAGATAAATTTTATTTTTCTATGTAAAAAACTCTAAAAACCCATTTTTGGGGGGGTTTATCCCCCTTTACCCCCCCTTCCGGTGGTCCGATCGGGCTGGTTCACGAACTCGTCCAATTGATTACCACTTTACATGTCCGTACCAAATTTCATGAAGATCGGACCATTTTTGCGGCCGCTATCGTGCTAACAGACACATAGATATATATATATATAGATATATATATATATATATATATATATAAAAATTCGAACGAATAGTGTTTTTTGCTTCTGGGGGCCCCAAAACGAAAAGTTATAGTGGTCCCGAGCTTAGGTCTTACCATGAGACCTACGGTAATAGCTTCTTCCCTATAGGGGAAATTCGCTAAAAAGGAACATGTTGCTGGGCTGAAAAATTTAGTAGTGTATAAAAAGTTATGCAGTTTTCAGTATTGTGATAGTTAACTTTAAAGTGGTTTTGAAATTAAAGTGTCCCTGAAAAAGAGCCATTGGAATGATGGGACAGTTATATATTTTGTTTGTTGTTGAAGCCACAACACCTAATCGAATATTCAATATTATTTACCTTTTGGTAGCCTTAAGGTGCAGTACATCATTAGTCGCGTCCGACACAGGTTAAAACAGCTCACATGAGTGTTTGTCAGAGTTTAAATAAAACAATCGTAGACACAATACATAGTTTACAAATCACATTTTTACGGGGGACATGGACATCTAACATTTATGAAGAAAATAGGCCTACAACTTTGTGCGGTACCGGTTGTCCGTCGTCTCCGAGATTGCACTTGTGTGTTGATTCTTCATAAATGTTAGATGTCCCTGTCCCCCATAAAAATTTGTTTTGTTAATTATGTATTGTGTCTACGATTGTTTTATTTCAACTCTGACTAACACTCAATGTGAGCTGTTTTAACCTGTGTTGAACGTGACTGATGATGTACTGTAAATAGTACGAAACGCGTATCGCCGCTTATATGTACAATTGACACCTTCAGGCTATCAAAAGGTAAATAATATTGAATATATATTTTGATTCCCATACCTCTTGCCATGGATTCTTTTGGATGTCTTTGCCACAATATTTCACATCACATTCAACCCAAAATCAAAATGTTCTCTTGTGAAAGATTGATTTTAATTCCACCAAAACTTTTTTAGGCCATGGTCATGCAATTAATGAACTGAAATTCCATCCTCGAGACCCAAATCTGCTCCTGTCAGTCTCTAAGGACCATACCCTGCGTCTGTGGAACATCAAGACTGATGTTTGTATCGCAATATTTGGAGGTGTCGAGGGCCACAGGGATGAGGTCCTAAGTGCGGTAAGACTTACCAAATGTTATGTTGTTATTCTGAGAAATGGCTTTAAGGCCAGGATTTAAAATAAATTATTTGTAAGCCTTTCTCTATTCAGACAAAAACTAATCTTCAAAACAATATAAATGTATTTTTTGAGCTTGAGACACACAGTGTTGTTTATAATCAAATTATTAAAATAATTTGCATTTAAAATTTGAATATGTTTAAAAAACCATTATTGTTTTAATTAAAAAAAACTTTTTTCAAATTTCCTTTTGAGGGAAGGGACAAACTACTGGCATAGGTCTCATGGTAATAATATAGGCCTATTACATAACTAGGCTAGAAAGTATTGTTTTACCGGACGAGTATGATAATTCCCACGCGAGCGGAAGCAATCGCAGGATGTTCATGCAAGTACGGTAAACATTTCCGGCCGTGTAATGTACGATACTTTTCATCATACTACTCAGATGAAATATTCTTCCAATCATAACGTATTCCTTACATAAACCAATTATGTTTCTCTATCTTTCAAACCTAACCTATAATAAACAAAACTAACCTTTGCTACGGCTGCCAATACATTCGATTCACCTTAAATTCCTCTAAAAAGTAACCAATGAACACGCATTAAATGTAGGTTTGCTGCAAATCAGCTGATAGTTTACTTCCATTTGTTGTAATCTCAGTATGGAAAACTTTCCGGACTAGGCCAGACAGTTTTTCTGGACTAGTACGTCGATGGGTACCTTTCAAGCCAACCAAAAGGAACAGAAAACAGATTTTTCTGTGTCAGTACGATGAAAAATTCATTTATTGCTTGTAACGTTTAATCGGTGAAGTCAACGTTTTTGAACAACCCGATTAAATTGGTTACATTTAACATTTATTCCTAAATGCAAAACCGCGGACAGTCAGCAAGCCAAGGTCCGTATTCCGATCACCTAAACGATTTTCTATTTTAGTGCGCCACTCGTTCTGTGATTTTGGTTCTATGATAGCAGTTAAGGGCTCAGTCTTGTTCTCAGATCGGGAACTTATCCCACAGTTAGGCCGAAGCCAAGAGACTCATCACTGCCCAGAACCGCAGAGACAATTTGTGGTCCCAACGCTCGTTGGCGGGAATCAGGTGTCCCGACGGTCGTCGGAAGGTTTGGGTTCGAAATACCCAACGTCCGTTGGAAGGAACCGGAGGGTTCGGATAATCGGGAGCCTGGGTTCCCAACGCTAGTTGGCAGGGAACAGGGGTCCCGACGGTCGTCGGTAAGGTATGGTTCGAAATAACCCAACGTCCGTTGGAAGGAAACGGAGGGTTCGGATAATCGGGAGCCTGGGTTCCCAACGCTAGTTGGCAGGGAACAGGGGTCCCGACGGTCGTCGGTAAGGTATGGTTCGAAATAACCCAACGTCCGTTGGAAGGAAACGGAGGGCCCGGATAATCGGGAGCCTGGGTTCCCAACGCTAGTTGGCAGGGAACAGGGGTCCCGACGGTCGTCGGTAAGGTATGGTTCGAGATAACCCAACGTCCGTTGGAAGGAAACGGAGGGTTCGGATAATCGGGAGCCTGGGTTCCCAACGCTAGTTGGCAGGGAACAGGGGTCCCGACGGTCGTCGGTAAGGTATGGTTCGAGATAACCCAACGTCCGTTGGAAGGAAACGGAGGGTTCGGATAATCGGGAGCCTGGGTTCCCAACGCTAGTTGGCAGGGAACAGGGGTCCCGACGGTCGTCGGTAAGGTATGGTTCGAAATAACCCAACGTCCGTTGGAAGGAAACGGAGGGTTCGGATAATCGGGAGCCTGGGTTCCCAACGCTAGTTGGCAGGGAACAGGTGTCCCGACGGTCGTCGGTAAGGTATGGTTCGAGATAACCCAACGTCCGTTGGAAGGAAACGGAGGGTTCGGATAATCGGGAGCCTGGGTTCCCAACGCTAGTTGGCAGGGAACAGGGGTCCCGACGGTCGTCGGTAAGGTATGGTTCGAAATAACCCAACGTCCGTTGGAAGGAAACGGAGGGTTCGGATAATCGGGAGCCTGGGTTCCCAACGCTAGTTGGCAGGGAACAGGGGTCCCGACGGTCGTCGGTAGGGTATGGTTCGAGATAACCCAACGTCCGTTGGTAGGAAACGGAGGGTTCGGATAATCGGGAGCCTGGGTTCCCAACGCTAGTTGGCAGGGAACAGGGGTCCCGACGGTCGTCGGCAAGGTATGGTTCGAGAGAGTGAAAGGTTGCAAGGAAATCACGGGATCGAAATTATGACCACATTACCACTACTAATTTCACGCCAAACCAAATAATCTCAAAGGTCGATATTATGTGACCACAGTCTAGGCCTAAACCTCAACAAGCAATTTTTATGTATCTAAATCCGCCTACAAAATACCCAGTATAATCGCCAATCGGTCGTAGGTATTTCTTTTTATATTATTAATTCACCAAAATATCCCCAAACAACCCACAATCCTATTGTCGCTAGGTCCAGACGATCGTCTGTAAGGTCGGTTCAAATGTTGGCCAGACGGGCGTCTGTAGGAAGGAAATATACCATCGGGTTAGGGAAACAAGCAGGTTGCATAGGTGGAATAATAATTCACACATAGCTCTAAGCCAGGTGAGGCATATTCAACATGCTAAATTTAGGCAGCACAAACATGATCAGCATAAATCAGGCAATTTTAGAAACAATAATAACAACAAACAGATATTGCTAAATAAGCAGGATGAATGCAAGCTGGTATTTATATTTTGGATAGCTGAAAAGGTGAGTAAAACTTCCAAGTTACTATTTCAGTGCAGTGCAAACATGCTTCGACAGGTATGCAGCAAGCTAAGTGTCAAGCAAGTCTAAATTAGGTAATCGGTAATTGGGTTCGTTTAGGCCTAATAGTGCATTGGTATCAATCCCAGTTGTAAATCAATAGTTCCCCTCAAAATAATAATACTCGAATTATTATCACTCTTTAAAATAATACAGACTTCCGTGACTATTTGTCTAAAAATTAAAAACTCAATCAAATTTTCGTATTCGAAATAAACAACTATTTTCTGCCAAATCAATATTATATTTTTCGGGAAATTCGTAAATCGTATTAAATACAGAGCTCAATTCTCTAATATGGGAAGTTAAATCGTCTAAGTATTAATTAGTGGTCGTAAGAGTTCGATTTTCCTACCTTAGTAGTAGCGGTGTCGCTCGGGTTCTCGCTCGTCTCAGACTAGACTGACGACTGACTGTCGTGACCGCGGCGGAGGCCAGGGGAGCGAGTTGTGACTTGTGCGCATGCGCGACTGCCTTCCCCCCCTCCGCGACACCGGGCGCCGAGTCAACAATGCTCTGATGCGCAGGCCCAGACCAAAGCCTGTCCGATTTCTTGAATTTTGTTTGAAATAAAATACTAAGATTGTTTCGTGGAATGAACTTAATTATAGTTATTAATTATATCTCAAAAGCTTAAAAATGTAGAAAAAAAATCAGTCTTTAGGAACAGTTCACCAAATATAAAAACTTCCAGTATTGTACAACTCAACATATTGATCTTTTCAAAGTAAAACTTTTCTTGATAACAACATAAGTGCTTCTCATCTCCTTATATTCTAAATTATTATATTTACAAAGTCCTTGACTAGAGTTTTACTCCTTTTAAATCAGACTAGAAAAGTTAACGCAAAATTCTTCTTGTAAACAAAATAACTTAGCTTCTAAATAAATATTTCATCATTGTTCCGTTTTGAACAAAATTCTTCTCCAAATCAATCTATTTTTTTATTTTTTTTTAGACCATCATCGTTCTCTTCTCTTTTTTTCTTTTACCAATAACCTCGGTACTGAAGGAGCAGCCGCTCCGGAATCCTCTTCCAGGAACCGTCCGGGAAATAGATCTTCCTTTTCTTTGTTCGAGGCTGGTGGTTACCCTTCCTTCGATTTCCCGAAGTACTCGACTGGGGTGGATCATTTATTTTCTCGGGCAATTCGTGGTCTTTTGGCGTTGTGTCTGTTGCGGTTGGAGTCTCGCAGCTCGCTTGCTGTTCCGGGTCGCTTTTTGACGACCCTGCTACCGGACATTCCGATACCATTTGCAGTTCTTTTGTCGTAGTTTTTTCGGTCGGTTCGAATTTCGTGGTCTCTTTCAGTTCCGGCTCTATTCTTCCTTGATTGTTTTGAGATAATATCTCACCATCCACCTCCATTTGGTCTTCAGTTTGCGGAATTGATACCGTTACGGACTCAGAAGGGACTTCACTCCGGTCATTCTCCTCGGCATCGACCATTAGCCAGTCGTCCTGGCAATCAAGAGACAGTGCTGACTCTGCCGGGGACCAGGCACTGTTCAAAGTCGGGGGTGAGGTCGTCTGCGTTTTGGACAAAATCTCCACAATGTCATTAACCACCTGGTTCCAGTCGTCCTTTTCTTCTTCCACTTGGCTTTCTGCTTCCACCACTCCTTCCGAAGGGGAGAATGGAGACATAGGATTTAGTTGGCGTAGGTTCGCCAGGTCCTTGTCGTAGCCTTCCTGCAGGGTACTTGCCATGAGTCGTCGATATGATTCGGGTGAGAACGGAGGTGTCTGTTCATTGATGGCCTCTCCCTTCATTAGGGTCTCTGCATAATATGCAACGTACACTCCACAATCCACCTGGTTTCCCTGAGGTTGTTTAGGTCCACATCTCATTGTGTCCTGGAGATGCCAGGCCTCAGGTCTGAAATCATATCCACATATTTTTGCTTCTCTACACAAGGCACAGTAAAGTGCATATAGGTGGCGTTTCCGACTGCGGTTCAAAGAATCGAAGGCCTCAATTCTACGGGCCTTAGGGTGACCAACTAGTAGGGCCCAGTGATGTTCTCGAGGCAAGTGGATGGGGACGACAAGGACGTCTAGCGTAAATGGATCGATTCGGGCTAGGCGCTTGCTCACGTTTACGATCCTTCCTGCATCCAAGTCCGTGAAGAAAAAAGTATCCAGCACGTGTACTTTAAAATTCGGATTTGACGTCGAGAGATTCTTCTGCACCATGGTCAGGTAGGTAGCCAACGTGCTGTCGTCCAGTTCCAGGCCCTCTCGGAGGCGAAACAACATGTCGTTAGTTACTTGCACCTGCTCCATTGTAGTTAGTCCAAGTAATCTGAAAACAATTAGTTAGGCTAACACACATGCGACATGCAGCAAAACAGCAATAGATGCTCTTGGAAGCAAGAAACAGTTAGGAGTAGTCAGGAAATTTGTAAGGAAACAGACGCCAATCTGGATTACCCACATAATTTGATCTTTCATCAACAAACTTTTTAAGATCTTTCACATGAGCGACCCCAACAATTTTGCCTTTATCGTCGACCAGTTCAAAAAGATTCCTACCAATAGGTCTTTTTAGGGTATACGGACCTTCAGACTTGTGAGCTAGTTTACTAGCTACATAGTCAGCGGCTGATGAAAGTACATGTGCTTTTCGCAATACTTTTTGCCCCACTTGTAGGTCATTATCCCTCCGGCGTAAGTTATAATGTTTTGCTTGTCGCTGGTATGCCTTTGAAAGGTTCGCAGAGCAGCGCTGTCTAATCCAAGCGAGACGTGCCATTCGATCGTCGTGTACCTCCTGAAACGATTTCGGTCGAGCTGTTTTCTCCTGGTTGACTAATTCCTGAAACTTTGCCTGGGGAATTTTTAGTTCCCGCCCAAAATTTAGTAATGCAGGGGAGTATCGGGTGGAATCATGAACCGACGAGTTAATCGCAAATCTGAATTCATTGAGATACATATCCCAATTTCGGTGGTCATTGTTGACAAATTGCGTTATCATAGTTTTAATAACTTTATTAACCCTTTCGGTTGGATTTCCTTGAGGGCTATAAGGAGCAGTGCACTGATGTTTAATTCCCCAATCTTCAGTAAGCTTATGAAATATTTTCGATGTAAACTGGGTTCCGTTGTCTGTAATTATGGTTTCTGGTGCACCAAACCTAAGTAGTATTAGGTCTAAAAATGGTTGTACCACTGCCTGTGCGGTTGCGTTTTTCAAAGCTGCGACTTCAGTCCACTTTGAAAAATTATCCTGTAGGACTAAGACGAACCGATTATTTTTTCGTGATCTAGGCATTGGACCTATCAGATCTGCCGTTACTACATTCCACGGTCCTTGGGGGTCACGGAAGAACATTTTTCCACGAGGAATCTTCTGCTCAGGCTTAGATTTCTGACAACTTTCGCATTTTCGCACGTACTCCCTTACCTCCTTTCGCCAACCAGGCCAAAAATAGTGAGTTGCCACTCGCCTTATAGTTTTATTTACACCCAGGTGTCCAGCACAGGGGTTGTCGTGATTTTCCCGTAATACATCTAATCGTTCTTCTTCGGGAACGCAGAACTTAGCCACTGTATTCGGGTCACACTCTAGAGCGTTTTTGCTTTTAATTAGGCGGTAGAGTCTTTTATCCTTTACAAAGTAGTTCGGGAATTTGTCGGGATCTCTGGATACCTTGTCAAACATTTTCTGCCACCACGAAGGTCGTTTGCTTTTATCCTTATTTTCCTCAGGATTTTGAACTTTGATCGTTTGTGCCTCGACACCGCAATTATTGTAAGTCGTTCGATCCAAAGGAACGTCTTCGATTTCGGGGTTGTCTGACGACGCGGGAAAACGTGATAACGCATCGGCAACACCGTTGAGGGACCCCTTCCGAAACTGTATAGTGAAACTGTGGTTTTGGAGTTCAAGGACCCAGCGAGCCAGGCGTCCGGATGGTTTATCTAGATTCATTAACCATTTTAGAGCCTGGTGATCGGTTATCGCTGTAAAGCTATAACCCTCTAGGTACGGTCGGAATTTCTTAATGGCCCAGACCAGGGCAAGGCATTCCCGCTCGGTAACCGTATACTTTTGCTCGGCTTGTGACAAAAGTCGACTCGCGTAAGCGATTACTTTCTCACTGTCATTTATATTTTGCGAAAGTGTGGCTCCAAGACCATCATTCGATGCATCAACTTGAAGAATAAATCTTTCGTTGAAGTCCGGACAAGTTAAGACTGGGGTGGTCGAAAGGCGTTCCTTTAATGCTCTAAAAGCTTGTTCGGCGGCCTCATCCCAGACGAACTTTGTGTTTTTCTTTAACAGTCTAGTGAGGGGAGCCGTGAGAGTCGCAAAACCTGGTACGAACCTTCTATACCAAGAAGCTAATCCAAGAAAACTTCGCACACCTCGTACGTTCTTGGGCGTCGGGAATTCTTTAATAGATTTAACCTTCTCCTCGTCTGTCTGAATTCCCTGCCTATTAATAACATGCCCTAGGTAACGCAATTCAGTTTTGCAGAAATGACATTTTTCACTATTTAATCTTAGGTTTGCTTTCCTTAGTCGTTCGAATACCTTTCTTAACAAAATCAGATGCTCTTCAAAGGTTTTTGAGATAACTATTATGTCGTCGAGATACGCAAAAGTGTGAGGTTCAAATTCGGGTCCAATGACGGTATCTAATAACCTTTGGAACGTGGCAGGCGCAGAGTGTAATCCAAAGGGCATCTTTTTAAATTGAAACAACCCTCTGCCGGGGACTACGAATGCAGTTATGGGTCTACTTTCTTCTTCAAGACTAACTTGCCAGTACCCGTTTTTTAAATCCAAAGTACTAATGTAATTTGCCTCTCTGAGTTTTTCTAAGATTGCGCTTACTTGCGGTAGCGGATAGGCATCACGAATTGATGCCTCATTCACTTTCCTCAAATCGATACAACACCGATATTTCCCGGATGGTTTCTTCACCAACACTACTGGGGAAGACCAAGGGCTGTTTGACCTCTCAATTATATCATCTGTCAACATCGCGTCTATTTCTTCATCCAATACCTTTTGCATTGCAGGGTTCCTGGAGTAATATCTTTGTCGTATCGGCGTTGTCCCAGGCTTTAATCGTATTCGATGGGTAACTAGGTCGGTGACCCCTTTTACGTCATCGAACTTTGGAAGTTCCTCCTGTAGGAATCTCTCTAGCTCCTTTTTCTGGATTTCAGTGAGGTCGGTTATCGCACTATTATCATACCCTCGGCTATCTCTTTCCTCACCCGAGTGAGAACCCTGTAAGCTCTGTTCCAATGTAACCTTAAAATCAACTAATCCCAGAATTGGTATTAAATCCATACCGAGCACCATATCGGTAGTTAGTTCGTTTAAACTTAAAGCCCTTACTTCAGCAACCTTCCCATCAATTTCGCACTGAAACTCGTAGGCTTCGGTGATACCCGCAACAACCCCATTTGCCATATTTACTGTAACATTCACCCCAGTGGCTATTACTCCGTTACCACGTAAACTTTCTGTTATTTTGTTACCAATTAGAGTAATCATAGAACCTGTATCAATCAAAGCTTTAAAGTAATTCGCACCAATGAGAACCATTACAAACGGTCGAATATCCCCTTGGGTGGTCTGTAACAAGAAGTTGTTATTAAATTGTTTTATGTAGTCGAGCCACCGTTGCCATTCGCTGGAGGCTGTTCTGGAGGTGATTCGGGTGTCTTGGCCTCGAGACTCAGAGCACCTCCCTTCCTCTGGTCTCTGATTTCGTTTCCCTGTCTACAAGGACACTGGACCGTTCTTATTCCCTCAGCCTTGCAATTGTAACACCTTATAACTTTGGGTAACCGACATTCGAAAAACTTATGGCCAACTTTCTCGCAATTCCAACACGTCGGTGGTTGGTCGTTCCGTGCCCTAGGACGTTGCCTGGTGTCTGGACTTGCTTCTTTGGGGTGATAATACTGTTGCCCTGTGGAATCTTTTTTCTTCTGGTTCCATTGTTTGCTTCCACCAATTCGTCGTTGTTCGTTGTAGTTCCCTTGTTTGCCACTCGGCACATTACTTTCTCTTTCGGCTTCAATCATGTCTACTTTATAAGATTGGTTTGACCGGGCTTTCGTGGCAAATGCTGCTTCTGGGAAAAGAGACTGGGCTGGAGCAGGCGGGGGTCGGTAGTTCTTCTTTTCCCTAACGTAACTTTCATAACCTTCGGCAAGTTTTATCAGCTCACTGACAGACTGAAATTGCTCTCGCCTGATGATCAATTTATACTCAGGTCTCATGTTCTTATAAAGTCGGTTGAGAAGGTCGTTTGTTGAATAAGTCCCCAGTCGCCTCGTGAGCATTTGCAACGCTACCACAAAATTTCTGAAAGGTTCCTGGTCTGCTTGGGTGCGTCGGAGTATTTCCTCCTCTAAATTTTTCCTATAGTCGGGAGGGAGGAAATAAATTTCAAAATCGTGGATGAAATCCTGGTACGAATGCCAGTTAATCTTATTATTTCTGTACCAGTGCAACGCCTGTCCTTTGAAAAGTTCTGGTAGCGCCTTCAACAGTGACTCGTGTTCTATATCGTATGCTTCAGTAAGCTCGTTGAGTCGCTCCAAAAATGACACTGCGTCTCTTGTCCCATCAAATCGCAAATTCCACTTTCGAATTTGATTGCAGATGATTCCAATATCTGAAACCTGTTTAGGAACTCTCCAATCCTGCCCTGTGGTTCCAGCTACCTTTTGGCCTTGGTGCGAAACACTCATAGCTGGCTGTTTTATAGCCTGCGTTGTGATAGTTTGGAAACTTGGTACAAAACCTGCCTGCTGAGCGTGGGTAGTAACTGGTGGTTTTACCATCAGCGCTGCTAGAGCCCTTTGTACATCTTTAAAATCAGTTTCGGGTGGTAAACAGAGCATTTCTCTGACGCTCACACCTTCTAAGTTTTGCGAAGGTACGTAATACTGAGGTGGCACAGTCTCGGTTTTCTGTACATACCCCCCAATATTATCATCCCGAAATCCCTGAGATGTAAATAGGCCTATATTGCCAAACGAATGTACAGTTTCAGAAACTGGTGATTTAGGCTTAGCAGCCTCAAAACCTTGTCGGAGGAAATCCCTGAACCTTCTCCGAAGCTCGTCGACAGTTCCATCTATATCCAAGCCAAACTTTTGCATTTCGATCTGCAACTCGGATTTTTGAAGGCTATAAATCCAACCAACACGGACATCCTGGGCTGAGGGTGTAATGACAGTTGGCGCAGTTGTTTGCGGCGTAGGAAATTCCAGAAGTAAGGCTGTTGTCGTGACAGATGGAGCCGGGGCAATTGTTGTGGTCGTTACAGTTTGAACGGACATTTGGGAGGGGGTCGTCGTTTTAGTTACTTTTGCCGAAGGTGGCTCTTTATTTTTCTTCGTCGAACCTGACTCTTCATTTATAGACAAAGCAAAGAGGACCCTAAAGATCTTAAACCAATATTTCAACGGATACATCTTGTCTCAGAGCTGTGGTTGATCGTGAAGTTATTTCGAAACCTATATATTCTCGTAAATTTAATCTTATCCCTCAAATAATCAAATCGTCCCTGTTCGGGCGCCAAAATGTAACGTTTAATCGGTGAAGTCAACGTTTTTGAACAACCCGATTAAATTGGTTACATTTAACATTTATTCCTAAATGCAAAACCGCGGACAGTCAGCAAGCCAAGGTCCGTATTCCGATCACCTAAACGATTTTCTATTTTAGTGCGCCACTCGTTCTGTGATTTTGGTTCTATGATAGCAGTTAAGGGCTCAGTCTTGTTCTCAGATCGGGAACTTATCCCACAGTTAGGCCGAAGCCAAGAGACTCATCACTGCCCAGAACCGCAGAGACAATTTGTGGTCCCAACGCTCGTTGGCGGGAATCAGGTGTCCCGACGGTCGTCGGAAGGTTTGGGTTCGAAATACCCAACGTCCGTTGGAAGGAACCGGAGGGTTCGGATAATCGGGAGCCTGGGTTCCCAACGCTAGTTGGCAGGGAACAGGGGTCCCGACGGTCGTCGGTAAGGTATGGTTCGAAATAACCCAACGTCCGTTGGAAGGAAACGGAGGGTTCGGATAATCGGGAGCCTGGGTTCCCAACGCTAGTTGGCAGGGAACAGGGGTCCCGACGGTCGTCGGTAAGGTATGGTTCGAAATAACCCAACGTCCGTTGGAAGGAAACGGAGGGTTCGGATAATCGGGAGCCTGGGTTCCCAACGCTAGTTGGCAGGGAACAGGGGTCCCGACGGTCGTCGGTAAGGTATGGTTCGAAATAACCCAACGTCCGTTGGAAGGAAACGGAGGGTTCGGATAATCGGGAGCCTGGGTTCCCAACGCTAGTTGGCAGGGAACAGGGGTACCGACGGTCGTCGGTAAGGTATGGTTCGAGATAACCCAACGTCCGTTGGAAGGAAACGGAGGGTTCGGATAATCGGGAGCCTGGGTTCCCAACGCTAGTTGGCAGGGAACAGGGGTCCCGACGGTCGTCGGTAAGGTATGGTTCGAAATAACCCAACGTCCGTTGGAAGGAAACGGAGGGTTCGGATAATCGGGAGCCTGGGTTCCCAACGCTAGTTGGCAGGGAACAGGGGTCCCGACGGTCGTCGGTAAGGTATGGTTCGAGATAACCCAACGTCCGTTGGAAGGAAACGGAGGGTTCGGATAATCGGGAGCCTGGGTTCCCAACGCTAGTTGGCAGGGAACAGGGGTCCCGACGGTCGTCGGTAAGGTATGGTTCGAAATAACCCAACGTCCGTTGGAAGGAAACGGAGGGTTCGGATAATCGGGAGCCTGGGTTCCCAACGCTAGTTGGCAGGGAACAGGGGTCCCGACGGTCGTCGGTAGGGTATGGTTCGAGATAACCCAACGTCCGTTGGTAGGAAACGGAGGGTTCGGATAATCGGGAGCCTGGGTTCCCAACGCTAGTTGGCAGGGAACAGGGGTCCCGACGGTCGTCGGCAAGGTATGGTTCGAGAGAGTGAAAGGTTGCAAGGAAATCACGGGATCGAAATTATGACCACATTACCACTACTAATTTCACACCAAACCAAATAATCTCAAAGGTCGATATTATGTGACCACAGTCTAGGCCTAAACCTCAACAAGCAATTTTTATGTATCTAAATCCGCCTACAAAATACCCAGTATAATCGCCAATCGGTCGTAGGTATTTCTTTTTATATTATTAATTCACCAAAATATCCCCAAACAACCCACAATCCTATTGTCGCTAGGTCCAGACGATCGTCTGTAAGGTCGGTTCAAATGTTGGCCAGACGGGCGTCTGTAGGAAGGAAATATACCATCGGGTTAGGGAAACAAGCAGGTTGCATAGGTGGAATAATAATTCACACATAGCTCTAAGCCAGGTGAGGCATATTCAACATGCTAAATTTAGGCAGCACAAACATGATCAGCATAAATCAGGCAATTTTAGAAACAATAATAACAACAAACAGATATTGCTAAATAAGCAGGATGAATGCAAGCTGGTATTTATATTTTGGATAGCTGAAAAGGTGAGTAAAACTTCCAAGTTACTATTTCAGTGCAGTGCAAACATGCTTCGACAGGTATGCAGCAAGCTAAGTGTCAAGCAAGTCTAAATTAGGTAATCGGTAATTGGGTTCGTTTAGGCCTAATAGTGCATTGGTATCAATCCCAGTTGTAAATCAATAGTTCCCCTCAAAATAATAATACTCGAATTATTATCACTCTTTAAAATAATACAGACTTCCGTGACTATTTGTCTAAAAATTAAAAACTCAATCAAATTTTCGTATTCGAAATAAACAACTATTTTCTGCCAAATCAATATTATATTTTTTGGGAAATTCGTAAATCGTATTAAATACAGAGCTCAATTCTCTAATATGGGAAGTTAAATCGTCTAAGTATTAATTAGTGGTCGTAAGAGTTCGATTTTCCTACCTTAGTAGTAGCGGTGTCGCTCGGGTTCTCGCTCGTCTCAGACTAGACTGACGACTGACTGTCGTGACCGCGGCGGAGGCCAGGGGAGCGAGTTGTGACTTGTGCGCATGCGCGACTGCCTTCCCCCCCTCCGCGACACCGGGCGCCGAGTCAACAATGCTCTGATGCGCAGGCCCAGACCAAAGCCTGTCCGATTTCTTGAATTTTGTTTGAAATAAAATACTAAGATTGTTTCGTGGAATGAACTTAATTATAGATATCCCTTTGACAATAATCTGTCATAAAATATCATAAAATAAATAATAATTATGTAATGTGTGAAAATGAACCTTTTCATTTTTGACACGTTACATGCTTATGTTAAGGTGAAATATGATTCTAACTATCAGAAATTCTTGAGTATGCAAGTCTGTTGCAATGTCGGTAATTGGAGTATTCTGTAAAATCTCTTTTTTTCTTCTAAGAAAAATGTTCTTTCTTGTTTCGATTACTTTTTGATATCAAAAATATATTGTTTAACATGAAATCCTTAAATTTCTTTTGGGGGCTTGAAAAGTTAGGTTATTTTAAGATATCATGTCTTCATAAAATTTGTTTTTGATGTCTTATACCTCCACAGGTAACATGTTCCACATTTTTAATGAACAGTAAAGAATAAACAAAGTATGTTTTTTGTTACCAATTTTAAAATCACGGTAACCAGCGAATAAAAATAAATTATCTCAAGTTTGCTTTCCTAGGACTTTGACTTGCTCGGGAAACGCATCATGTCCTGCGGCATGGATCATTCGCTGAAGTTGTGGAGGTTGGACAAAGACCACATTGACGAAGCTATCGTTGCCTCGTACGACTTCAACGCCAGTCGCAGCACCCGGCCGTTCGACTCTTTGAAAGAACACTTCCCAGACTTTTCCACCAGGGACATCCATAGAAACTATGTGGACTGTGTTAGGTGGTATGGGAATTTCATCCTTTCAAAGGTAAGTTTTTTGTTATTAGTTTAGATTTTGAACTATTATAATTAGGGGTGGGCGAGTACTCGACAGTCGAGTAATTACTCGAGTAGTTGCTACTACTCGAGGTCGAGTCGAGTAGTTCCAACTATTCGACTCAATCGAGTCGAGTAGTAATTACTCCCGCCGTTTACGCGGCGGCCGAGTTTACGTGCGATTTACGTTTGTGCGATCAAATTTTACAACAGATTGCGAGTTACGCAAAGCTACTTGTGCCGTTTAACCGCAATCGGCAGATTGTTCATCGCGGCCGCTCGCTAGTTTCACAATAAGCAGTATTTTCTGTTCATTTATGGCCGGAAAATACACGCGACTGTTTTTTACGGCCGATCGCTAGTTTCGCAAAGTTGCATTTCGTCTATTTATGATCGGCAAATACACGCGATCGTTTTTCGCGGCTGACCGCGACTTTTCACGGCTACATTTGCCGATTTTCGACGATCAGCAATACGCGCGCTCGTATTTCGTAGCCAACCGCGACTATAGAAACGCTACATTTGCCGATTTTCGGCGATCGGCAAATACGCGTGGTCGTATTTCGCGGCCGACCGCGACTTTAGGAACGCTGAATTTGCCGATTTTCGGCGATCGGGAAATACGCGCGCTCGCATTTCGCGGCCGTCCGCGACTTTAGCAATGCTACATTGCCGATTTTCGGCAATCGCGAGTTTTGAAAAGCTACATCTGCTGTTTATCCGCGACCGACAGATATGCTCTATCATTTTTCGCAGCCGTCCACAAGTTTTTCATAACAATAACCTCGACAACATTTCATTACCTCATAGGAGAATGGATTTTGACAGTTATCTAGAAATACCAGATTCTGAGAGATTGAACATGACCTCTCAGAATTCGAAAATTGAAAACTTACAGCTCTGACCTTACTCTTAACAACTTCAAATTTGTAATAATATTTTATCTTTTGAATGATATACAGCCTTCATTTCTGTCTCATTTGATTTATAAAAATGAATGAAAACTGTGGACTTAATTGGTAAAATGGACTTCATAAAACAATTAGTTAAGGTTTTGTAATTTTTGTATTGGGGGGATATCTTATTCTTATCTGGTTGCAGCTATGACACTCATGCTCAAGTGAAGGATGTTAAAAAACAATAGATCAGCAGTCAGGCAAGGGGGTGGGGTTGGGTTTAGAGAAGTTAACAAATAACTGGGCATAGGCATAGCTCTCCTCCCTGATGTTTTTAATTCTTTCTTGCACAATTTCTTGCCTGAGGTTTTAATGAGGGCCAACAATTAGTTTTAGGAAAAATATAAAACTGTTTTTGATTTTTAAGATAATATGCTAATAATTAAATCTTATTACTCCTTAAATTTTACAACTTTGCATATTCTTCATAAATTTATTTTATGATCTTGTTACATTAAGTGATTTGTTATTTTGAGTGATTTAGCATAATCAAATTATTCATTTAAAAGTATGGTTTATGCAATGTAGGGTATTAGAATATCAGAGTTTTATTCTTCCAAGAAAAATATAAAAACATAAGCTTAAATAAATTAGACCAATTTTATAAGTAAAATTGAAGAAAGATTTTAATTAACTGTAATTCAAAGACATAAATACTTTAAAAAAATGAAGATTTCATTACTTTTCACAACTACTCGACTCGACTCGACTCGATACTCGAGTATTTGGCTTAATACTCGACTCGACTCGACTTCAAAATCCAGTACTCGCCCACCCCTAATTATAATTTATAGGAATACTAGGGGGCCCATGCGCAAACTGCGCATTTTATTATTTCTATATGTGAGAAACTCGGGAGTGTTGAAATAAGTCCCCCCTCTAGAAATAAATCAAAGGCTTGGGGATCGAAGCCGTAAAATATATGCCCTTTTTAACTATCAGTTGCCGGTGCTCTATATTATAAGCTTTAAAATGACACCTCAATTGTAAAAATCAGTTAAGGTGGACGGATGAAAAAGGGATCTAACATAGAAAACCCTTATTGTATTAAGTAAATAAATAGTGACCTATAAATCGTGTATTTACAATAAGTTATGCATTAAAAGAATAATGAGGGAAAATTCAAACAATCCCTATTTATTATAGTACAAAATACGTTCATATCGAATTGGGTCTACCTTATAAGGTCTAACTTAAAATGTTTTTTAGCGAATTTCCCCTATAGGGAATTAGCGAATTTCCCCTATAGGGAAGAAGCTATTACCATAGGTCTCATGGTAACACCCAAGCCCGAGACCATAATAACTTTTCGTTTTGGGGCCACCAGAAGCAAAAAACACCATTCGTTCGAATTTTTATATATATATCTATCTATCTATATATATATATATATATATATATATATATATATATATATATATATATATATGTGTGTCTGTAAGCACGATAGCGGCCGTAAATATGGTCCGATCTTAATGAAATTTGGTACAGACATGTAAAGTGGTAATCAATTGGACGAGTTCGTAAACCAGCCCGATCGGACCATCGGAAGGGGGTGTAAAGGGGGATAAACCCCCCCAAAAATGGGTTTCTTGAGTTTTTTACATAGAAAAAATAAAATTAATCAAATTTTTGTTGGCACCATTGAATTCAGCTCAAAAAAACAAACAATTTAGTATCTTGAATCATTGCTCTATCTCCATTGGTTACCGAGATATTGAAAGTGGTAAACACAGTACGTTGTCCCTATGTTAACCTTATGGGAAATAAGTAAAATTCTATATTTTGCTTATTTCTCAACATATCTTGATAAAACTTGGTATATGGCTTCTTCTAG
Organism: Flexamia atlantica; assembly: GCA_035578135.1. Classification (NCBI taxonomy): domain Eukaryota; kingdom Metazoa; phylum Arthropoda; class Insecta; order Hemiptera; family Cicadellidae; genus Flexamia; species Flexamia atlantica. The sequence goes on along the minus strand of JAQJVK010000002.1, from coordinate 47,820,204 downwards.
TCAAGATCTACTAAATAATGAATTAAAACCAACCAGTTTTAGCATACCTGTTGCAGCAAACCTGCACACTCATTCCTCGTGTTATTCTTATGGAGATTACAAAAACATGTCAAATTTCGCTATGTGGGATTGAATTATGTTCTTTTGCATTTTAAATTCGCTGAGTATGCAGGTGTGCTGCAACGGGTGTATTTATAATGTCTAGCCTACCACGCATGGTTTTCAATCAAGTATCTGCATCACATGTTTTTTGTAAACAAAGCAGAAGTTTTTAGATCCCAATGCTTTTTAAGTGACAGATATTTTACGTTATTTCTCATTTTCTGGTGAATTTCAAGCAATTTCAGTATTTTTCCCGCCATCACGGAATAGAGACCTTTAATTTGAGCCCTCTCCCATATTTCTACGACTTGCCAGACACCCACAATTTTGACACAAAGAATCGCCTTACGAAATTAAATATATGATATGGTATCATAATAGCTTTCCAGGACTGTCAATGAGGTAAATAACAATTCACTTTCTCACTGCAATTTAGAAATAAAGTAGTTTTTTGCAATAACATGACCTTCACTGAACACGGTCTGATAAAGTTGGAGATCTTTTGGCCTCAGCTCTTTGATAATTTATAAATTACTTTTGTTTGTAAGTATTATGAGACTATTATTATGTAAAATTAAATGCGATTTTGGTTCATAGAAAATGTCAAATTCATTCCCCCTTTTTTATATTGTAGTAACATTTTTTCCTCCTTGCTCATCGAGATCTTTCATTTAAGTATGGGGTTAATGGTCGGGTGTCATTCTTGTGGGTTTTCTCAAAAGTTCTTGGTTAAATGAGGATTATCTTTAAGATAATAGATTAGATTTTTATGTTGTTTTAAAAAGCTTATTTTTTACAGTCATGTGAAAACTGCATCGTGTGCTGGAAGCCAGGCAGGTTAGAGGACGATGAACTTCGATTTAATGAAACAAATATTCAAGTCATTCACCGTTTTGAATTCAAGGAGTGTGAAATTTGGTTTATACGCTTTGGAATGGATTTTTGGCAAAAAGTGAGTACAATATCGTAAAAGGTTCAGTTAAACTTAGATGGCATTTACAAATTATACTTTTTATCAAGAAAAAACTTTGAGGTTGTGGGAGTCAATAGTCAATAGCCAAGTAACTTTATTCATGGTCATAAAGTGTTCGTACAGTGAATAGTGTCATTGTAGCTGACAGTGAGACGTGGAAAACTCTTCTTATGAATATAAAGCTAAATTTATAATATACTCATTAAGCATTGTCTTGAATTTTGTCTTATTTCATTATGCAAGAAGTGGGGGAGGGTTTGAATGAATTTTGTTCTTTGATAAAGAATAAAATGTTCTGTTTATCATTGATAAGTTTTTTTTCAAAACCAATCATCTAATTTATTTTTATCTGACAAATCCAAAATATTTACAGTAAGTTAATTAAATATCAGTTGATTGAAATTTTATTAACACCATCAGCATTAACCCCATTTTTAGTGATTTATATGTTTTATTTTATAAAAAAAAATTGGATTAGGTTGAATATAGGTTCTAATTGGTTTGATCTTTGAATGTTAAAGTATTATATGTTAAAGTTAAAGTATTATATGTTAAAGTTTCGGTTAAAGTTGATAGGGGCCTTTTTTATAAGGATAACGGTTCTCTTGGTGGTTGCTTCTTGATGTTTTGGCTCCAAAAGAAAATGTTACGTTTCTTAACTGGAATAAACAACCAAGATGGTCATTACCTCAACCAACAAGATGGTCATCTCAAGAAACAAGGCCGTGGCGACAATAAATAGCAATGTCTCAGCTAAGGATTTAGCTAGTTTGAAATACAAATTTTCTTATCAAATGCTGGGTTTTTTAAACTTTTAATTGGATGAACAAGCCTTGCAAAGTGGCGTTGTCGCTGCCTAGTTACTGGGGATGGGCATGTCTCATTTCTCTCATTGCCTTGTTTAAAAACAACCATTGCTGGCGCTGTTTAGTCATTAACAAAATTTTCCTAAGACATTTTCAGTGTATTTTACTATTTAAGAATCCAGTAATGGTTAAGTTATCCCCTTTTGTTAGATATCTCAATATTAATTACAGACATTTTTCTCTTCACATTTGTTTGTGCAGATTATCTGTATCCTCTTCATCCCTTAAGTGTGATTTCCACGACCATTACCAAAAGAATTAGTTTTTTCAGGTGCGACTGTCCCCTGGACTAGTCGTCGTGGAAACCAGGCATTACAAAAACCGCTAAACATTGTTTTTCCCCGCAGTACGTGGCACTGGGTAACCAGAACGGCCGGCTGTTTGTATGGGACCTGAGCGTAGGGGACCCGGGGCAGGCGCGGGTGGCGACACTGGCCCACCCACGCTGCACCTCGGCCGTGCGGCAGACGAGCCTCTCGCGCGACGGCGGCGTGCTGCTGGCCGTGTGTGACGACGGCACCGTGTGGCGCTGGGACAAACTCACCACATAACGTCACTGTCTATCTTTTAAGGTTTTTATGACTAAATTAAGTTTTTAACGATTTTTAATAATTCTTTGTGTTTGATTTCGGCCCTTATTCAATATTACCTTCCTTTTATCCTAAGACCGCGTCTCATGTGGACTTGGAAGTAGGTTGAATTCTTGTCATAATTTATTTGTTTGGTCACAGTTGAGTTTCTGCAGCACAATATTACTTTTTGTCTGTGCCTGAACAATCACAGAAAAGCAATCACAACATAATTTTTTTTTCTGAACCAAGAGTAAACAAACTATGTTGGATTCATTACATTGCCACTTTATGGTTTTGACATTTTTTAATACATATCTAAGTGTCTAGATTAGGAGTCTACGGTAAGACCTACCATAATGAACGAAGTGTTCAAGCAATGATAAAAATATTCTAAACAATATCAATAGGTAACATTACAGAAAAATATAATGAAAAAGTTTGAAATCTATTTATTAGAAAATGAACAAATATATACATGTATATTAAGAATGTTTTTCACCAAGGGAGGGCTCCCAAGGCACATCGACTCCAATCTAGATCTCCTGTAACAAACATATATTTGTAGACCAAATAATAATTAGCAGTTGCAGAAGAATCTATATGTAGTATATTAGTTTTGATATGGATTAAAACTAATAACAAGATTAGGGGTGTGCGATGCAGCAAATTTTTTTCAATTCGACGCGTCGATGCGATTCATAGAATTTCGATTTGAATCGATGCGATTCAATTCGATGCAGTGCGGCGTTATTTGCTGTTAAGAGTTATTTACAGCTTGCATTAATGTAATGGGTCAACAACCTTAAAGAGTATTAAAGTAGAAAAATTCCACACGAAGTTTGAATGAGTCTGAACCAAAGCATTCTTAATAGGCCTAGGTACTGACCCATTCATTATAAACAGGAATTTGGAAGTATAAATGTCGTAGCCACATGCTGTAATTGGGCACTTCATGAAGTGTCCAGCGCTAACCGGGCACTTCATGAAGTGCCCAGCTCGCCTAAGCACATAGTGTAATTGAACGGTTTCATTAAAAATTACAGTATGTGACCAAGAAAACTGGGCAATTCATGAAGTGCCCAACGCTCATTGGGCACATGCTGTAATTATTTCTTTTACACTATGTGTCCAGCTTACATGCTGGATACTTGATGTACACACTTAAAACTGCTGTTTACGTTGCTGATCGTAGTATCTGATGTATTATTTTTAATAATACCAAATAGGGAACATTTTTTAAGAATTAGTCAGAATAAGTTTTTTTGCCACTAAACCAGATAATTCTGGCCTGTATGTTTTTATCATGGTGTCTTTTATGTTTTCTGAGTTATTTTGGCTGCACATAATTATTATATTATTATAATTGAATCAAAAAACGGTTTTAAAATTGTATATTGCTTAAATAATAATATTAATGGTGAAGTGTAGCCAAAACAACTCAAAAAAACATGAACTAGACAATTCTTAAATCTACTGGATGTAATTAAAATTTTATGCTTTAATAAAATAAAGTACGTTTGACGATTTAAAATAAGGTACATGTTTCGTGTTTATGAAACATTTTACCTGTCACATTTATATGAAACATAACATAACACATAAAAATTAACATTAACCTATTTTTCATGTTTTAATTAATTAACTTCTTAATTGGTCACTCTTAATAAAACGTATAACAAATCAAAATATAGCAAGGTAAAACATATTTACAGAGAGTGCTGTAACAGTCTTGAAAAAATAATAAAAAAAATTCTTTAGTTTCTTTTTTACATAAAAATTTACAGCACTTAATTTATATACAACTAGAAGAACCCGTGGCTTCGCTCACGATAAAAATTAAACATACACAATCACCTATCAATTATATAGTTTTGATTTCCCATTTATTTTTCTTGTTGTAGAATCTACTTCTTTAAACATATCAAATGTACTTCCATAAAACAAAAAAAAAATGTTTTTAGAAATTCGCTCTTAGGGTATTCTATTCTTGCATAAAGTGTCTGTCTATAAAACAAATGTGACCATATCCAGCGCCCCACCTACAAAGCCCAAATGGTGTTGCTGCCCTGGGTAGACTCATGCCCATATCGGCGGTCCTTCCTCTTGCAAGTGCTGTTTGCTTGTATCGGCTGTCCAGTCGATCTTGTTGTCAGGTGAAGAGGATTGCGCTCACTCCGCTCACACACTAAAGAAGCAAATTTGCAGAGACTGGCTCACCCGGGGCAAACGCCAAGAAGCATTTATGGTCATTTCTGCTTAACGCACGGTACCTGAGCTTGCCCTGATGACGATCATGGGGCACGATATAAGGAACGGCACCCTTGGCTTTTTCGACGACACTTTGAATCTGCTCGCATATGTTGCATATTTACCCTTAATTAGTACTTTATTATGCACCCCCGTCGCAGCAGACCTGCGTATTAGAAATCCTATTTCTTTCCTTCATGAAGGCATACGTGTTAAAGGAACCATAGAACGTGGCTTGAAATTTTATTCACTGTAAAAGATCATTTCCTTAAGGTTTAGGGTCTACCTTGAACAAAAAATTACAATGCCACTCCAGCAATTATTAAAAAGTGCTGTCTTGCGTTTTTAGACTCGATATTGAACAAAAAGACTGAATGAGCCGTCCCGGCAATTTTTTTTAAGTGCTGTAGATAAAATTAACTTTACAGTAGCACACTCTTCCTCTTATAGCAGTTAGCTGTCATAAAAAAGAAGTCCTTCAAGAATAAGTGATCAGTGATCAGTTATTTATTTTATGTTATACTACATACCAGAATTTTATATAGTGTATTGCACTTAAAATATATGCAAAAGTCTAATTCATTAACCATCTGGCACCAAGTAACAAATCTTCATGTAAACAAATACAATTAAATAGCAGAAAGAAACACCATTAATTTACATCACCTGTTTTAAATTATTTTACTTTCATATGTTTTGTTTGTAAACAAATCCAATTCAAATTCATTAAAAATCCCTGACATGGGTACCTTTAAGACGGTCCCAGGGCTAAGCCCTGAAAGTTATCAGGAAATTGATGGTGTATAAACCTATTCCATGAAATTCTACATGTATGTACCAAGTTTCGTGGCCATCGGTCCAGCGGTGTCTGAGTTTATCAGTGCCAACTAAATATATATATATATATATACCAACATCCTCTTTTATACTTATAGATTTTACTATTTCGTTTGTTCTTTTAACAATTTTGTTAGCATTATCGACAATTTACGTTTAATTTGTTCTTTTAAGTAAGTATGAATAAATTAACGTAACATTATTACATCAAACCTTTTCATTGTAATTGTTTTTATTTGTTTATAGAATATTAAAAAATGAATGGAGTGTCGTGTTTACTTAACAGCTTTTCAAAAATATGCTTTAACTCTTTTATTATATTCATACTGACTTCAGTAGCTTAAAAGTCAAGTTAAAAGTTTTTATTATTAAGTCAAATATAAAGATATTTAAATGAAAAATTATTTTAAAGGGATAACCTATGAATGTTAAACGTTATTCAAAAGTAAGCGGTCACTAGAAAATTCTAGCGTTTCGATTTTTAATTATCATTTATATTTTTTTAATAGTGCATTACCTATAATTTTCTACTATTGTTTGATTTTATAACAAATGAAAACTACAATATTTGTATTAAATTTTAAACCAATTATAAGTGTTAAAGTTTTATCCTAGATAAAGTGGTTACTATTTTATTTTGAAAAATAACTACGTTATTGTTACGTTACGTTACGTGTTTATTTTATTCATAACTCAACTTACATACTAAAAGATTTATCATCCAAATATAACGTAGACTAATTATATTTTCAAAATGCGTATGCAACTAAAACCAGTATTAACATTTTTAGACTTGACAATTATTAAAAGGTTCAATAGCAAACAGTAACATTGGCTACTTTATCACAAACGTTGGGGTTTTATGTAAACATTGGGATTTACTTAAACAAAGATTTAAAATCGACTGCCCAACATGCCTCGATAGTTGCAGCATGTGTCCAAAGAGCGTTGGGCACTTCATGAAGTGTCCAGTTTCGTTGGGCAGATGCTGTAATTTTGACTGAAATAATCCAGTTATACTATGTGCCCAGGCGCGCTGGGCACTTCATGAAGTGTCCAGGCTGCGTTGGGCACTTCATGAAGTGCCCAATTACAGCATGTGGCTACGACATAAATAAATAAATAAATGAGAAACACTGATCTTAATAATAAATTTTAATAATTTGTTTTTTTTTTTGGTTTTTATTAAGATGACCCCTTATGGGCATTTGCCTAGGGGAACCAAATCATTCACCCCGTGTTTAAGTTAAAAAGTATTTATTTATTGTTAATTATAGGCTGATTCAAATGTTAAAGTTGTAACAATGGTGAATAAAGTTATTGTTTATGTTTATTTATTTATAATTATATCTTAAATCCTATACATCCTTTTACAATCTTAAGAAATAGTTATTATTACTGGGCCTAAAAGTTTTACTTAAAAAAAACACAAGCAGTTCAAGTAAAAATGAATCAGTTCAAAGTTTGTTAAATCATCTGATAATCATAACAATTAGCCTAAGTAACTCTTGTCGGATACAATTAAAGTATCCCTACCGGTGTCGGTATCGTCATTCGTATCTGTTTCAACAAAGCTTTGGCTACTTGAGCCCGGATCTTCTATGATCTCTTCGTCGCAGTCTTCAAACATCTTTATTTATTTGTCATTCAATTACTCCAAAACAAAACATTCAACTGCATTCGCGCGACAGTCAAAAGAAACAAACACTAATTACTGCGCAGTGCTGAGCTTACGACGACGGCAGACAGCTCGACAGCTGAGCTGCTGAGCATCACAAAACAGTGTTACCACTTGTAGACCGTGTTTACCCGCAAAAATACCCGTCTCTGCTGGAATAAACTATTGAAAGTATTAAGAAGTCCCCACACGTGTTTGGAAATACCTGAGAGTCGGGTAATTTCTCTAAGAGCAGTATTTGTTTTTGTTCCATTGCTCGGTCAGCCTGTATCACCATCACGATAGCGGTTACACTGTAGCTGCCGCCGACTGTCGTAGTGCTCGTTTTATTCTCGTCATTAAAATTTGTGTACGGAATTATACAGCCATACATTAAAAAGTTGTTTGCAATAATTTAAAACACATTATAAAATAGAGAATCAATTTATTCCAATAATTTTCAAACTTGGAGAAAAAATAACCCCCAAAGCAGAACGTTTTCAACCTTTCTGCAACGGGGTTTGAAAAACCAAAAAGTTTTCTGCAGCCTTATGCGGTTCAAGCCGCGTGTAATATGGACCGCGAGCGTGATAATTTAAAATGAATATTCGGAAATAAATAAGAAATGGTAATATATTTAAATTGAATTTAATATTAATAATACAATAGTACCTAACTTAACATTTCAAACGTGTGTGAGTAAGAATAATTCGAGAAACAACAATATTATGTTTAAATTACTTAGAGTCCAAAATACTAACTAAGTCCTCTAAGAAAATTGATAATACAATAGCAATTAAATATTTAAAGCATGTTAAATAATAATAATAATAATTTAAACCTAAAAAGCAAACTAAGTGTGAGGGCCTAAAAATCATAAATCTTATTTTTTTATTCGCCAGACCAATAAATTGCATAACTTTTAAAAGAACTGTTACAAAATTTGATTAAAAAACAAACAAACAATTCCACTTAATGATATTTTAATTTTTCTACGTACACATAAAATAGTTTTGAGGTAAGAAATTAGAATAGAGAAATCCAAGTATGCTCAACAAAGTTATTGACTAATTTCAATGAGTTCAGTTTTTTCTACTATTGGCAAATTAATCATAGGCTATTTTGTTTTTATATTACCGTAATTATCAAAAGAACGCTACTCGGTCTTGGTTACTAATGTCATATTATTCATAGGCTGACTTATGTTTGTTTGTATATTAATATTTCAAAAGTCAAATATTCAATGTTTACATCAATAAAAATTAAATATTTCCCAATATATTTAATTTAGTAGCTTATACCTCTATACAGCTTAAAAACCTTAGAATTTTTTTTACATTAAATCAAGGCAATTTCTACGTTTTACGTATACTTTCATGAAACAGAAAATAATTATTACAATGGTTTTGTCAATTGTTTCTTTAACAACAATTCAAGTATAATAACAGAAGTTGTTAGGAATAATTTAAGAAAACATAGATATCATAAATTGCATATTTGAACCGCAACTATGCAAAGCATAGTATTTGTGCATTTGCGCAAATGCATGCTGAACCGTGAAACTTTGCGCATTTGTGCATTTTGAACCGTGAAACTTTAGTATAATGATATTCCTTCCATCATGCCGTGAAACACATTTAAATAAACCCCTAAAATCAATTTTGAGGTTAGGTTCGGGGGACAGTTGGACAGCGACTTCGGCCGAGGGGTCAGCCGCTGTCCTGGCCGACTGTCCAGGCAGTTGACTGACCTGTTCAGTTTTCACGGGTCGGAGTACCAGTCGAAGAAAGTACTGACTTACCGACTGTCCTCTCTACTGGTCACCGTGCAAACGGGCCCTGACAGCTGACAGAAGCCGGCAGACGATGCGCAGTAGCACTTAGCGCATCGGCGCATTCGAATTCGCATTCAGTCAGTGGTTAATATGATCGCATATCAATATTAGTTTTCAAACAATCGAATGGGATTCGGATACGCCTATTACTATAACATTGTGTCGCGTTGGTAATTCTGTTATTCTATGGAATACTTTTTTGTTACATTTCTCACGATCGATGCACAGACTATTGACTTGGCTGTTTTCGTTTTAAAATGCATGACGTTTTATAGCGTTATAGTTTGCAGAAAGGAGAATTTTTCTGCAGAAAATAATGTTGTCGACTTAATACAGAAACTTTTTCTGCAAAAAATAATGTTATTGACTTATTACTTTAGGATTTTCTGCAGCCACTATAAAAAAAAGTCGGTCAGGCTGAACTTTCTGCAGGCCTTGTCTTCTTTCTGCGACAATGTCACACTGTCGCCCGTAGTTCTGCTATGGGGAAAATAACAATGCACTACTTTGTCACGCAGCCTTTATTATGCATTCTTTGTTGTCAAGCGTCTAGAGTCTGAAAGTATTACTACGCACTAAGCTTTTCATAACTTCATTACGATTTAATAAACTGCTTTAAACATTAATATTACGCATTTATATAGTTTAAACGTTTAATGAATTGCTTTCAACATACATTCTAGACTAATGGCATCTAGTGAATCGCGATGCATCGAGGCCAAATCGATGCATCGGCATTTCGATGCATGCCCAATCAAATCGAATCGCATCGTAATTTTGATGCATTTTCGATACATCGCACACCTCTAAACAAGATCTTTTTTAAAAAGTTTTGCTATTCTGTAAAGGATTCAAGAGAAAAAAGAAATGGGAGAGAGCAAAATAACAGCTTCCCTAATGGCAGTCCGGTGAAACACAGTAATAAATTTATCATCCAATTTTAATTATTTTGTATGATAGTTGGCAGGGAACAAGAATTAATTAGGGAAGAGGATTTTCTTGAAGTTGGGAATCACAGCTTTAAAAGAGTAGATACCTTTACATACCTGGGTACAGTAATGACAGGACAAAATAGAGAAGACTTAGAAGTACAGAATAGGCTAAATGCGGCAAATAAAAGTTTCTATGCCTGCAATAAATTAATGAGCTCAAAATTATTATCCCACACAACAAAACTCCGTTTATATAAAACCATAATCCGACCGGTAATTTTATATGGCTCAGAAACCTGGATCCTTAACAAAAAAGAAGAAAGAAAAATAATAGTATTTGAAAACAAGGTATTGAGGAAAATCTTTGGCCCAACTAAAGACAATGGAGAATGGAGGACAAGACATAACTAGGAAATAAGAGAGTTGTAAAAGATGCGGGCATTGTAGGAGAGATAAGAAGTAGGAGACTCAGGTGGACAGGACACATATTAAGAAGAGAAGAAGAGTCAAGCTTGAAAAACATTCTGAAGGTAACACTTGAGGGAAGAAGACCAAGAGGAAGACCAAAAATTAGATGGTGGGACCAGGTCCAACAAGATATGAGACGAATGGGGCTTGCAGAAGAAGATGCAGAAGACAAGACGGATGGAGGCGCTGTGTTGCTGAGGCCAAGTACCGACTGGGGTACAAATGGCCATGGCAGTAAGTAAGTAAGTATAGATACACAGTTATGCTATTTTGCTTGCTACTATATTTGGAAGAGTAACTGGATCAGTGAAGAAAATTACATTGTCAGAAAATGTCTGTAACTTTTCATACAAATGACATGTTAAAATAGCCAGTGATACATTTAAATTATTTTAATGGTTAAAAACAAGTTTTAACTTCAACCAATGATTTCTTGCACTTGTGGAGAAAACAAAATCAAATAACTGATAATCTGACCTGTATATAACTTCCATGGAGAGGCAAGACCTGCTGCAGGCTCCGTTTCCATGATGTTGCCTTCCCCTTCCCCCTCCCCCTCCTCCCCCTCCCCCTCCGCCTGGAGAGAGGCCATAGTGTGCACCTGGGTGGGGATGTGCCTCAGTGGCTGCTGTCCGTTGTATATCCTCGCCAGCGCACACAGCTTCTCTCTCGTCTCCCAGCTGAGTCGAGGTGTCCACAGGGCAAGCAAGCTGCACAGACATGTCACTGTGTACACGATCGTATATAGAAAGTAGACTATGATAAAAACCACAGATAGGCACAAATTCTTATGCATTAACATGCACTGTACTTAAGTAAAGTAGAATCTCAAAAAGAAAAGGCCAGTTGAGAAGTAGCCATGGGTTGATAAGAGAGATGCACGAAGTATTGGTGCAATGTTGAGAGGTATTAGAAGATGCCAGTGCTGCAAACTATTTTATTCTGTTTCTTATTATCCATTGTTTTTGTTAAAAAAGCCAAATGCAGTTGATTGATCTGATGCGGTTGATTTGTATGATTAAAAGTGTGACCAAACAACTAGTTCATTTTAGATAATTTCTTATGGCGTAATATAGTTAAATTAAAAATGTTATCTCTTTGGCGAACTAAGCCGGGGTTAACTGTTAGTGAAAAAACTTTGGGATAGAAATAGTTATAGTTATCTGGTAAAAAAATATCTTTTTAACTTTTATGTAAACCGAGAAATAAATCTGGAAGATCAGGGGCACACAGTTGAATTCAGATTATTTTATCAATTTTCAATCACCTGTGTAAATACTGAGTGGTGAATTTTGTAGGACTTTTTACAACTCTTCTGCTCAGCTCTTGCAATACTTCCAGTTCATCAGCTGAAGCAGGCTTTAACTCGATAGGTTTTGTAATCTTCATATGCTGAAGATTAATCCTTTTTTTCAACACCTGGAATTTAATTGGTATAGAGATAAAAGATACAAAATAAAATTATTTAAATGTGAGGTAAATTTATTAAAAAATTAGTATTTTTAAGAAAGTAAGCTCTAAAAACATAATAAAACTGTATAATCCATTCAAATTAGGAACACATTACTCTAAATTCAAGACATCATACTAGTACAACTTGAATGATTCAAACATTAAGGGACCAATGAACAAATCAGAACCAACCAAAAATTTCAATTACACAAGTTTGTCAAAAAGTAGTGAATAGACTTTACGTCAAACTTTCAATGAAAATTAAAGACCTTCAATAAAAGGCAATACTGGCAATACAGATCGAGGCAAAAGGCCAGCTGTGAGTTGATTCACTGTGGGGTGGCTTTGAGAGAGTTTCCAATTGGTTGGTTAAACTGTCTTTAAAAAAATGTGTTCAAAGTGGATATAAAACCGTGAATTTTATGCCTTAGTCTTCTCTTAGAAATTTCTAGTCAAAAACCACTAATACTCATCAATTTGTTTGAAAAACTTTCATTAGAACTATCCAAGATTTTTTAGCATTAACATATAAAATGCTGGGAGCCGGAGGAAGTACTTGAACTAAGGACGATTTTGAACTATATATGAGTTTCAATTAACCAGATTCTAACTGTACTTTGTAAGATGTAGTTGGCATGTCTTCACACTCAGCAACGATAAAAGATATCATTATAAGTTGATCGTGCTGACTCAGACTCTTTGAAAAATGAAGAAAACAGGATAAGTTTTCAAATAGTATAAAAAATTACTATTTTACTGATGTTCTAAAATTGAAATACTTGGGAAAACAAAAATACTAATTAAATGAACCAACACACACCTCGGGTTTGACCGTGAAAGGCAAACATTCGGCCAGCATCTGTGAGAGCCTGGCAGTGCCGGGGGGCTGGGGAGGAGGGTGGCCTGCCATCAGCTGTGTGACCAGCCTCAACCACAGCTGACCAGGGATCAGCTGATCATGCTGCAACAGCTGGTTCAGCAGCAGGTGCAGCAGGTTGTGGGCTTGCAGGTTCTCGATCACTTCCTTCCACAGGTCTCCCATCAGCCACATCAACTCCAGTGACTCTGATTCGGCTAGAAAATAAAAAGTATAAATGGCTTGAGATCTATGTTTAAAAAAATAATATTAAAATAAAACTTGATTTAAAGTTGTAGATACATAAACTCTGAGATAGCAGAAACAAGTATTAAGGTAACCGGATAAAAAATTGTTTAACAAATTCATTATACCTGCATTTGGGTCATCGTACAATGTAGTTTTCCCAATTTCCTATTAAAATTAATAAGTAAACAGTATATACACTAATGAATTTTTATGCAAAGCCATACAAAAAACTTCGTTTTTTGCACTTTCTAGAAATGAGCATTTCAACTGATGTGTGGGTATCACATCAACAAAAAGGTAGTTTCGAATCCAGTAGATCTCATCTGCAAGAAACGAAAAGCAAATTTCATCAAGATATAATATCTCAAGAAATAAGGAAAATGTCAAATCTATTCTGCAAAAGAACAACTTCGGATTTGAGAGTGCACATTTGTTTAAGTAGGGGCCAACTAAAATCACATGAGTCCCATGAGTGTTTTATTTTATATTTATGTGTTAGAATCTGAAATTGTACTTTTAAGTATTCTTTTGGTAAATAAAGTTTCTTTATTATTATTATTATTATTAAAACCCTTCTTGTATTAAGTATATAAGTATATAGATTTAACATGGAACTTTTACTCACATAATTCTTCTACATCAATTTGTGGACAAAATCCTTTATGTCGTGACAAGCAGTCAATCAAGCATTTTTGATAAAGTACTTTCTTATATGTTTTTGATTTCAGTGGCTCAAACAGTGCCCTCAATAGTGGTTCAAAAGCAGTTTTAATTTTATGAGTATACTCTTCAGAACCATCAATGTCCCCATCTTTGTCATCTTCTGTCTCCTCTTCATTATCAGCAATATCATCGCCTTCTGCTTCTTTTTTGATTATGTGTTTATTTGGTGACCCTCTAGGAAGTTTTATACCACACCCTTCTTCTGTAGCTAAATCCATTGCTTGTTCTCTATAGAAACAATCTGATAAGTAAAGGAAAATCAAGCTAATTTTAGTCAAAAAGAAGACTGCACTTCATTCTACACTTGACTTATCCATACCTTTGCAACCAATCGTCAATGAAATGAAATGCCCAAACAGACCAATGGCTTTTATGAAACTGGATATTTTCAATGCTCAGACTGATGGCTCATATGTGAGCCTTACTGTTGAATCTATAGACTGATGGCTCAATAGCACTGCTCCTGTTTAAGGTTTTGGTTGTAATTTATCATTGGTCTATATTTTTTACTTCTGTTTACAATTTTGGCCTATAGAAGAGACTGGGGTTTAGATCAATCTCACTGTCATGCGATTGGAATTTTATAAGTGATAAAGTCTAAAGCAGGCAGCAGTCAAGATTCATCCGATTTTGGTCTTTGGGCCCGAAAAAAATCAATATACACTGGTCTGCTAAAATGGACCATTGGTTTAACAACTGGTCTGCAGAATTGGAATTACAATGGCTTCTACATGAGTTATCGGTAGTAAATGTGTTGAAATTTTAAATGTGAAATTTGTGTACAACAAATAATGAATAATCTAAAGACCTCTAATGATTTCTAAATTTAAATCTAATGATATGTCACAAGACAATATAAAATAATCTGGCTAATTTTCAACAATAAATGAATGTCCTAATGGTCAGAAGACCTCTTTGAAAAATATGTGATCAAAAACCGGTAATTGTTTGATATCTCCCCCCACATTCTAAAATTTTCTATATCCTATTTTTCCACCTGATATGGGTATATTATCATAGGAAAACATTTTTTAAGGTTATATATTCTTAGGAAAACACTTGTGTAAATAAAAAGAAGTAATTAAGATTGGGTTAGGATAGGGTAAGATAGGTTATGTAAATATAGCCTTTTTTTGCGATCTAATGTGTGTATAATTTTATACAAGCATTGTTTGAAAATAAATAGCAATAATTTCAGTAGAATTTTTAAAGACACATAACTTATTCGGAATCCGATAAAGATGAAGTCTGGTGGCGGTTGGGCTGGTTTCTCCCTCCACAGATTGGTTGGTTGGTTGGGTTGGATTGGTTGGTTGGTTGGGCAAATAGAACTCCACAGATGACGCATTCGAGTTTTACAGTCGTTAAATTTACGTTTAAACAGGAACTCAGCAAAATGTCCGTGGAAATGATGTTTCCTATTGCCGTATCGGGGAACATTAGCTCGTACCTCCCGTCACAGTCTTTCCACTGTTTGTGTGTGGGCTCCCGTGTCGGGGTCAATGAAATTGTAAGAATGATTAACTGTCAGGTGCTGAAACCCCTGAAATTGCAGACAATTGTGTGTTCGCCAACAGTCACTTATGATTGTTGTGCCAGGAAGTATGTGGTTTTTTATTATAGGGATCAGAGTTTCATGTCCCCAT
The DNA here is from genome assembly GCA_035578135.1 of Flexamia atlantica. Taxonomy (NCBI): domain Eukaryota; kingdom Metazoa; phylum Arthropoda; class Insecta; order Hemiptera; family Cicadellidae; genus Flexamia; species Flexamia atlantica. The sequence continues at coordinate 47,804,790 of JAQJVK010000002.1, read as the reverse complement.
GTAGCAACAGGAATGATGAACACGTCCTTAGTTTCTCTATCAATACCCCCAAACACCCATTTGCCATTAATCACTCGTCCTCTATTGTATTTTCTTTTTCCTATTTTAGCCTTGTTGATTTCAACAATGTGATTTGGACCACTAATAGGCTTAGGATTAACACTAAAGAAATCAAAACAAACTTCCCAAAAATAATTGCACCAGTCTACAACAGTTGAACTTGACAGGGACAATTAACGACACAAAAATTCTTGTCGCGGTGGTTTCAACATACACCAAAACAATGATAAACGATAGATTACTGGAAATGGTAACCAACCACTAGCAAACCAAGTTTCATTATATTGAGAAATTTCAGTTTCACACTGTTTTTTAATTTTTTTACCTGGAATAGTAATCGTTTTTCTGCAACGGAATTTACTCCTTGGTAAAGCACCGGGTTCGTAAAAAAACATGCACATTTTCTTTGCTCTCGGAGAAAACCACTCCCGAAATCACAGCACACACATGACGCCGCTGACATTGATAGATCGCTAATAGCTCGACCGCACACTGATAGACACTGGCAGCTGACGTGAGTCATTGTTGCACCGGCTGGCCGGCGGAGGGTACACGATGCGACAGGCATAGCGGTGAGTGGCCGGCGTCGCGTCTCTCGGCCGCGTATCGCCCACTATCAAATCTCTTTCCTGTTCTCTCTGCGGTCTATCTTTGCTATTTCTAATTTAGAAATTGTTTCAATTGTCTATTTACCAAAATATACCCATATCAGGTGGAAAAATACGAAATAGAAAATTTTAGAACGTGGGGGGGGGGATATCAAACAATTACCAAAAACCAAGTAAATTTAAAACCATTTATATTGAAATAATAGCACTTACCTAATATTTTTATCCTCAATTTTATCAATGGTTCTCAACTCTGACCAGTGGTGCACTTTTAATGTTAGCCACAAGTCTAAAAGATTTGTTATTTTTGTGGAAATTTTTTCCTTAACATTTTCTGGTTGTCGGACAACATCCTCCATAATACTTGCTTCAGCTTCCCAGTAATTTTCCTGAAAAGTTTCTTGTTTCATTTTTTACCTCTCTTTAATCATTACAAATAAAGTTGCTAGGCCTAAAATGGTTAAACCCAATGGATGTTGAAAGTATTATTTTATTTGACAATGAATCTATTTGTTTACAATTATTGTTATGTTGAAAGTTAAGTGGGATAGAGGATATAACTATGAATATAATTAGGTAAGCAAAATTTTTGCGCAGAAATTGTAAGCATTCGGCATGTCACAAGGTGATGGGAGGGGGCTTGAATTGAGGATCTTGATCCCGGGACTCAGGCAAAATACTGGAATTGCTTGAAGTTTACCAGAAAATAAGACATAGAATCAAATATCTGCCATTTAAAAAGCACTGGAATCTAAAAATTGTCTGCTTTGTTTACATTATAACATGTGGTGTGCATCTAAAAGTCAGTTTATTTTTTATCCATGCTGGAAAGGAGGTTAAAATAGCTCTTACTTGCACCGAAATGCGGGCCCTCTACGCCGCTCGCTCCAGTGAGCAAAGCGATGAGCAGGGGTGTCACCGACAGCACTGATGTCGAGGCCCCGCCTCGAGGCAGCTACTGGAGGCGTACAGAGTTGTCTGTACGTCTCCCTGGGCATACCTGCTAAAAAACCCCCTCATTTCTGTCACCACATCATTGTGATCAACCCGAGCGTCTGCTCATTGCGACATCGTAATGTGTGGCCTCTGTCCCTTTCAGGACTCCTCGCTGTTCCTTTCGGGACTCCTAAATTGATGATCAACCATTTGCTGTCCTCGGTTCTGGGGTCACTCGAGACACCCGTCTGTCCTCTTCTGGCGCAGGACGGTCATGACGAAGTCAGCCACTGCGTTCCAGCTGTCGCTGCCCTGTGACATCTTCCCCACGATTTTGTCCGGGGTCAGATAACCGCCGACCGAGTCGGTGAGGGCAGTCCATTCTTCGTCAAAGCGACGGCACACGAAGAAAGTGTGATGCACGGCGTCTCCCCAGGTAACCTGAATGTTCTTTCCACTGCGACCAAAATGTTGCACCACCATGCCGAGTTGAACGTGTTCTTCACGTCAAGCGTGACCAGCAGCACGATCGGACGAGCCGCATGGCACGCCTGATCCGCTCGTGTCACCGAAGCTATGATCTCTGAGATGGCGCTGAGTGTCGAGTGGCCCTCTCTGAGCCCGTGTCGTCGGGCCGAGAGGTCCCCTGCCGCTCGCACAGCCTCTCTAATTCTCGGTTTCAACAACCTCTCCATCTTTTCCCGCCATGTCCAACATGCACAGAGGGTGGTACGACGATGGAGCGTCCGGTGGGCCCCATTTTTTGCTCAGAAGGACGTGCTTGGCCAGTTTCCAGCGGGATGCGAACACTCCTAAAAGCCAGTTTACTACAAAGGTATTGTGCACTATTATAAAGCAGGATTGTTTTGATTTAAATTTTCGCTTATTATTAAGGACTTTCAGCCCCTTCAACCTCTAGTATTACTATGACTTGAGAAGGAAGTTACTGATTGAGTGGTTGCAGATTTATTACTATAGTATATTATAGTCTAATATTGTTAAAAATCCCTCGGGATTCAATAAGTTTAATAAAGTTGATAAAATGTTTTAAATTAAACAACTTTAAATCTAAAATAAGTTACAAATTTTGCAACACGTCTTAATCATTACACAAAACCAGAAGGTATAGTTTGAAATTTTTTAGAAAATAACATAATGAATAGTTGTTTTTATACAATTAGTTTGTAGACCTTGAGCCACAGGAAAATGACGTCGGCAGCCTGACGCAGCAGATACAAATCTGGCACCGAGTTGCCATGAGCCGCCTCATGTCTCAGGTTGATGATCCAGTCGGGCAGTTTGTGCTCTTGAGCCATCTTATACATCGAGTCCTTGCGATCCGATGATGCTGTCAGCTGGTTAAGAAACCTGCACACACAATAACCTATGCTCTTAATTTTGAATTGTATTTAGTTCACTGTGTACATTTTCACCAATTTTACAGAAAGTTATCATGTGCCCAAGAGAACAAGATTGTGGCTTCTTTTAGCGGAATAATAGTACTGGTAACACAATTATTTGTGCGGATGAGGATCAAAAGTTGGTGAGAAAATGAACAGCCCCACGACATAAAGCCCAATATTTGATTTAACAATTTACACAATATTGGATATTGATGATTTTCAACCAATTTATGAAGGGAATTCTAATTCATTTAAAGATGTTTCTATGTGATGTGGATAACTTGTACCATGGCTACTCATATATTGCAGTTTACAATATTACTTGGCCAGTTAAACACATGTGCCCTAAGACTTGCTACATTATAGCATTAGATACTTGAGGTAAATGGCAAAAATTATTACTTCATAAAAAAAGTTAAAATTTGATTATTTACGAGTTTTTTCTCCCATTTCCCTTAAGAAATAGCAGATAATGTCCACTTCTGGCCGAACTTGGCCTGTTAAACTAAGGCTTTGATAAAAATCAGCTTGACAAAATATGTCATTTTCGCAAACTGTAGACGGATTTAAATGATGGCTGATTAAAAGGTAGCCGGATAAGAGGGATCCTACTGCAAAAATTATATACATTAGGCCTAACTTTATACTTATATTCAATGAACACAGTTCCAAATTTTGATTTCTACTCTGAATGACTTTCACATGACACAAGAAAACAAAATAAATATTTAAATAAACGCAGACTGGGACTTTATTTACGAAAAAACAGCTACATGGGTGTAACATTTCGGAATATGTTGCAATTAGAAATGAGGGAGATACAAAAACAACTTAAATTTAAAGGAAAAGTAAAATAATGTTTGGTAAAAAATCCGCACTACCCATTGGAGGAGTTTTAAAAGAATCGATCAGTCGAAGAATTTCCATTTTTACTTAATCCACCCTATATGGAAAAAGTATTGTTTTCGTAAAAATGTTTGATTTGGGTTGTTAGTGGAAATATTTGTTTTAGTGCTCCCTGAATCCAAAAAAGTAGTTTTCGGAGTGGTGTCCGTCCGTATGTATGTGTAAACAGAGCTAGAGACGACACCAATGGTCCGATTTTCATGAAATTTGGCATATAGATATTAAACTATAATATCTCTAAGTATATTTTTCATTTTTGTGAATTTTTAATTTTTAAGGGTATTTACCCCATAAAAACAACAAAAATTCAAATTTCTCAACAATGGCTCAAACAATTTTGATAAATATTTCATGGTTTGTTATGCTGAAGATGTCAAATAAAATGACACCACCCGCATTCCTGTAAAAATTTAGGTTCAAAAGTTATGGGGTTTTAAGTGTTAAAAAAATAGACTTTTTCAAATTTACTTAAAATCATAAAAATTTATCTAAATATACTTGCAACCATTAAATTTAGCTTAAAAAACAAATAATCCAGTATCTTGAATTATTAGTCCACGTAAACTGGTTGTGGAGATAATTGATATTTTTTTTGGTGGTAAGTGCAGTATGTGTTCTAATGTTATTCTTTTGGCAAATATTTTAAAAACCGATACCTCCGTTTGCTACAAACCGATTTTAGCAAAATTTGGTATCTATCTGTGAGGTAATTGTGAATTTGTTTTACAGGTTTTATTTAATTTCATTATATAGGCTAGGTTTCTTGCTTTAAATGGCTTTGCAAGAAAGTATGTATCAGTTTGCTGATACTTTATTCAATGTAAAAATGCCCAGGCCTACTAATCAAGGATTTTGATCTCTCTTACTCTTAATTATAAATATTGATATTGAAACTATTATAAACGTACATTTTTTACTATGTAAATAAAGGTAGGCCTATTTGAATTTTAATAGTGAAGAGCAATTAAATATGAAGTAACGATCAGTTTCAAGTTCAGACCAACCTCATAACAGCAGTAGAATACAGAAGTTGGAGATCTCTGTCTGTGTAAGTGCTGCTACTGCCGGTGTTGTTGCCTCCACCTTTGTCACATAATTTTACATGTAAAGTACTCATGGTGCTCTCCACTCCCAGAGGCAAGTTGGGGAATCTGATGAATAGAAAAATATTTTGTACGATAGAACAGATTTTTCAAACAGCCTAGATTTATTTTCTGAAATTTATATGTGGGGGAAGAGGGGCACACTAGTGGACGATTGACGATTTTGAACTATTAACTAGAAAATCATATTTACTAGATGCATACTCAATCAAACTGACTGCCTTTCATGTCTACAAATAATCTTCTAGTTTTCTGCATAGCTAAATTAGATTTTAAAAATACTGAACCTCTGTGCCCTCTCCACAACTGCCCCAACGAGGTAGGCCTACAGCTTTAGTGGTAAACAAGATTATTTGGACTTAGTCTTTTTTTTTTAATAAACTGTTTTTGTTAGCCTTTAAAGAAACAAATGTATGAAAATAGCAACATTCTAAAACTTGCAGTACCGTATGTTAGTTATTAATGCCTTATTAGGGTTACAATATTGTACATAGTAATGGAATTTCTATTAAGATAGTAAGGTTGCAAGTTAACAAACTAAGGCCCACCTTGCTTTCCAAATACACATCTGAGTGTAAGCTTTCTCTTGCAATTCGTAATCAGTTGAATATGCCTGTAGATATGTTTCTTTCCATTCTTTTCTGAAAAAGAGGTCATTAAATCATTTTTCTAAAGGCTACCAAAAACCTACTCAACAATAATTTAAGTATTATGTTTTAACATTAAGAATATGTTCCTGATCAAAACATTAAAAAATGCAACTGTCGTAAAAACATACAAATTAAAATGAAAAAAATAAGTGTTTCTTGATAAACTTTCACTTCAAATAACATTATTACTGTAGATCAAACTAACATTATTACTGAAGGCCAAATGACTTTACCAGATCACTTACGGTAGCTCTACTAACATAAGGAAAAGGCAGTTCAAGTAATTTTGTATGTCCCCATTGTATACACCTAATGCCACGTTCTCTAATAACACACATATCAGACATAAGTTATGGTTGGTTTGAAATAGGTACTATCCTACATTGCAGTACAGTCAGGAAAATTGTTCAAGTAAATTAGGGCTCTTTCACACGAGGCCACTAGTGGCCCCCACTGGTTACCAGCCAGGTACAACCGCAGTTAGCGGTACAGGCAACTTGCAACCCACCCCACCAATAGCCTCCTCCGATTTAGTCGAGAAAATGCTGACGAGTAATGAACAACTCCTCAATTACGGATCAAGAACAGTGAAGGGGAAAACGCAGGCGTATGTTCAATGTTCATCCAAAACTAACGACTAGAAAGGACAGAGGCCTTTATTACACGTTGTTTTGACAAACTATGTGCAGACAAAAAAAGTTTTTTTAAATTAATTTTTTTACTTGTTTAATTGCTTCTTCTTTCCCTTCTCTTTTTTTCCACATCCTCCTTATTGTCCTTCTGCTCACTCTTTTGAAAAAAAAAATCAAATTGGCCACTCTTTTGAAAAAAATCAAATAAGTTAAACAGTAAAACTTGTTTAGAAAAATCACTTCACAACTGTCACAAGTGTGTGTACCTGTCTCCGCATGTGAACTGCCTGAGTTTACCCCAAAATACCCCCGTTGCAGCAGACCTGCATACTCAGCGAATTTCAAATGCAAAACAACGTATTTCAATCCAACATAGCGAGATTTGACATGTTTTGGTAAGCTCCATAAGAATAACATGGGGAATGAGTATGCAGGTCTGCTGCTACAGGTATATTAAAACTGGATGGTTTTAATTCAATATTTAGTATATCTGAACTAGAAGAGGCTATTTACCAAGTTTTATCAAGATATGTTGAGAAATAACCGAGATATAGAATTTTACTTATTTCCCATAAGGTTAACATTGGGACAACGTACTGTGTTTACCACTTTCAATATCTCGGTAACCAATGAACATAGAGCAGTGATTCAAGATACTAAATTGTTTGTTTTTTTGAGCTGAATTCAATGGTGCCAACAAAAATTCGATAAATTTTATTTTTCTATGTAAAAAACTCAAAAAACCCATTTTTTGGGGGGTTTATCCCCCTTAACCCCTCCTTCTGGTGGTCCGATCGGGCTGGTTCACGAACTCGTCCGAATAATTACTACTTTACACGCCTGTGCCAAATTTCATTCCGATCGGACCATTTTTGCGGGCGCTATCGTGCTTACAGACACATATATATATAGATATATATGTATATATACATATATATATCTAGAAATTTGAACGAATGGTGTTTTTTGCTTCTGGGGGCCCCAAAACGAAAAGTTATCATGGTCTCGGGCTTAGGTCTTACCATGAGACCTACGGTAATAGCTTCTTCCTTATAGGGGAAATTCGCTAACAACAGGTCATGCGCACGCTAGCGTGGTTGGGAGTGGCGGCCACTGGTGGCTCCATCTAAAAGCTCCCATTTCATTCGATGCTCCACAGCGAATTGCCACCACCACGATGGCCAACTGCAGTTGCGCGAACAGACACTGCTCGGCCACTGTGTCCCATCAGGCAACTGCAGTGGCCACGTCTGAAGGCCTTCACTAAAAACAAGGTTTAAGCTGTGGCGGGCATGGCGGCCTCTGAAAGGGGCTTCGGGTAATGACGGATACCTTGGATTAGGCTCAACCGTCAAACCAGTGTTAGGCCTACTTAATAGATGGCTTTACAGTATATTCTATATAACTTAGCCTAGGCAGCCAAGAATTGTCATATTTGCCATGCAGAGGCAAGTCGATTTGTTACACAACTAGTAGACTACTTTCTTTTTCGTCCCAATGACCACTAACGAGGCAAAAGACTAGGGTAGAAGGGGGGAATTGGGACTAGGTTTTGGAAAATGTACTCTGTAGGCTAAACCAAATTGAATGTCTTTCTAGTTTTTATGCCTTCATATCAAGGCTTCTAATAGACATATTTTCACCAACTTTAAGAACTGCAACTTTTTTAGTTCTATTTAATAAAAATAAAATTATTTTACATAACCAACTGCCCCTAAGGGGGGAATTGGGGACTACACCTGTAAGACATAAGAAAGCCCATATATAAAATATGGAGGAAATGGGTGTTATTAAGAAAACATAAAGAAACATTTTAAGACAAGTTTTGTTGAACAAATAATTTTTTGACAATTTTATAGAATGTTAAACTAAATTTTGGAGAACTTTACAGTTTTTTTTAGATAATTGATAATAATTAGTCCTCATGACCTAGGATAGTAAAAATTGTATTTTAGGTAGTTTAAAAGAAGTACTTTAACATAATACAAGTTAGATTTTTCCAACTTTTACAGAAAAAATTTTATAAGAGGTTAAAACTTCAAAAAAAATTTGCGAAAACCTGTATGCCTAGAACAATCACACACTATTAAATTGATAAAAAAACTTCAATTAATGAATTATTTTTATAAGTTAGCTTACTGTAGGCTAGGCTTCTTAATACTAGGTACCTAAGTCAATAAAATAAAAACTTCTTTTGTCATAAATCATCCATAAATGGCTGAATAACAAGAATCAAACCACTTGAGAAAGTAGCCTATACATCTGAAAAACTAATTAGGCCTAGGGGTTTCACTTTAAAACTAGTACTTTGTCATAATCATTAAAAAAAAATAGTACCCATTTTCCCGTAGGGGGGCAATTGGGTACTAAAATTTTCAACCCCTAAAAGCTAGCCTTTAAAGATAATTTAAAAATTCCAAAACTCTAGCAAACTACTATTAGGATGTATACTTTGGTTTTATGAGGTGAGTGTAAATATTTTTCATAAATTGAAATTGTTATAATGTTTCTATAGCTACCCCGACAAAGTTCGAGAGGCACTTTGTAAATCGAAAAACGTAAGGGTCGAACAAATTATTTTTAACTTGTTTATATTTAAGGATAACAAATTTAAAAAAATGGTGGTGTAAAAAACATAACTAGCTATCTATACATATTTTTCAATCCTTCCTAACGCAAAGGGTTGATTAAATAAAAATTGTTTAAAAAAGTAGTACCCATTTACCCCGGTACCCAATTCCCCCCTTCTACCCTAGTCTTCCAATCCATCCGTTTTAATTTGTGATTCTATAAAAGCAGGTAATACTAGGATAGGATGTGCAATATGATACAAGCAACTTGACTGATATTTTACACAGTAAAATTTGATAATAGACATAATTCCATTGTAACCTAATGCCACATTATCACAGGGCTGAACTTTTAAAGGTTATGTATAAGAAAATGTTACATACACGCTATACCATGGTACAATTTGTAACTTAGTAGCATTTGTTTGGATTGGAGAGGAAGATCGTTTCATTTTCACTAAAATAAGGTGAAATTTTAAATTACTGAGTTAGTACAATAAGTTATAAAATTCTATCATAGAACACAACTTCACCGCAAAACATAACCTCTACTTCATTTTACTCTCCACCAAAGGCAAGCGTAAATTTGTAACTATGCAGTTGGAAAGTTCACTATAATCTCAATTTTATCGATTAAGTTTAGCTGTTTTTACACTTAATCAAATGTCTAAAATATTCTCCTACAATAATAAATCTTTTCGATTCTGAAAAAAGTTTATTCCAATAAACATAGAATCGAAAATTTTAGGAATGAAAGTAACGTATTACATGAGTAAAATAGTACGCTCTCTCTTTCCATGCAAACCAAAACAAAAAAGACAAAGTTTGTTGTAAAATATAAACATAACATAACCTATCTATCGTATATCATTATTGATAATGGTATTTTAATTTGATAAGTTCAGAGTTCAAAGTTCAATTATTACTGTGGTTTTCTTCAAGAAGTTTTGTGTAGGTTGTGATGTGAGACAATACTACACTTATATTTGGTAACTCTTTAATGACATATCAATTGAACCATAATTTTTTTAATTGTGCAGTTTTATTTTGGTATGATGTCAATGTTTTATAAATAAAGCTTACCATGAAGCTTTACAAGCTAATAGTACACACCAAAAATTTCAGTGGTAAGTAAGAATAATTTATGCTTATGTAGGGGTATGTTAGGTACAGGGCCGGCCCTAGCAATTGCGGGGCCCTGGGCCGATCTGAGTTGCGGGGCCCTTCCAAGTCGCTGCGTAGACGAGTGTTAAAATACCGGTATAGGCCTACAGTGCTTAGCGCTTCAGCATACATTGCAATGGATTTTGTCTTTCAGTTAGCGCTACTTTTATTTTTTTAAATCACTAATTACTTGGTATTAGGCCTAATGGCCTACAATATGAATTGTGAATTTAAAAGTAGTGACAAAGATCATTGATTAATTAGGGTAACCTTGTTTGCGGCGAAAAAACACAGACAAAAGTACTGTCAGAGTCAGTTACAATCAGTCAAATATTTTATTGAGGCTGGTGAGTGAAGAGAATCAAAATCAGAATCAGAATCATTTATTGCTGTTAAACATGTACATGTAATGGGCAAAGTCACATAAGAAATTCATAGGCCTAAGCCTAATTAAAATCAGAAACAGATCAACAAATTAAAACTTTTAACAGGATGGTATTAAATCATTAGAAGTTACATTTAAAATTCATAAGCCTAATTAAAATTAAACAGATCAACAGGCCTAAATCTAAACACAGAATGGTAACATTGAATCATTAAAAGTCATTTCCAAGAACTCATTGACGTTGTACATAGGGTTTTCCAGTAACCAATCTGACAAAACTTTCTCAAATTTACTATTACTAACTTCTTTGGCACTAAGAGGCAGTTTGTTAAATAACTTAATACTAAAGACATTGAAAGACTTGACGGTTTTGCTAAGCCTACTATGTTGCCTATTTACATGATGACTAGATCTTGTGAAATGGTTGTGGATTTGGTTTGATAAAGTGAAGTTAGCTAAATTATTCTTAACATAACACAAACAGACAAAAACATACACATTTATCACAGTTAAAATCTTGGCTTGTTTGAACAAAGGCCTACAACGCTCAAAAGGACCTACATTTAATAAAATCCTCACAGCCTTCTTCTGAATCACCAACACTTCATTTATTTTTGAACTATTGCCCCAGTACAAGATACCATAGAGCAAAACACTATGAAAAAAAGCAAAGTAACAAGATCTAAGGTAATGACCAGGTAGGCTAAATCTAAGGCGACGCAACATGTAAACAACTTTTGAGAGCTTTGAACAAACCTTATTTACATGAGAATCCCAAACAAACTTAGGGTCAAGATGGATACCTAAGAGTTTAACACTGCTGTCATCATTTGCCTCTTTAGGTGCTCTTACATCTAGAGAGAAAGTTATATTTTGTGTCTTGGTCAAGTTAAAGAGAAATTTGTTTGCTGCATACCATTCGGCTGCCTCTTTGAGAACTACCTCATTCATAGCGGAACAAAAGTCTTTACAATTTTTCTCTCTTCTAAAAAAAGTCGCATCATCAGCGAACATAACAGTACTTGCAGAGACATTATCGGGCAAATCATTGACCATTACCAAAAACAGGAATGGGCCCAGGACCGAGCCCTGCGGGACACCATACTCAACCTGGGTAGCAACTGACATTGAACCCTTAACACTAACTTTTTGTTGCCTATTTGTTAAATAGAACTCAAAAATTTTGATTTGAGAACCAACTATCCCATAATACTCAAGCTTTTTCAATAGTATGTCCCGGTCAACGCAGTCGAAGGCCTTGCTCAGGTCACATAGCGAAGCTCGAGTGGCTAGGCCTCGTTCGAAACCCTCAATTACTGAGGAAGCAAGGGCCCCGACCGCGTCAGCCGTGGACATACCAGGCCTAAAACCAAACTGAACGGATGAAATTAATTTATTGGATTCAAAGTAGTCACTAACCTGAGTTTTCATTACCACTTCCACGACCTTGGCGATGATGGGAACCACAGATATCGGCCTGTAACTGGCTGCTTCCTTTACATCCCCAGATTTATAAATAGGTATGAGTTTGGATACTTTCAATTTGTCAGGGAAGATTCCTTCACTCAAACAAGAATTAACAAGCAGAGTTTAAGGCAAAATTAGAACATCTGCAACATATTTCAACAAATCATTGGACATATCATATATGCCCTTGGTTTTGGATGACTTAAAGCTGGTTAACACTTTCAACACTGCACTAGGCTCAACACTTTGCCACACAAAGCTCTGCTTTTCACCTAGCACTTTGTTACTCAGAAGCTCATCAGCCAATGTAGTTACTGAAGGGATGGCATCACGTATTTGGGGGATGACCTCCGTGAGAAACTTGCTGTGGACCTCCGCAGTGGGCTGATCCCTGTCCCTCGGCGCAGCATGAAGTTCTCTGCTCACCACTTGCCACGCAGCTTTGGTCTTGTTCCCAGCAGACTCAATGAAGTTCTCGTTGGATATCCTTTTGGCATTTTGAATGGATTGTTTGTACATGTTTCTTGCTGCTACGTAAGCCCCTCGATCAATGAGAGTACCTACTTATGAGAAAAACTAGTGGAAATACAATATTATCGAACGAGTCTTGCCATAGAATACCAATGCTTATTTCACCAGTTACTCATTTTAAGAAATAGATTACTGATTATTATTACTATTAAAATAACTATATAATTGCCAAACAATAACTTCTTTTTTTAAGATTTTTATTAACGCCCATAGTAGTACAGTTATGATTTTTGATTGGAAAACGTAGAGGACTGCAAAGACAAATTTAATAAGAATATGTTTATTTAAATCCAACTAATAAAAGCTAACCCTCCTTGCCTTCCTTTCGGCAAATTCGTGTAAAAGGTCATCAAAGTTCATTTCATTTACTATGGGTTCATTTCAATAACAGTTATGGGGATAGTTAGTAAAATTCAGTACGCTATTTGAATGTTGGGGAAAGGTTTCCAATTTTGCTCAAGTATTTTAACAATTTCACGGGATTGTCAACATCAATCGGTATAATTTCCCTAAACACGTTTGCTTCAGTAAGAAGTTCTGAGCTTTCGATGTTCTTTGATATGTGTCCGTCTTCAGTACTCGGCCGCTGCAGACAATTGGAGTTTTTTGCCGGGATTTTCACGGCTCTTCGTCTTCTGTAGTGCTAATGTAAGAAAGGCCTCGCCTTAGTCAATGCAATTTTAATCGTATTTCTGAATTCGCTCTTGTGCTTATCAACGTTTTAATCACGTTTTGAAACTAATTAAAATATCATTTATAATTTTCATTTCTTTTTGAATATTTTTCACGCGGAGTTTTCGAAAGCGCGGGGCCCCCAAAAGCGCGGGGCCCTGGGCAGCTGCCCCGGTTGCCCCTGCCTGGGGCCGGCCCTGGTTAGGTATATCCTGAATTGGTTTCTCACTGGTAGTTAAAATCGGATGATAACAAAACGCGTTTAGAACCCAACCCCTTTTAAACAGAATCAAGTTTTAACGCTACAGTTATATGACTTTGTAAAGCTGGAGTTGGTGTCCGAGATCGAGATGGCCCAGGGGCAGACTTATGCTGCTCTGCAGGAAGAGTCTCTTCAGTTTTTTCTTGCAGGTGCTACTGGCAGCATAGCCAAGCTTGTTTTTGTTACAAAACATTAGCTGTCAGTTCTCTTTTGAGTGTGTCAAGTATTGGTATCTTATGGAAGCTCTGAAGGGCCAAACCAACACTACAACTGCCCTGGTAAGGAGCTGTCCACATATTACGTAACACGCCTAGGTGGGGAAGGGGTTTGGATTTGCGTTACTTGGTGTTACATGGGCCACTGATCTTATCCACCGATATATGTCAGGAGAGATAAGTTTTGTGCTGCCCCTGATGACTCTGTCAGTATGGGCTTGCACACTTGGGAAATGGGACCTGAAGTCGTTTGCCATTTTATTTCCCATTTAAGCGACTCGAGGTCTCTTTTCATATGCATGACATAGGCTGCTAAATTGATTATTTTTTTATATTTCTTAGATTCTTATTGCTAAAATAACTGAATGAATACATACAAGATTTGTTTAAGGAATCTCTTCGACTGGATCCAGTCGAAACCAAAAAATCGGTTTAGTATTATTTTTTACCCGATTCGACTAAAATGCCCATACTGCAAAATTTACTCCAGTGGCTTGAGATCACTTATTGCTAAAATAACTGAATGAATACATACAAGATTTGTTTAAGGAATCTCTTCGACTGGATCCAGTCGAAACCAAAAAATCGGTTTAGTATTATTTTTTACCCGATTCGACTAAAATGCCCATACTGCAAAATTTACTCCAGTGGCTTGAGATCACTTTTCACTTACCGCATCACAATATTTTAGTTTAAAAGCAGTTTCTTTTTAACTTCTTCTTTTAGATTATGGTACTTTGGTATTATATGAAGGCCACCCTTATACAATGCGCTGCGTCGGTTATGTTAGGTTAGGTTATCATATATATGTAGGAAATACATTCCTTGTTTCGTTACAAATCGAACGATACCAGATGATTTATACTTTCGGCCGCAAAATCCCCTCCAAGTAGGCCAAGGTCAGGTTGTTGACGGTAGTGTGTGCATCACTTGCTTACAGGATTTCAACGTTGTCACAACTAGCCTGCTTGAGACAGTGACAACATAGTTCCTAAGTGATTTTGAAATATTATTGTAACTTATGTAGGCTATGAATTTATTGGGGGAATAAAGTCATTAAATCATTATTTCATTTAGCGGGCAAAAGTATGACTTATCCGGTATCGTTTGATTCGTAACGAAACGAGAAAAGTCTTAGTAACATATTTATGATAACCTAATCTAACATAACCGCCACAGCACTCTGTATAAGGGTGGCGATCGGGTGTGGCCGCTAGTGGCGGTGACGCTTTCAACTCAGTCCTCGCAAACATCGCTGACTTCTTGGAGGCAGAACCGAAAGAACGCTCATCATAACTATGTCAAATTTGGACAGTAAGTCAATTTAAGTTTGTTCTTTCCAATTAAGTAGTTTTTTTGACATCCAGTTAAAAATCTTTCTAAAAGTAGTGGCCTCCATATAATACCATAGTCCCTACCTAGATTATTGAGACTGCATTAAACAATGTTTAGCCTATTTTTATAATCAAAATAAAGCTAGGGACCTATTTACTGTTGCCTATTGTGTTGCCTAATAGGTTACCTAGGCCTACCGGTTACTCAAGAACTGAAAACAAATTTCCTCCCAAATAAATCAGATTTAATGATTTTTTTCAGTGGAAGATTTAATCATCAATCCCAAAGATTTTCCTACTTTGCGGAAAGGGGACATTGTTGAAATTTACCACCCTGAAGATGAATTCAGTCGATTACTTTTACAGATTACGTCTTTCAAAGAGGACTTGCAGGGACGAGGTGAGTGTCAGCATCACAAGCTAGTTTACATGATCCAGTTACATAATGAATAAAAACTCAATATGAGGAAGTTTTATTTATTTGAAAGAGAAAAGAGTGAGTTGAACGGGTGGTTGGTGGGTTTTAATCTTCCACCAGCCTTTCTGTTTTGACTAGACAATCTATATTGATCCAATAATGGGATGGCTTGTCCTGATTTTTATTTTTTCAGAGACCATCAGTGTGGAACAGAGTATTGCCACCACATTTCAACTTCGAACATACAACGATGTCTATATGAATGTAGTCAGCCCAGACACAGTAGCATTGGACTCTGTGGAACTCATCTTCAAAGACCAATACTTGGGCCGCAGTGAGATGTGGAGACTTAAAAACAGTTTGGTAAGTTAATGTGTTTACAGTTTATGATTTTACTCTTTTAGCAAATTTCCCTTACAGGGAAGAAGCTGTGACCGTAGGTCTCATGGTAAGACCTAAGCCCGAGACCATCATAACTTTTGGTTTTTAGGTTCCCAGATGCCATATATATATACATGGTCCTATGTGAATAAAATTGGTACAGACATGTAAAATAGTAAGTAATTGGACGAGTTCGAAAACCAGCCCGATCGGACTATTGAAAGGGAGGTAAGGGGAATAAACCCCTCCTCCTAAGTGGGTTTTTGGGCCTTTTCACTCAAAACAGAAAATTATAAAATTCTGGTTTAGACTATTGAATTCAGCTTAAAAAAAAACAAATAATTTTGTATCTTTAATTATTGCTCTATGTTCAATGGTTACTAAGATATCGCTAGTGGTAAACACAGTAGGCCCTACGTTGTCCAAATGTTAACCTTTTGGGAAATAAATCAAATTTGATATCTCATTTATTTCTCAACATATCTGAATAAAACTTTGGATATGGCTATCTACTGGACTATTGCAAAAAATCTCTCAATCTTACATTTCCATGGCAGCAAACCTGCATACTCATTTACTATGTTATTCTTATGGAGACAATTTTTGTATGCTCATTTTGGGATTTAAGTAAATTTTACTTATTTGTGGCTCCGTCTAAATTATTTATTTAAGTTTTGATATTTGCTGAGTAAGCAGAACTAATGCAACGGGGGTATTTTCTTTTTGGATGTATGTACAAAATGTGGTTGTTTAGTAGGCACACTACTTGTCTACCCCTCAGAGAATGCAGTCCATCCTTAGCAACACAAGCCAAATGATGTAAAATGTTTCTGTTTTCAGGTAAACACATGTGTTTATTTAAACAAGAAAATAGAATTTTGTGGTGGAAGTGTTCGTTGCCAGGTGTACGAAATGTGGTCCATGGGGGATAAAGTGGCTTGTGGAGTCATCACAGATGACACAAAGGTAAATTTATCTTTATTTTACATAAAAAAACCTTTCCTCATAATGTCGCTTTTTGTTCCATTTTACAGCAAACTACTATATAATTTTCTTGCAGTTCAAACCCCTCAAACTTTATTGACCGTGCCGGGTATCGAACCTGCAACCTCTTGAACCCAAATCCAAGACACTAGGCCCTAACTGTTTTCAAGGTAACAAATCCCCTTAAAATGTTTGTTATTTACTGCAATAAAGAACTTATGGTATATTACTTTTATTTTACTTGTTTTATATTTGTAATCATGGGTCTCATAAAGAGCTACCATATTGCATCTAACTTAATATACTTTAGTATTTTTAACTTTTTTTTGTATTTTAGGTGGTGTTTAGATCCTCAACTGCCATGGTTTACTTATTCATTCAGATGAGCTCAGAAATGTGGGACTTTGATATTCACGGAGACTTATATTTTGAGAAAGCAGTGAATGGTTTTCTTGCTGAGCTGTTTCAGAAGTGGAAGGTATTTAAACTCTCTTTTACTAGAATTTCATATTTATTATAATTACCTTGATTCCACTGTAAATTATTGATCAACTGCACTCCAATAACTGACATTATATATGTCACTAATCACTTGCAGATGTATGCTCATTAGTGCTGCATTCTCTTGGTAATCATTGGAACTATATCAAACTATGACCATATCTTCAGATGTAAACAAATAAATCTTGCCTTGAGCATTTCCTAAAACCATGGCATGGGTCCCTTAAAAACGGTCCTACAGCGAAACTCTAAAACTTAATTTGACATCAAGATCAAGGGTCAGTTTTTGTAGTTTTGTCCGTAGCATGTGCTTTACCATCATCCTCTGGCAGTGATGGTTAGACTAAGATGATTACGGGTCTCATGCCTCTAGAGGTCTACGGGACGGACTGCGGAGGTGAAGATAAAGGTAGAGGTTCCACTGTTAAACTTTGCAAGTCTGCCGTACAAAATTCTATTTGTGGTATAATTATATTGTTTTAATGATGAATTTGAAATCGAATGAGATTCTTTCCTTTAATAAAACATATATTTTTACAACATTAAATATGTGCCTTAACTAATTAAAATAGGTTATATTACCTCCGTCTTCAGCTTTCAAATATCCAGTCAATATCAGGTCAAATACCATGGTTTCGGAAAGTGAATTTCCATCATCAGGCCTGATTTCAAGAACACAAACGGTTTGTTGTCACAAGGTTAAAATTGTCACAACACATAACATGAAACAAATAAATTAACATTAAAAGCAACAGTGTATTGCAATGCGTACCGGCCAGAAGGTGAACGCCGACTGTGAGCCACCTTAATTAGGCTACAGTTACAAATAAAAGTTGCCCATTTAAGAATTAATTTTCATAAAATGTGTCAAATCTTAAAACACATAGACAGACTACCTTAGACAGATCTTACAGTTGCAGACTATCTATGTTTGTTTACAATCTGACTTAGTTAAAAATCCGTCCGTAGGTAACCAGCTGATAAATTACAATCACATTTCAAACATTATAATGCAAGTTGACTGAAGCGTTGAAAGCGCCCTCTAGAAATTAATCCAAGGCTAGGGTGGGGCGAAGCCTTAAAATAAAAAAGGCCTACCTTTTATAATACCAGTCGCCGGTGCGCTAGGTCATAAGCTTTAAAAAGGGTGCGATTGTAAAAATCGGTTAAGTAGGACAGGTGAAAAATAGATGTAACAGAAAAAACCCTTACACTTTGGTTCTTTTATGGTTATTGTAATAAAAGAGTGTTCTTTGTACTTATAGAACACTCTTTTATTACAGTAACCATCAAAGAATGTTTTAAATTGTAGAAGGCACACATTGTTAAATTGCATTAATTGGTATAGAAGCACGGGAGCAACCACGAGGTGACGATCGTGCTGTTCTCGCGGCTCTTCTACTCCGCAATCCCGGACGACCTCAAGCGCAGTCTGCAGCAGGACCACAAAGGCAGGTTCTACCAAGACTTTTACAGGTGTGTATGTGTATGTGATGTATTTTATATTTCAAAATGCGTTGGAGAGTTTAACACCAAAACTTCTATTTTTGTTCCTGTAAAACGTCACTAACTCGACACTCGATAACTCTGTCTATAAATCTGTGTAACTTGACTCCCAAATAGGTGACAGGAAATTTTCAACGAAGCATTTTTTTTAGAACGTTTAGTTTTAATTGTTGAGTACTTGTCATTTCTTTAAATATCATCTACTCAATATGTAACAATACTCATGTAAGTAATGACTTACATTCACTCATATTCAGGGTAACGTCCTCCATGAGGTACCTGTCTTAATAAAGTGATAAAGTGATTAAGTGATTAAGTGACTTTTATGTGAAACTCTCATTTGTTATGTGTTTGTATATTTAAACCCATTATAAATTATAATGTTCTGGGCTACTCGACAGTCACAAGGAGGTTGGCGAACTCGACACCTCTGGGTCCATAAATAGTCGAGTTAGTAGTGAGGTTTTACTGTACCAGTTTTATTTTGGATGTGAAAACAAAACATTTTATGGTAGTATATAATATTTGGAAAAAGAAATGAACTGTTTAAGAGAAAACGCAGATATATGAATTTTTTTAGCATGCTTATGTCGTACGCTTTAATAAAAACGTTAATAGGTACTAAAATGTGGTGGATGTGCATTCTAGATTGTATTAAGTAAAATAGCTACTTTATTTACTACAACTGTTAAAAAGATTAATAAATATTGTAGGTACCAGCAAATGCTTACAAATAACAAATTGTTTAAATAAATATTCATCTAGACTCAAAATGCAGTTCCCTAACATTAACTATCCTTTCTATATATTTTTTCTAAATCTTTTTAATATTACAATTTTTTCACCAGTTTATTACATTTTTAACTTCTTTGAAAAATTATGATATCATAATAAAATGTGTACTTAATGATGTATTTTTGAATCTATGAATCAAATAAAATAGAACTAATCAGATTTTAAATACTGACAAAGTTTATTTGCGATCGCTGTGCAGAGTTGTTATCCAAAACGAGAGGTACGACGACTGGAGCCACACATTGATCCAGCTGCGACGGCTCTTCACCGAGTATCAACGTTCTGTGTTGGAATATCACTCAAAAACTGGTTCGGACAGCCCCAAGGCCAACATTTCCACAGCAGCACAAGGCAATTTCCTGGAAGTTTTAAATATATCTCTAAATGGTGGGTTCCATGTTATTTCTAAATTTTATACGTAAGACAGTAAAAAGAATTTTTCGCTGCCTCTGCCCATCTCTGGACTGGGAATAATATAATCCTGAAAACCAACACAATATAATCCAAATCCTTACAACACCCAGTTTTTTGTTAAAAACTCGTCACCAGTTTTAAAACAGATGAATGCACATGAATATATCATTAGATATTCCTATGTTGATGAGAAAAAAATACTTCATCATACTGACAAGAGAAACATCAGTCTTCTGTTCTTTTTTGTTGGCTCAAAAGTTACCCTTGGCCAATACCAGTCCAGAAAAAGAAAGTAAACAATCAGCTGATTTTCAGAAAACCGACTTTGAATGCATATTTATTGGTTACTTTTTAGAGGAAAGTAGTGGCAGCACTGGCAGCAGTAGCAAATGTTTGTTTATTTGTCATAGGTTAGGTTAGGTTTGAGAAACGTAGTGGTTTATGCAAGTAATACATTGTGATTGAAATTATGTTTTTTCCCGAGTATAAATATGATAAAAAGTATCGTACGTCTCACAGCCGGTAAGTTTTACCGCACTCGCATGAAAACTATCATGCTTGTCTGTTAAAACTTTAATTTCTGGCCTGGTAATACCCGCATGATTGCAGTGTTTGAGAAGCACTACCTGGAGCGCAGCTTCGACCGGACGGGGCAGCTCGTTGTGGTGATCACGCCGGGGGTTGGAGTGTTCCACGTGGACCGTGAGCTCACCAACGTGACCAAGCAGCGGGTCATCGACAACGGCGTCGGCTGCGACCTGGTGTGTGTGGGCGAGCAGCCGTTACACGCTGTGCCGCTGCTCAAGGTGAGTACGTGACCAAGCAGCGGGTCATCGACAACGGCGTCGGCTGCGACCTGGTGTGTGGGCGAGCAGCCGCTACATGCCGTGCCACTGCTTAAGGTGAGTACGTGACCAAGCAGCGGGTCATCGACAACGGCGTCGGCTGCGACCTGGTGTGTGTTGGCGAGCAGCCGCTACACGCCGTGCCGCTGCTCAAGGTGAGTACGTGACCAAGCAGCGGGTCATCGAAACGGCGTCGGCTGCGACCTGGTGTGTGTGGGCGAGCAGCCGTTACACACTGATCCGCTGCTCAAGGTGAGTACGTGACCAAGCAGCGGGTCATCGACAACGGCGTCGGCTGCGACCTGGTGTGTGGGCGAGCAGCCGCTACACGCCGTGCCACTGCTCAAGGTGAGTACGTGACCAAGCAGCGGGTCATCGACAATGGCGTCGGCTGCGACCTGGTGTGTGTGGGCAAGCAGCCGTTACACGCTGTGCCGCTGCTCAAGGTGAGTACGTGACCAAGCAGCGGGTCATTGACAACGGCGTCGGCTGCGACCTGGTGTGTGGGCGAGCAGCCGCTACACGCCGTGCCACTGCTTAAGGTCAGATTCGGTGGTATTAAGACAGGGCTGCTTTGAAATTTGTATTCTTTAAATTGGTGCTGGGTCAGAGTCAAAGCTAAATATAATGTATATGAACTCTTTGGACATTTTTTTATGATATTCCACAATTGAATTCTCTCTATCCGGATCCTCTCTATCTTGGGACCGAGACCTATCCTGGTAAAGGTTTGTCTGATCAAACCAACAATTTCTAAATTGTGTCAAATTACAACCATACTGTACAAGCCAATATTCTGATCTAGGCTTGTGATTACTGGTGTCTTTCCCTCTAGAATCGTCAATACAATTCTGTCCATTTTGTGCTAATCTCGCCCAGTACTGATGTTTTGATAATATTCGTCCGGTTAAAAAGGTGTTACTTCCTTGAAGTTTAGTCTTGTTTCCTGTTAAAAAGTGAAAAGTTGTGTAGATAAGCAGGAGTCTACGTCTACTGTATTGAAACTACCGAGATTTAAAGAAAAACAGAGCTCCTTTGCAAATACAATATTTCTGCCACGATTCTACCATGATATTCATCTACTACCATACAAGAATGTTAGTTTGCTGCCATATATAATTGTTTTCTAGCAGGAAAGAATGAAATAAGATAATCTTGTGCTCTTGCTGAACTTTCCTAATGAATATTTAAAAACTGTTTAACAGTTTGAGTGTAACTATAACATTTTTAAAAATTGTAAGCTTCTTAGTAGTTAGTAAATTACATAAGTGGTCATAAGGTTTACATTTATTTTCCTCGT
Source organism: Flexamia atlantica (assembly GCA_035578135.1). Lineage (NCBI taxonomy): Eukaryota > Metazoa > Arthropoda > Insecta > Hemiptera > Cicadellidae > Flexamia > Flexamia atlantica. Next base: position 47,782,748 of record JAQJVK010000002.1, on the reverse strand, counting down.
TTATTTGTTTATTGTTGGTGTGTTGCAGTTCAATAACAAAGATGCCAACACTCTCACAGATGACTACAGTATGCCTCACTGGATAAATTTAAGGTACCACCAACTTTTTTATAGCTAATCCAAGTTTGATGTATATTTTGGGATCTTGCTCTCACATTAATCACATTGTCTTACAGAAAAGAAATGAAGAAGAATTGGCAACTATGCAAAATATATATTACATTTCATAGCTTTTTGGATCACTTTTTTCCAAGACAACTTGGATAGTGGATAGTGATCACTTGTGAAGTGTCACTGGCTGATAATGTGTAACTTCATTCTTATTCAGACAAATAATTTTAACTAACTTAATCCAGAAAACACTTCGTCCGCAAAGATTTTTGGATTTTAACTTCTGCACAAACAGTAAAAGTCTTAACTATATTCCAGGCAAATATTTAAAGTACCAATCAAACTGTTTAGGTTTTGACACCTCATACAGTTTTGATGCTTTTGCAGTTTTTTCTCCAGCAACAAGAGAGTGGCGTACTCTACATTTATTCCTCGTATCAAACTACCCCCTCGAAAAGCCAAGTCAAGTTCCCAGAGTTCTGGCGTTCGGTCTCGGATATTGTTTTTAGATGATGACAGCTTCACTCCGACAACTGAGGAAGAGTACGATGCGTATGATGACCAAGTGTTTGCTACCCCGACCCCTCACACTTCCAGGTAACTTTTTTTTACCTTGTTTATTTTACTCTAAATTTTAATATACTAGTGGCTTGAAGGGGCTAAAAGCCCTTAATAGGTGGAATTTATATTAAAACAATCCTTCTTTATTGAAGTACGAATCCCCTTCATTGTAAACTAACTTTTAGATCCACCAAATGTTAATATCTAGCTCTTTGTTTTGAATCAAGTGTCAGCACTACATGTTTTATGTAAACAAAAACAGATGTTTTTAGATCCTGATGCTTTTTAAATGGCAGATATTTTATGCTATTTTTCGTTTTCTGGTGAATTTCAAGAAATTTCCATATTTTTGCTGAGTCCCTGGCATCAAGACCTTCAGTTTGAGCCCTCTCCCATCATCCTACAACATGCCAAACACCCAAAATTTTGGCACAAAAATTTCCCTTACATTATTATATATATGGATAGCCTAAATGAAAACTCTTTCAGGTTTAAAGTATCCTATAACTATACTAAATTTTTATTGCATTTTTATTAAAAATGAAAATTAAAATATTATTTAAATGGAATTGAAGGTATTTTAATTTTTCTTTTACAGGGATTCTATGTTAAAATTTGCAGTTATAGTATACATAATCATCACTTCAGTTACTCCATATGTTTATCTTGTTACAGTTTAAATAGAGGTAACAGACTGACCAAGAAAGCAAGTGTGTCGCTTCTTGAAGGCACTCCAACAGCTAAGGTTTGTATAAGTTTATAATTTGAATGCATTGAAAATAACACTATTGAAAACTGCCTGAATGAACAACATTTTGATAGCTTTCATTGATGAATCTTTCTAAAAATTATGGAAATAAACTAGGACATACTTAATGAAATAAATAGCATGTTTATCAGTTTTTTGGGCTGCAAATTGTATTAAGGCTTTAGTAGGTGATGTTAGCCAATCTGTAAAAGGTAACAGTGAATGGTAATTTACACAGGGATTACCACCTGGTATTTGTATTTTTTGCTAGTGCGGACTTGATTTGAAGTTAATGATTGCCTGTTAAAATTTAAAATCTCATTAGTTGCTCTTTGGGAAAACACAAAAGCTTTCTATAAGTTCCTTGAGAAAATACTCTATAAAATAGTGAAGTCAAAAAACCCTGTCAATTTAATACGATTTTACCTTTTCCAAAAACTTTCCATAACTTTAGGACTTTAATTCAGAAATTTCAGTCCATCCCTATTTTTAAACTGAATGTTCATAAGTATGATCGCTTGATAATGTAAAGAGTTTTCTTACCTCATGAAACAGTTTATTTTCTAAAGGCCAGAAGCAATTAGAAAGCAATAGAAATGTGAGAATAGACCTTGTATCCATTAATTAATTTCAATTGAATCTGCTAATTCATATTTTCTTAATTAATTTTTAAACAGATGAGCAAACGCAAGCTGTCCGACCCTGACATCCACCATCTTGAAGGCGCTGGCTCCCCTCCCGTCACACCAGTTGCCGTCAGCGTTCCTACCAGAAGTGAAGATGACTCAACAATCCACACGGCATCTAATTCTCTGCTCAACTCTTCCATTGACGGTTAGAAAATGTCACTTTATTTTTATTTCTTATATATATATATATATATATATATATATATTAGAGGTGTGCGGATAGTGAATTTTTGGATCGCATCGGATTCGGATCGGATAGCTTATGTTCGGATCGGTTTAGGATCGGATAACAACAGGTTCGGATCGGAGAATACCGGATTCGGATATTTACAGTGTGGCGTAATGAGCAGATTTAAGTTTTCTCAGAAGCCTAAGGTGATTGCAAGGAACTACCATATTATCCTAATATGTAAGGTAAGGTTTGCCTTGATAGGCTTGAGTTGTTGGTTGTTGTGATATATTATTTACAACATAGGCCAAGAGTCAATTATTAAAGTATCCAAAGGTGCAACTAATTATCTGTTAAGAATTTAGAAATGTATTGATTCCCATTAAGCATAGATAGTATTTAATTGAATAAGTTTATTAGGCCTAAATCAATTTCAGGATTAGGCTAAATTCCCTTTTCATGGCAACCTAAATTTGTTCACTTTTAGGCCTCTGTATTTTTTGTTCTTTTCCTTTTCATAAATCAATAAATTATTTGATCAGTGACTAGGCCTAAGTGATTAGACAAAAAAATTAAATATAAACCTTGATTCACCAATCTCTTCATATTTGAAGAAAGCTTTACATTTTTATTTATGTATTAATGCCTAACAACCAAAATTTTGATTCACTACAAAATAATACTATAAAATAATAAGTCTGAGCAGTAAACTTAACCTAAAATTTCATGACAAGTTCAAATGTTGTAGATTTCAGGATTAAAGCTTAGTCATTTAATAATTAGAACAAAGGTCTATTGGTTTTAGATAATAAACAACAAGCAAACTCACTAAATTATTATCATAGGCGTAGGTTGTCAATTCAGCATTGAACTGTTACAAACTGAGAATGTCCATTTTAATCACGTATTGAAAATACGGCCGGCAGGCTTTGACTCGGCTTAATTCGTCAAAGATTAATATTCCAACAAAATAAAAACTTATTTTTGATCGTTCACCTTTTTTTTTCTAGGTAGGTAAAAGCTTAGTTGAAAAATAAAGTAATATTGCGATTGAAAGAAAGACGTTCTTGAGTTAATTCAGTTTTCAAGCAGACGATGGCATTTTAAAACGAATGAGATAAAGACAAACAATAAACAGGTTCGCCAACTCTTTGGCAGCCCAAAATTATTGTAGTCTTTTTATTTCATCGTACAACAGGCCGCTTCAGATATTTATGGCCTGAAATAGTCGTACGAAACATCAAAACGACTATTTACTTATTGGATATTTACGGGATATTTCGTTTTGGCAATAATTGAAGACGACTGTGTGCACTGTCGGTCATTGGCGAACTCTGATTTGTCTTGCCTGCGATTCTCTCTCCTCTCTTACCAGTTGACAATCGATGTTTCGTCGGTAACGGATTCCGGTCGGGACAGAACTAATAAAGGATGTTACTATTATTTGTTTACTGATTTAATGCTACGATACAAGAATTGATCTTAAGGAAATGATCTTTATCGCGTCGGTATTGCGCAGTAGTCTGATCGTATACAACGATCTCGATCTAATCACGAGTCGCAATATCAGCAACCGAAATACATCGCATGATGCATACCACTACATAATCGCATCGTTTTGAAGCGTTGTTCTGTTGTTCTAGCCGCAATCGCAAACGTCGCATTTCAAAGCGTAATTTTCGCTCCGCGATGTTTTCAGTGACTACTGTACTTTCGTCGGCAGTGACTTGTTCTGTTTGGAAGACCTTCCAAATTTTAAAATTTGACCCTTTTTCTTTTTATTAATTTACCCCAAAATATACAGTCTATCCGATAGAGTCGGATATCTAGTCAGTCTTACCGGATAGTTATAAAAGCCTCGGATCGGATTCGGATATCCGATCCGATCCGAATCCGATCCGAATTTTCGGACATCCGCACACCTCTAATATATATATATATATTTTTATTTCTTATTTCGTATATCCACACCAGTGGCATTTTTTAACTGAATGGGCCAATCACAGGTTTTGTTACTATCTAACAAGGCCCCTTTGATCCAGTTTCCAACCTAGTCAAGACTCAAACGATGATTCTAAAATTGAGAGGTGAGCCACAAAGGGGGGATCCACTTGGCCATCCAGTCAAGTTAATGTGAACACTTTTCCATATCATCCAAATATGAAAAAAGTCAGGATGAGAGTAAATTGGCGTTAGCACAGGATGCTTGATATGTAAGGTGACCAGACGTCCCGTTTTGAACGGGACAGTCCCGTTTTTTACTGTCGTGTCCCGTTGTCCCGACGGACTCTCTCGGGACGCCCACTTGTCCCGTTTTGACGTTTTTGGTGAGAAACATACTTTAAAAAAACGTTTTAGTGTAAAAAAGTCATAAATACTTTTTTTTGTTCTTTTTAGTTTCCTAAACTTAAAATCGATTGTAAAGATGAACTAGAGTATTGCACATATTTTTAATCTGAAAGTGTCTAAAAACCCACCAAAATGCTCCTAATGTTTCAACATTTTCCGGGGGGGGGGGCCCGGACCCCCCTCTATTAGTGGGGGGTATTCCATACCCCTCACACCCCTCGGAAGTCAGCGTCCAGTTTCGGCTGTTCCAAAATCTGGTCACCCTATTGATATGTTTAATTTACAACTTGAAAATCACCATATGGGTCATGAGTAAAACTCTAAAATAATTTTAAAAGATTCAATCTAAGGTCAATGTTAGGTAGTTAGTAGGGTTTGGACATTACATTAAATAATTTATATTTGGTTGGTTTACATGAAATAAAGAAGTTAACTGCGTTTATATGCAACAATGTTAAAAATACTTCTTAAAACAGCTTCATTGAATACTACTTCCTTCTTATATAAATTTGTCGTTGAGGCATCAGCCGCAATCAGCTTCCAGTTCCTTCAAACAATAGTCCTCCCCCTTTCCCCTTCTTTTTCCTCAGCATCTAATAAAAATGTTTGTCATATTTGTTGCTACGGCTCACTATGTGTTGCAGGCAAGGCTCTGCAGGATTGCCCAGTGGGGCCAGGGTCGCCGGGCGCGGCTGGACAGCTGCAGACTTCGACCTCCCCCGCCGGGCCGCAGCTGCCCTCGCCCTCGCCCGCCCGGCCGGGCCGCGCCCTCATCAATCCCTTCGACCCGTCGCACGTCACCATAAAACTCACCAGCAACCGCAGGCGTTGGTCACATATATTCCCTAAAGGTGAAAAATTGTTTTCAATTAATTGATTATTAAGAGAAATATTTTTCTGCATTACTTGGTCATCATAGAGTTTGACATTCATTCAACAGTTGGCAAAATTTTTGTTTACAAGGTTTTTTCTGTGGCATCACTGATCAGCTGTAAACGTGCTAACCTTTGCAATTTTTGCTAGGTTTTAGTGGAGCTTGTTTGTTTATTGATTAAACGTTAACCATGAAACGTAATAGGCCTACTAGGCCTGTAAATTAGCAAATTTACAATGACGTATATGTGGAGTGCTTGGTCTATTGAAACAAAAAATTCAGTCTTTGACTGGTTTTCATTTAATAGACCGAATGACACATGTATGCAGCATTTTCAAAATTGCCCAAAATGTTGAATAAAAACAATATTTATAGCTTACTAATTTATTTTAGGTTAATATGTAGTAAATTATTCCATTTACAAAATTTACCCATTGGTCTGTGGACAAAGTGATTTCTATATCACTTTGTCTGTAAGCAACATTCTGATGATTCCTTTTGGTCTCAGGGAGTGAATGGACCGACACAAATGCTCTTTGCACGGTAGCGAATGTGTTCATCCTTACATTGTAATTTTCACTGATAGTGAGTTACGACGTTGAGTCAGGAAGGTTTCAGGAGGTGTTCTTGCTTTCCAGGACCGACAGGCTTGCTCATCCAACAACACCATTACCAGGCGGGGCCGACAGGAGGCACCAACAACTGTGAGCAGCCCCCGCCCGCCTCCGAGCCGCAGAAAGTCGCCAGGTCCTCGTCCCAGGCCGGGCTGCTGGACCGTGAGTAACCGCTACAAACTTGTGTATGAATCCTTTCAACCTGATGTCAATTCTCGCAAAACTCAGTTCAAATGAAATGTTTCTCTTTATTAGATTTTTTGCATTTAGAGTAATATGAAATAATTGTAAATTGACAAATCATTGCAAAATGTAGTACAAGAAAAACAATTAAAATTTTGAATTAGTTAAAATTTTTAAGAGTTAACAGTAAAAAAAGAATGATTAGATGGTCAAAACAGTTGGTTAAGTAGCTTGTAAATTATTTATCATAATGTTTACTGTAATTAAAGTGGAAAACAATTTTTTTACATTTGGTGTAAATGAACATTTTGGCCCCCCGGCAACCGCTGGTTCCAAGTAGTGGCGCACTCACCCGGGGCTGGGTATGGCACCATTGCACAGCCAGGTGCCTAGCCAGAGGCGGTGCCAAAATCTCACCATTTCAGATGTCTAATACCTGTCTATTATCTGTTCCATGTGCCGATACCGATGGAGTCTCGGTTTGCCGTCCTGGTCCGACGGCGCTGCTGCACCAAACATGCCCAGGGAAATGTACCGCACCAGGAACACGAAAGCGACAAAGCACAAAGAACACAAAAACTCCCCACCACAAAACACCACCCACACATAAGTATTTAGAAATAGTAAATGTTGGCTCTGGGATTAGAAACTCTTCTGTCAACTATCTGTGACCTTTGGGTGTCCTACTAACATATCATGTCTTTACAAACTTCCTTCACTCTCAAAACATGGGGGAAACCAGAACAACACATAACCAAACCGTGATTTCAGGAACAAACACAGCAAACAACTGGTGGTCCAACCAAGTCTTCGAACTTCTGACTACGACTCTCAACAATAAAACAGCCACCACCTCGACACGCCACAACAGCACCGGCCAACCACAAACAAATCACAATCACATCTGACACCCAGGACCAACAATTGAAAAGATCAACTCCAAATTGACAAACAACAAAACACATACACTGACCCACACACACGAACCCAAACACTGAACAACACCAATGCATGCCCACACGCTCGCACGATTGCTTGGCTTAAAAAAAAAAAAAAAAAACAGGTTGCTCAATGTGGGACCAACTAACAATGGGCCACTGTTTGGTGCATGACTAACAACACTTCAAAGGGTGAAAAAAAGAAACTAACATCTGTTCTAGGGCATGGTGAAGGGTTTGAGCAGACAGAAAACTCAAGGAACAACCTTTTCTGAACCAGCACAATATACCTTTCTCACCCCAACCTCTTCCTGATGTATGGACTTACTAGGTCCTACATCACTCTTCTCCTAATCTCCCTCCCTCTCCCATTCAATGATACATTAGCTGGGCTATCCCAGAGATCTGTATCAAATACCAAATACCATTTGGTGTAAATGAACATTTTGATATTTGTGACAATAGTTTTCAAAAATTATATAATGAATTTTAAGGTGGGAAATTATGGACAGGATAAGCAGCCTTACCTTTGAAAATGTAGGCATCCCAGATAGAACACATAATGCACACATAAAAATATAGGATATTTCGAGGCCACTGGCTTCTTTATCAACTTGAAGGAGAAAGGAGAGAAAGTTGAGATTTTAAATATTACTGGTCACTGGTTCAGGTGTACCAACACACTTTAAAAGTCACAGGAAAATTGAAAACATATTAGTCCTTGTGTATAATCATTTAAATTTACAGTCACTTCACTAATTAAAATATTTACTTATATACAATGTCTGAGCCTGCTTGAGGGTAAAGGTAACGGTACGTCCTGAGTGCACGCTGGTTCCGATTCCGACTCAGATTCAGATTTTCGGCGACAGGAATGACACTTGTATTTTAACGGAAGTGGCCATTGTGGCAGCCGGAAGCAGAGCTTGCGCGCAGGTGCCTGCTCACCGAAATGTATAATTATTCATTCCGGTTGCGGATTCCAGTTTCCGATTGCTCCAGCCGCCATTTTTAATAGCAACATTTAATTTTGAAATCTAATTAATTCAGCAGTTTAATAGATTTACCAGCTATAATCTCTCATATTGTAAGAAACCCACCAATCTGGGATTAAATACTCATAGTATATTCAAACAGAGATATTATAGATAAATGTTAGAAAGAAATTTCATTGGAGCTCGGCGTTGAAGGTTAGTAAAACAACCTATGGGCAAGATCATTCATACAATACTTCTTTTATGTTCAATGACTGTAGGCCTAGTAGATAAGACAAAATAAGGATTTTCTTACAAATAAAGCAGCTTATTCAAACTTAAAAGAAAGTATATAATGGTCTGGTTCAAGTCACAGAAACTAAAGGTCGAATTTGAAATGATAGGTTATTATATCAGTCAGCTAAAATGAGAGTTAAAATATTTCTTATACGCGCCTCCAATTTTTTGTAAATCCATTGTTGTTTCCTTATCTGCTCTTCTCACTATCTTAATATATTTTTTGTTGATTTCCACGAACTAGAAAGACTTGAGATAAAGTACACAAATTAAATCCTGACTATGTCGAAGTTGCAAGCATAAATTATCTTTGTTGTTAAGCTTGCTTTGCTGCTGTTTACCATTATAAAACAATTAATTGCTTAGTGTTTTTTTTACCACTCCCCGATCTTTTCCTCAGAGGCCTCCTAAATTACCAATATGCCGTGTAAATTAATTAATGACATTTATTAAATTACGTATTTATTACATTAGCTGTACAATCAATGGTGAAAAATGTACACAAGATTGGCAACTCTGTTGCCTGCTCGCCGAGTCGGCGAAGTATTTCAAGCCTCCACTATGGCCACCTACAAAAAATCTGATTCAGCCTAAACAGGCACCGATAATCTGAAACTGAATCGGAATCGGAACCGGCGTGCACTCAGGACGTACCGTAAGGTAGGGAATGGTTAATCTTAGGTTCAGGTTTGGGGGTTCTCTTGATTTGGTGAACCACTGATATGAAAGCTCCCATCTTCTGAGCTGTGATGAATTGCAGCTGGGTGGGAAGGATCTAATAACTTTTGAGTTGAAGCAACTATTGAGATCAGGTATTTGATGACTGGCAGCATGGGTGGGTATGGGTTTTTCAGGATGGTTGACTTTTTTCAAAGGTAAGCCTACTTATCCTGTCCATAATTTCCCACCTAATTAGGCAAAAAGCCCTTTCCAAACAAGACTAACCTCATAATGAATTTTAACATATTAATGAATTTTAACATAAGTTATAACTAAATTTCTACACGCAAGTTTTTTAGGAAGTAAGAACAATAATTTAGTGTTATTCTTATGCTACATTTTAGATGTCTTGAAGCCGAGATCGAGTGTAGTCAGTGTGACTGGAGGTCAGAAGAAGAACCAAGCGCTCATCTGGGGTGTGACGGGGGAGCAAGAGTGGACTCCAGCCCTCACCACAGGTGTGTTGTGATTGTGCACAGCGAGCTCTACTATAGTGTGTCTTCTATACCTGTAGTTTCTTTGCATCAGTTTCTAGCAAAACACTATTAAAATATACCTTAAAGATGTTTGTCGTGTAGAATTTAGGAAAGTAGATATAAGACTAAAATAGTTTTTTGTGTTCAAATTAGATGAAATTGAAGTATATTTTTAACTTTCGTGTTAATATATGATTAGATGCGACCCCGATTTGTTGAGCAAGAGTTTTTCAAAAAATGATACTGCACAGTCCAACAAATATGAAGCTGTTTATTATTTTGATCTTCATAACATGGTAATTCTTCAATGGTAATTCTCTGTAAGTTCATTGCTTTGAAATTAATATACTGTGTCGTATTTGTAACTTGTCAATGATATCAGCTGTTCAGTTGTATTTAACAGTGTCAATAGCGTATTATTCCATAATTTAATTTTGATTGTAGTTTCAACATTACTCTAGAATGGAGCTTTATATTAAGTTTAATATATCCCATGGGTGGTTTCCAACTAGAGGTTTTTTATCACAGCAATTGACATTTGAGGCAAGCGAAACAATTATATAGCCTTTTGGTAATCTTAGGTTTGTGTTATTGTGGAAGCTAATAAAGCCAAAACAAGTTTATCAAATCATTATTCTTTTAAATATTTTATTAAAAGTGTGATTCAATCAGTCAAAACTCCAAAAAGCTTAGAAAAAAGACAAATAACATGATGATTATACTAAGATATTTCTGAGCATTAACAATAGAGGTGTGCGGATAGTGAATTTTTGGATCGGATCGGATTCGGATCGGATAGCTTATGTTCGGATCGGTTTCGGATCGGATAACAACAGGTTCGGATCGGATAATACCGGATTCGGATATTTACGGTGCGGCGTAATGAGCAGATTTAAGTTTTCTCAGAAGCCTAAAGTGATTGCAAGGAGCTACCATATTATCCTAATATGTAAGGTAAGGTTTGCCTTGATAGGCTTGAGTTGTTGGTTGTTGTGATATATTATTTACAACATAGGCCAAGAGTCAATTATTAAAGTATCCAAAGGTGCAACTAATTATCTGTTAAGAATTTAGAAATGTATTGATTCCCATTAAGCATAGGTAGTATTTAATTGGATAAGTTTATTAGGCCTAAATCAATTTCAGGATTAGGCTAAATTCCCTTTTCATGGCAACCTAAATTTGTTCACTTTTAGGCCTCTGTATTTTTTGTTCTTTTCCTTTTCATAAATCAATAAATTATTTGATCAGTGACTAGGCCTAAGTGATGAGACAAAAGAATTAAATATAAACCTTGATTCACCAATCACTTCATATTTGAAGAAAGCTTTACATTTTTATTTATGTATTAATGCCTAACAACCAAAATTTTGATTCACTACAAAATAATACTATAAAATAATAAGTCTGAGCAGTAAACTTAACCTAAATTTCATGACAAGTTCAAATGTTGTAGGTTGCAGGATTAAAGCTTAGTCATTTAATAATTAGAACAAAGGTCTAATTGTTTTAGATAATAAACAACAAGCAAACTCACTAAATTATTATCATAGGCGTAGGTTGTCAATTCAGCATTGAACTGTTGTCTGAGAATGTCCATTTTAATCACGTATTGAAAATACGGCCGGCAGGCTTTGAGTTGGCTTAATTCGTCAAAGATTAATATTCCAACAAAATAAAACGGCTATAGTTCCGCAGAAGGGGCACGCTTCGTCTCACTATCTAGGGATTTTTGATCGTTCACCTTTCTTTTTCTAGGTAGGTAAAAGCTTAGTTGAAAAATAAAGTAATATTGCGATTGAAAGAAATACGTTCTTGAGTTAATTCAGTTTTCAAGCAGACGATGGCATTTTAAAACGAACTGAGATAAAGACAAACAATAAACAGGTTCGCCAACTCTTTGGCAGCCCAAAATTATTGTAGTCTTTTTATTTCATCGTAACAACAGGCCGCTTCAGATATTTACGGCCTGAAATAGTCGTACGAAACATCAACACGACTATTTATTTATGGGGTATTTACGGGATATTTCGTTTTGGCAATAATTGAAGACGACTGTGTGCACTGTCGGTCATTGGCGAACTCTGATTTGTCTTGTCTGCGATTCTCTCTCCTCTCATACGAGTTGACAATCGATGTTTCGTCGGTAACGGATTCCGATTGGGACAAAACTAATAAAGGATGTACTATTATTTGTTTACTGATTTAATGCTGCGATACAAGAATTGATCTTAAGAAAATGATCTTTGTCGCGTCGGTATTGCGCAGTAGTCTGATTGTATACAACGATCTCGATCTAATCACGAGTCGCAATATCAGCAACCGAAATACATCGCATGATGCATACCACTACATAATCGCATCGTTTTGAGGCGTTGTTCTGTTGTTCTAGCCGCAATCGCAAACGTCGCATTTCAAAGCGTCATTTTTGCTCCGCGATGTTTTCAGTGACTACTGTACTTTCGTCGGCAGTGACTTGTTCTGTTTGGAAGACCTTCCAAACTTTAAAATTTGACCCTTTTTATTAATTTATCCCAAAATATACAGTCTATCCGATAGAGTCGGATTTGTAGTCAGTCTTACCGGATAGTTATAAAAGCCTCGGATCGGATTCGGATATCCGATCCGATCCGAATCCGATCCGAATTTTCGGATATCCGCACACCTCTAATTAACAATAAACAATTTATGATTTTATATATGTACACGGTATGTTATTTAGAGTATTTTTTAAGTTTAGTGCCATGAAAAAATTAATCCTTGGGAACAAAAATAAATTTTAAACTATGAAAAATAACAAATTTTGTCCTGTCTACATTACAATGTCATAGCCCATTTATATTTGTGGTTGTTTATACTACCAAAAAAATAATACCAGGGATTTCTATCATTCATATTCAATCACTTGTGTGCATATTTGATTTATTGGGTATAAATGTGGGTATCCTTGAAAATTTTGGCTAATTTGCATGCTAAGCCCAAAACAATTGAAGGTTCAGTTGATCTGTCATCAAGTTTTTTTTCTTTCAATTGGAATTGCTGTCGAGATTATAAGTAAAATTTGCAATGAGTGGATTTTTTGAGTGAGTAATTTATTGATTTAGTGAGTTGGTGGCGCAGTTGGTAGTCTCAGATCTGTGGCTTGGAAGTGTCGCAGGTTCAAGACTCGAGCTTGTCGCATACTTTCAGCAGTACTGTTCACCCTTTTATTGTACCAGCTCACTCCTTGCCTTTGCTCGATAACTTCCACAGCACAGATCAATAGTCTACGTGGGCGGGGCAAGGGCAAGGTGAAAAAGGGCCTCTTTAAATAAACAAAAAAAACAGTCAAGGTAAATTTTAGACAGATTAAATTAAAAAAAAACTTCAATTATTGTTTTTATTCAATTTGTGTTTGTAGTTACAAAAATCCTTGGGTATCACCTATCACTGGTCAAGCCTGAAATTTATTTCCACCCTCCTAAAATATGTACAAAATTGCAGGAAAGCAAATTTTTTGCTTATCATGCTAAAAATGAATCAGATTGGAATAATTTTTGTTATAACTAAGAATAAAAATTAACTGCAGTAGTGGAAGAAGAATGTGTGATGTTTTTACTGTTTTTATTGAATTTAAATTAGACCAAATTTGCTTTTATATATTTAAAATAATAATTCAGCCATCAGTCATTTTTTTGCATCAAGATAAAATAATGGGACGAACTGTAAAATTTAACCTTTTTAAGAATTCTAACTTACTCATTAAAAAAAAATTAAAGAAACAATCACCATCTCATAGTGAATACTGAAACAGCAGAAGTGGTCTGAGGTTGAACACTTTGTAGGGGCAAGGGCGAGCGGCTCGGTCGGTCGCAAGAGCATGACTCTGTTGTGGGGAGCGACCGGGGAGCAGGAGTGGACTCCGGCATTGACGACAGGTTCCATCTACATCACTCAGTACACTAACACTTCCTCCGTGTCTGTCGTTGTCCGCTTTGGGTCTTAGCACTGTTCCATTGTCTCATAATGCTGTTCTATCATTCCTTCACAATACGTCGATCGGCTGTGTTCTTTTATATTTAGTGTCTGTTGTCTGAAGAATAGCGGTAGGTTTACCCAAAATTTTCAGTCACATTTGTAGGTTTGATGCTGATTTAAAGTGTTACTTTCAGATCGTCCCTTGAGATTTTAATTACAGTTTAATTCTCTTGAGAATTATAAATAACGACTCTCTGTAGAATCGTAGAATTTTTAAAGTACCAGCTTGAAATTCAGAGTGAAAATAACTGTCCAGGATGTAAAAGAGCCTAATATTTTCTTCTTACTAATAAACATTTAAGCCATTTTCAGTAAAATTCCAAATTTACAAAACATGACTTTTGAGACACTTAAACAAATTTGATGATGCAGAGTTAATTAATTAGTCATGTGGTATTTGGTTTTATCCTTAAAATAAAATCTAATTATTTTTTAAAGGCAGCATTTAACTTTTTAAAATTAAATATAACATTTCCTGATTTGATTCCCTCAGAAAAAAATTGTTAGTTTTTATTTGCTGAAGCACCACATAAGAAGGATTAACAAATTATTCCTTAATTTTCGATCCCAGTTTGTGATTATTAATTGAAAATATATAGCTGTCTTACTGAGCCTATTGGTTACTTTTTATTGTTTTTCATTTTTCAAAGTGATCAAGTAAAGTTTGGCAGCCTATATAATTATTAGTTTTAAAATTGTGTATATTTTTAGGTAAGAAGTTGCTGAACACTTATTGCAAGCAAAGAAAGTACCTCACATTTTCTATTTTTTTTTCTACTAAGAATAATTAAAACTAAAAAAATGTCAGTTAGTTGCTTTGATTGCACTAAGAATTCAGCAAATTCTAACCTAAGATTTTAAAAGTAATGATCACATAACTAAACTAATTTTCAGTTCTAAAGGAATATCATTCCCTCACAACGGATCGTTCACTTCAGTTAAAATCATTTTCACTATTGCTTCCATTTTAGTGTTCAAGCTTTGTCAACTGATGTTATTTGGATTGTAATTTATTCTGAACTTGTTGGTGGTTTGGTTGGAATCAAGGTGGAATTAGTTCTAAGGTGCTGGTGAATAAAGCTAGGAGATCACAGTAATTTTTATATGTTTTGATAAAGTTCAGGCGAAGGATGAAAGCCTGGTGGAACTAATTGCATTGGTGGAATAATTTATGAGTTTTTATTGGATATTTGAAGGAGCTTTTTTATTTATTCTGCATCGAGTTTTACCTTATACTAATTAAATAATGCAATTTCAACTAATAAGATCCTGAAATATGTTAGGGTAAATCAACATGAAGACATTTTATAATAACCATCCTAATAAACAACTCAAATAAAACAGCTTAATTTATTTTATGTCTTTAGTTATTTCATTTTTTTTAAATTTCTTGTAATATTTATTAACATTTCATAATTCTTTCAAGATTTTATTTATTTATGATTTTGATAAAAAATTTGGTGTGGCTTATTTTTATTTTTTGTTTGGTTTTTATTTTGTCATTATTGCTTGGAGTTGGTTTTTTAAATTTCTTTTTGAAATGTTGGTTTTCTAATAGCATGTCTAATTTCATCAAATTGTTTCTTTTTCATGTCTGGCGGTTTTGGATGAAACATGATGCAGTCTCCAAAGTTGTAATAGGTTTGGTTTATTTCTGTCAATGAATACTTGAATGATTGTGAATAGTTTAAAATACTTCTTTACTTAAAATACTTCTTTACTATCTCTTGTTTTTAGAGTTATATAAAAACGGCATTAATTTTTGATTTGTGTTAGATGATTCTATAACTGAAAGTGATAAGAATTTCATAAATGAAACAAATAACAACAACTTTGCCTAATAGTCAAAAATTATCTACCTAGTAATATACTAAAAAGTCCAAAGTTTTCTATAGTTCTGTAATATTATGTACCAGTTAAGGAAGTCATAATTACATTAGTTGTTTGTTTCAAATTTAAGAATGGTATTTAAATTTAAGTTTTCATTCTGTTAAATTAATAGAGCAATAACTTTTTATTAGTTTTTTTTAAATAGCAAGATCAGTTAGATCCTAATTAAATTACAGCCTTCCTTGTCTTAAAATCACTTACATTATCTGCCCTCTTTCTAGATTTTACGAATGTGATGTAAATTAATATGTTGTAATAGTTGTCTGTAAAACAACTAGCTTTTGTTTGTTGCGGTCTCAACAAAATTATTATATTTCTCTTTGCTGTTTATCAGATTTCATGCTAAGATAATGGCCTGTTCAATTATTCTATTATTCTAAATACTAAGTAGTATTTTATAAAGTTAGGAGTGCAAAATTGTTTCTCGGTTTCAACGTACTTACTTTACATACTTAAATAATGCCAAAACATTTAATACAACTAGAAAAAATTGTGATAAAGAGGAGTCATTTGTCATTGGGGGTAGTAAATTTATTGAATAAAAATTTAATCACTGGCTGCATTTAGCAATAGTTGATGTTTTGAAGTTTTATATTTTGAGCTTATTTTGTAAAATACCATAAATTTACTCATATTATCATTAACATTCGGTATTTCGTATATTGTTAAAATTAAGTTGTTTTTAACCATAAAAATGTCCTAAATCATTTATGATTGCATTTTTACAGTCAGTTCTTATAGTGTTAGTAATTCATATAAACTAGGGGTGTGCGAATAGTGATTTTTGAACTCGAGCCGAACCAACCCGAGCTTTTTCAAAAGTTTTCGAGCTCGAGCTTTTTTGAGCCGAGCTTTTTAACACCCATCAAGTTATAAAGCTTGATTTTAATTCTGAAAGGTACAATAGACTAATGTTTGCATAATGAACGCTGGCTCTAAACTAGAAAGCTTATCTCCAAAACAAGTTAATGATCTGATACATCAATATTTTGTATTATGTTACATAAAATTTATCAAACTGACTCAAAAAATAATTTATGTAGAAAAATAACAAATTTAAAATCTACATTTATAATTTGACTCCCAAATTTCACAATACTTTCACTTTAAAATAAATAGTTAAACTTACATAATCATTCTAGTTACATGCAAAATTAATTTCAAGAGTTGAAAGGAGTTAATTGAAAGGTTTTAAAATGGTTATATCTTAAAAAAAAACATATTTACTCTTAGTCAAATACAAGATTGATTTTCTTAATGTTCGCAAAGTAAAGATGATTACAAATAGCAGTCCCAATCTGGCATAATATTGATGGTTAAACTTATTATTTCTGGATATGAATAAAATAATATTTAATAACAAAAATAATTTATTGTCATCCCAAAATTAATTGCATTTCAAAGCTTTTGTGAAGAAAATAATGTACGTTTAAGAAAATTAGAAACAAGAAAGGTAAGAAATTAGGACGGAATAGAGAGAAAGAAAGAAACAGCTACCTCTCTCACTCTCCTTATCAGTGGTCAGTGAGGGGGGGGTGGAAGTTGTTTACTCCAAGCCCCTGTCCCGGTTTTTTGTCATTGTGTGACTCAGCGCAAGCGTGCTTGAGTTAATTAGGAGATAAGGAATCCTTACTACAAAATGCAAATATACAAACTACTCGTCATACAGCTATAAATGACGGCTCATATTTGTTGTCTTATTATTATAAATCAAATAGACCAAAATGAAACTTGTACGATATACCGTTAAAGAGATAATGAGATAAACCATGATAAAACAATAAATGGAGATAATATTTCTTGTTACCTGTCAATGTCCTTTCCTTATCGCTAGGGAATATTTTTTTGTTTATGTTTTTCTTGGGAGGGCAACGCTCTTCCGGTTACCAAGTCCTAAAATAGATCGCAATAATTATCTTTCCGATAAGACCTCTCTTATCAAAAGCTCGGCTCGAGTGTCGAGTTTTTTTTTTTTAAATCGAGCCGAGCCGAATACTGAAAAGCTCGACCTAAAAAGCTCGACCAGTCGAATATCGCACCGTCTTGGTTTGACAGGTCTGTTAGTTATTTGATCTAGAGTAAAGTCTGATCAATAGGGTGAATAGTGTGAAGGGGGGTGCACGAACAAATTGATTAAAATTATGTCTGTTGTTTTGAAACATTACTATACAATCTTATTTTTACCATCACATAGTCTACATCTTACCACATTTAATAAAAAGTGTTTAGTTTTTTTTAACTAAACATGGCCGTAATTGCTACAATTTACATTATATAGGCAAATATCTCCCTATTGTTAGTGTATTTTTAACATTTAAACTCAGTTATTGATATTCTGTCAGTCACTATACCCTGTGTCCCTAAAGTCCCAGACCGGTTTAATGATTTTAACAATAAATAATAAGTTAAAAGGTATTTTGCATCAAAGTTGTGACTAAAACACTCCTTTTTGCTGTCCCTGAGGTTGCCCCAAATTTTCTAAAGTAAGTTTCCATCAAGTGAACACTCATTTTGAAAGGCCTAATAAAAGAAAGAAAATGCCGCAATCCTGAGGTCAATGTAATTTCGTTATCATCATAATTTTAGTTTTCATGCAGATTGCATTTTTTGTTTTATTGTTATATTAATGTTGAAGATGTTTGCATGAAAATCGTTAAGTTTGAATACATTTAGTTAAATGTAAAATTAGTCAGCATGAGTATTTGATTACATTGGCTTTTTGCATGTTGCATGGTTTAGTTGCATGTTGCATGTGCATGGGAAATAGTTATTTATGCTACAAGTGGACAAAGTAAAAGCATGTCTTTGTTGCACTTGCAAGATATGATCATACACTAGCCTGAGGTGATTGAAGAATAGTTTCTCAAGTGCAGCAAAGACGTTTTGCAAATAAGTCACATATTAAATTTTCCTGCAGTCTGGAAAAACATTTGAAAAATGCTTCCTGAATGGGAATCCAGGAAAATGGATTGGGAAATGGTCATCCTCTAATTAACGAATTTCCCCTATTGGGAAGAAGCTGTTACTGTAGATCTAAGTCCAAGACCATTATAATTTTTTGTTTTGAGGTCCCCATATGCCAAAAACAACATTCGTTCATTTTCATATGATAATATATAAAGCTATACTTCTATGTGCCTTTAAAACGATTAATCGCATAAAAATGGTCCGATCTGAACAAAATTTGGAACAGACATGTAAAGTAGTAATTATTCGGACAGGTTCAAAATTCAGCCCGATCACACCATTTGGAAGGGAGGGAGAGGTAAGGAAAATGGGGTTTTGCGTTTGTTTTACATAGAAAATAAAATTTATGAGATAAATTCTAGTTCAAACCATTTAATTCAGCTTGGAAAAACAAATAATTTTGTATCTTGAATTATTTTTAATTTATCTTCAATTAATTATTTATTGAGATTTTTGTGTTGAATCTCAGTACACTGGTTACTGAGATACCACTTGTGGTAAACATAGTACACTGTTCCAATGTTAACCTTATGGGAAATAAATAAAATTCTATATCTGGCTTATTTCTCAACATGTCTCAATAAAACTTGGTTAATGGCGTCATGTAGGTAATATCTACTGGACTGTTGTAAAAATTTCTCATTTTCATATTTCAATGGCAGCAAATCTGCATGCTCGTTTCTTATGTTATTCTATGAAGAAAATTGGTGTGTGCTCAATTTCGGATTTTAAGGTAATTTTTAGGGGTGTGCGAATAGTGATTTTTGAACTCAAGCCGAGCCGAGCCGAGCTTTTTCAAAAGTTTTCGAGCTCGAGCTTTTTCGAGCCGAGCTTTTTAACAATCACCAAATTATTAAAAGAAATTATGAAGCTTGATTTTAATTTTTAAAGATACAATAGACTAATGTTTGCATACCTTAAGTGACCGCCAGCTCAAAAATAGAAAGCTTATCCCCAAAACAAGTGAATTATCTCATAGGTTCATCAGTATTTTGTATCTTGTTACATAAAATTAATCAAATTGGCTCAACAAATAATTTATGAAGATAAATACCAAATTTAAAATCTACATTTATCTACATTATATTTAAGTAATAACCAATCCCAAAATATTTTACTTTAAAATAAATAGTTAAAATTACATAATTAGACTAGTTACATATAGGTACTACAAAATTTAATTTGAAGAGTAGAAAGGAGTAGTTGAAAGGTTTTAAAATAGTTATATCCAGTAAAAAAATCACACATATACACCTAGTCAAACACAAGATTGATTTTTTTTATGTTCACTAAGTAAAGATGATAAAAAATTTAATAGCAGTCCCAATTGTGGCATAATATTCATGGCTAAACTTTTTATTTCAGAATATAATATATGAATGAAATAATATTTAATAACAACAATAATTTATTGTAATCCTAAAATTAGTTACATTTCTAAACTTTTGTGAAGAAAATAATGTACAGTTAAGAAGAAGAAAGATCGTAAATAAATAAGGAGGGAATAGAGAGAAAGAAAGAAACAGCTAACCCTTTCTCTTTCCTTATCAGTGGCCAGGGAGAGGGGGGGGGGTGGAGGTTGTTTACTTCAAGCCCCTTCCCTGTTTTTTGCTCTTGTCTGATTCAGTGCGTGAGTTAATTAGGAGATAAGGAATCCTTACTACAAAATGCAAAAATACAAACTACTTGTCATACAGCTATAAATGACGGCTCATATTTTTATAAATCAAATGAGACCAAAATGAAACTTGTACGATATACTGTTTAAGAGATAAGCCTTGATAAAACAATAGACTTAAATGCTGTATTTCACATTCCCAAGGTCAACTAAATATAGCTCCGATTTCCGTCTAAATGGAGATAATATTTCTTGTTACCTGTCAATGTCCTTTCCTTATCACTAGGGAATGTTTTTTGCTTGTTTTTCGTGGGAGGGAAACACTTCCAGTTTAACGTGTCCAAAAATAGATCGCAATAATTATCTTTCCCATAAGAACTCTCTTATCAAAAGCTCGGCTCGAGTGTCGAGCTTTTTAGAAAAAAGTCGAGCCGAGCCGAATACTGAAAAGCTCGACCTAAAAGCTCGACCGGTCGAATACTTGCACACCCCTAGTAATTTTACTTGATTTAAGGCTCCACCTAAATGATTAATTAAAGCATTTGAAATTCACTGAGTATACAGGTCTGCTGCACCGGAGTATTCAGAAATAACCATGTTTTAGATGTTATTTGGCTAAACTCAGTCGTTGATCAGTTGTTTATATTCATTATTTCCAATTTAATTTCATGTGTGATCAACATTAAGTGGCTGTTGAACGCATACTGTTTTGACTATTTGTATTCTTAAGTTGAACACTTGAATATGCAAACCAAACCAATACTGTGCAAATTAAAATTAATACAAGAATCACCTGTTTTGAGATGCATATTGAGTGCCAAAACAACCACTTTCTCGGGCAGACATTCCCATTTTTTACTGTCCGTTTATCCATTCCACTACAGCTTTGTAAAAAAATCGCCCTAATTGTGCAGAATGTGTGTATATTCTTATCCTTCATACAGTCTCTTCATTAGCGAGTTGTTATTCCAGTTAGATATTTGTCATAATTTTTCGTATGCATATATTCTCAGCGCAGTTTTTGCAAGCAATCCTCCCAAATGTAATGAATCTAAATTAATTTACTAAAAATCATAGACCAGGATTCATCCCATAACTGAAATTTTTACAACTCCGATCCAATAACTCCCCTTTTGCTTGCACTATTCTCCCTGTTCCTTTCCTTTCACAAACTAAATTCAAACTTTGTACAGTGCTATAATATGTTAACTGTGGTTATTTACTATCTTGACAATCTTGTGGCATAAAATTTGGGTGCATTGCACTGTATCTCTTTCGTTTACACCAAAATATTAAACTTTTCTAAACATTGAAATTGAAAATATTGACTGGTTTTGTTAATGTTAATAATGTTGAGACAAATAATTAAAAGAAGGTGTTGAAGTTGATTAAAATTACTTTTTTATCAAGAAGGAAAAACCAACACACAATACGGTATCTGAAATATCCTGCTTACAGCTAGTTAATTACCGTATTTATATCTCTTACTAATTTAGAAAAAACTAAAACCATAACATTCAACAAGCTCCTTAGCTTTGCGACAGTACATTTCATAAAACTATTGAGTAACAAAATTTCATAGGTTAAAAACTGTTGTTGATTAATTTTTATCAAGTTGGGTTTTCGTTCTGTAACCAGGTGTTGATTGGAAGTCTCTTACGATCCCTGCATGCCTGCCAATCACGACAGACTACTTCCCTGACGAAGTTTGTCTCAAGACAGACTACGTGTTTTCTGACTACAACCTCCTGCCTGATGACGTCAACGCAGATTACGCCCAACAACGAGCCATCTACCGAAAGCCTCTCTCCACTCTCGAGGTCTTCCGCGAGCTGGTGTCGCAGAGGCTGGCTCAGGTCGGAAACTGTCCTAATTATTTTTTTTTTCTGGAAACTATCTCCTTTTTGGCAATATAGTGGATTAATTTATTTTATTTTCATTAAAGTGCCTTTTTACTCTAAAAATGTTTTTAATTTCTTTTTCTTAATATATTAAAAAATACTCTTGCTAAATCTCATGTGGTTTAGATTTAGCTAATTGAATCTACATTTCATTTGTAACTTTCATTATTGCCTGAGGGAAAAATCCTCTCAATTGGTTTAGATCAAAGAAATCAGAAGTATTATTGCCTTACTTCATTGCATTGTTTATTGCCATGAGGATAATAGAATATGAGGGAGAATGGGAGCTATAAGGGTAGTTGAAATATTCTCGTAATTAATTTGGTTTAGTTTGTGTTTGTAAAACACAATTTTCTATTTCCAAATTATGTATAAATTATAGTTTTTGATTTTGTAAAACAAATGGTTAGCATTAATCGAGAAATAAGTAAATTATTGGCTGATTGATATTATTGTTGATGTTGGCCCATCATTTTTAGGGTTTGATGTGTGATACTGGAGTTTTGTACGGAATGTACCGGAATTAATAAAAATATACTTGAATTCCGAAATCAGTTGCCAGTAAAGTAGACACCTTGGATTCCATCTAGCTGAAAAAAATACTACTGTAAAAGTTCTGTAAACAATGCTTACCTAAATATGTGGTCAATAGAATCTGAATTTTTTTGGAACTTTATTTTTTTAATTCATTGGCATAAAATGTCTGCATTTCTGTTGTGAGGGACAAAAATTCACTTTTAGTAAAATTATTAGTATTACAGTAGTCGCTAAAAAGTCCGGTCTAATGTGCCAAACAGCTGACCTGGATTCAGAAATATCCTGATTTTCCATAGTAGGATGTTCATAGGCTTTGTGGAATTATTAAGTGAAAAAAACACTTTAATACTGTAATATATCAACTTGTGATACTGTGATGCACAGTGTAGACAACTAATGCCATTGCCTCATGAAATAAGAATATAGTCGTTTTGCGGTAAACAGACATTTTATTTTTGTCTCAGTATAATATATTAGTAAATGTATATCATTGTGCTTTGACAGACGAATATCGTCACATTGCAGTAAATGAAAAATCTCTTTTCATGGTAAAAGAATATCATCATGTCAATTATTGTCATGTCATGTCTTTTAGCTCATACATCGGAACATCTTTTTTTGTACAGTCTCAACTTGAATTGAATATTTAAAAACGCAATATAGTTACATTTTATTAGGCTTAAAAATGAATTATTCGCTATTATCGGTATGGATTTTAAAATCTTGATTGATGAGAGTCTACGTAGTGCATTTGATTTAAAAAATAGAACTGGCCAGAGTTTCTATATTGCTTGTGTCTGTGGGGCAGGGGTTCCAGCTGATCGTGGAGGCGGAGAGTGCGGCGGGCGCGCCGGCCGGCAGCGCCGTGGTCGGCCCCCGCCCCCAGGACATCCAGCCCTCCACAGAGTACAAGCTGAGCATCGGCCGCGTCTTCCACCGCATCGTACTCTGTGGCAGCGAGATCAGGGTCACCAGGTACAGGCCCAGGTAAGCCTCTACATACGCAAGTTTTCTTTTGAAAAGTGCTTAATTTGGGTCGTAGATGTTTGGGTCGTGGTATTTTTTATGTGCTTTTAAAATTTAAGCTATTTAGAAAGGGATTGGAAACCTTTGCTTCTTCTTAGGATCAAATATATCTATTAACTTGTTGGAGTTCGATAAGAAAATGTATAATATGAACTAGAGGTGTGCGGATAGTGAATTTTTGGATCGGATCGGATTCGGATCGGATAGCTTATGTTCGGATCGGTTTCGGATCGGATAACAACAGGTTCGGATCGGAGAATACCGGATTCGGATATTTACAGTGTGGCGTAATGAGCAGATTTAAGTTTTCTCAGAAGCCTAAGGTGATTGCAAGGAACTACCATATTATCCTAATATGTAAGGTAAGGTTTGCCTTGATAGGCTTGAGTTGTTGGTTGTTGTGATATATTATTTACAACATAGGCCAAGAGTCAATTATTAAAGTATCCAAAGGTGCAACTAATTATCTGTTAAGAATTTAGAAATGTATTGATTCCCATTAAGCATAGATAGTATTTAATTGAATAAGTTTATTAGGCCTAAATCAATTTCAGGATTAGGCTAAATTCCCTTTTCATGGCAACCTAAATTTGTTCACTTTTAGGCCTCTGTATTTTTTGTTCTTTTCCTTTTCATAAATCAATAAATTATTTGATCAGTGACTAGGCCTAAGTGATTAGACAAAAGAATTAAATATAAACCTTGATTCACCAATCACTTCATATTTGAAGAAAGCTTTACATTTTTATTTATGTATTAATGCCTAACAACCAAAAGTCATTTAATAATTAGAACAAAGGTCTATTGGTTTTAGATAATAAACAACAAGCAAACTCACTAAATTATTATCATAGGCGTAGGTTGTCAATTCAGCATTGAACTGTTACAAACTGAGAATGTCCATTTTAATCACGTATTGAAAATACGGCCGGCAGGCTTTAACTCTGCTTAATTCGTCAAAGATTAATATTCCAACAAAATAAAAACTTATTTTTGATCGTTCACCTTTTCTTTTTCTAGGTAGGTAAAAGCTTAGTTGAAAAATAAAGTAACATTGCGATTGAAAGAAAGACGTTCTTGAGTTAATTCAGTTTTCAAGCAGACGATGGCATTTTAAAACTAATGAGATAAAGACAAACAATAAACAGGTTCGCCAACTCTTTGGCAGCCCAAAATTATTGTAGTCTTTTTATTTCATCGTACAACAGGCCGCTTCAGATATTTACGGCCTGAAATAGTCGTACGAAACATCAACACGACTATTTATTTATGGGGTATTTACGGGATATTTCGTTTTGGCAATAATTGAAGACGACTGTGTGCACTGTCGGTCATTGGCGAACTCTGATTTGTCTTGCCTGCGATTCTCTCTCCTCTCATACCAGTTGACAATCGATGTTTCGTCGGTAACGGATTCCGGTCGGGACAGAACTAATAAAGGATGTTACTATTATTTGTTTACTGATTTAATGCTACGATAGAAGACTTGATCTTAAGGAAATGATCTTTATCGCGTCGGTATTGCGCAGTAGTCTGATCGTATACAACGATCTCGATCTAATCACGAGTCGCAATATCAGCAACCGAAATACATCGCATGATGCATACCACTACATAATCGCATTGTTTTGAGGCGTTGTTCTGTTGTTCTAGCCGCAATCGCAAACGTCGCATTTCAAAGCGTCATTTTCGCTCCGCGATGTTTTCAGTGACTACTGTACTTTCGTCGGCAGTGACTTGTTCTGTTTGGAAGACCTTCCAAATTTTAAAATTTGACCCTTTTTATTAATTTACCCCAAAATATACAGTCCATCCGATAGAGTCGGATATCTAGTCAGTCTTACCGGATAGTTATAAAAGCCTCGAATCGGATTCGGATATCCGATCCGATCCGAATCCGATCCGAATTTTCGGATATCCGCACACCTCTAATATGAACCTAGTTTTGAATCTTACACTTATGTTACTGTTGCTAAAAAATGTACATTACAAAAAAGTTAATCAATTTTTTCAGTTGAGTCTGGATAAAAAAAGTTATGTCTTTAAGGGACCATGTACTTGTGTTAGTTGTGCTTAGGGCATTTTCTTTTGTTAAAATTACATTTTGTCTACTAGTAAAACCATAATGAATAATTTATGTTTTTGGTTATCTTAACATGCCATCGACTGTTGGGCTATTAATTAACAGTCCTGTCTAAGGGACATGTTGGCCTTAGTCAGTAACAAGATCGCACCACAATATTTCAAGTAAAGAATAAAGTAATCCAAGTGAGGGCAAGTGTATTCCTATAGTGACAATCTTTCCTGGTGTACTCCTTGCTAAAACAATCTTTCAGAAAACTTAACTGGAGTATTTTGAGAATACCTGGTGTAATATGAATCACCATAACCTCTGTGATTATTATTGTAAGATCTAATGTAAGGTCCACTTTGTCGCAGGCACCCGTACCCTCCGTTCAACGTCCACTACCACTACCGCTTCCAGGCGCCGGACCACCAGACTTACGATATGTCGTGGGTCAGCTTTAATACGGAGAAACTGGAGACGTACAACTGGAACTACCTCGACCACTACATCTGCACTCGCGGCGACACCGACTTTGCTTTGGCCGAGGTGAAATCAGTTTTATTCATCTTTATTCATTATTAAATAATACAAAGTATTACAATATACTTCATAATGAGCTTATCCAGTATTTATATGGCTCTAAGTTTGGAATCTATGTTTAGCAAAAGAGGAATGAAGACAACATTTTTGGGCTGCAGAAAGATGATGATTTTTGTTTGCCGCAGAATGGAAATGATCTTTTATTTTATTTTCTGTCGTTCTATGTCAGTGGCATTTTTAACATGTTGATCGGGAACTGCCCAAACCTAGGTCTTGTCTAATGGCGACCTTTTGTTAGATGGCATTATTAATTCATAGCTCAGTGACAAATGGCAACTGGACCCAGTTTTGATCCTAGTCAGCATCGAACCGGCAACCCTCGGGTAATGAAGTGAGCGCTTTATCCACCCAGCTATCCAGTTCATTTGTCGGATGACGGTTATCATTGGCCACCAAAAGCAAAACTTTAATAATTCTGGAATGAAAATGAGATTTTTTACCACGAGGACATGATGATGTTGTTTATGGGGAGATTTGTTGATTGGCCGACTATGCAGGTTGACTATGATATTATCTACAACAACCTTGTCAATAGTGACGAAAATGAATTGGTAGCCTTACTAAATTAGATTTTTTCATTTGAAGATAGTAGCAGAAACCGATTTTTTTACTCATCCTGTTCAATTCACAACTAAAGATTTGAGCACTAAACTTTTTTGGGATTGGAGATTCGATTTTATTTTTTAAAGTTTTGGTTTCAGTTTTGAGATTTGATATTTTTGGTTTTGCACATCACTAGTTTTAAGTTAAGTATTATTTTTACAGAAAAGAGATAAGTCATTGTTGATTCAAATTTCATTTTGGATGTTACATTTAAATCTCTAGTCCAAAATTTCTAAAACCCACACCCTGGGTAGTTTGGAACGTTAAAGGAAGCACTTATTATCACTGTCCCATTATGGTTATCATTTATAGGTTTTGTGAAATCAGTAGGTATTATGCAATTTGGATAATCTAGGATTTAATGGTTTAAGATTGAATATACTATATTTCTCATTCCTTTAACAAATAAAAATAGCACAAATTTTACCTCACACTAGTACTTAAAAGCGACAAACAAATTTTAATATCAATTTAAATTATTTATTCAGCCTGGTGTTCACAGAATAACCTGATTTTTATTTGTTTGCACTTTGATCACTAGAAGATTCTAATTTTGTTTTCTTTCAGTCACTCAAATATTGGCGGTTCAGAGTCTACATACTTCCAGTAACTAGTTCTGTAGCATCGCGAAAGATACTGGAGGGGTCAGAGTATTGTGATCTGTACTCTCCTTTGTCTTTGGAGGACCAAGCGCACATCAGTGAAAACTTCCTGCGCTTCATTGAAACATGGATCAACAAAATTCGGCGGCCGGCGCATAAGAAGTCCAGGGTTCGTATATCGCTTGCTGCTGTGTTGTCTACCTTGCGCATTCCCTTGCTGTAATTCAGAGCTGATGTGGGAAGATAAACTTAAGTATTAATTTTATATGTTGTATATTAACTGGTCAATACAAAGGAATTGGTTTTATTCACTGCAGTTCTTATGGATGTAACTAGCAGTAATGTTTTGAACCTTTTAAAATTTGATTATTGCATTTTTTTGGCAAAAAGATAATAGAATTCTAATTTTTAAAAAGTACTTTTAAAATTTGTTTTAAGGCTTTGAAAAAGTGAAATCAGGTCCTAACAGATGGAGCTGAGCATTTTTTATTTTAATAATTTTTTATCTTAAAATGGTCCATGAATTTTGTAGAAGACAAAAATTAAATAACGGTTTTGATCAGTTATGAATAAACTGCAGTAGAATCATTGACTGAAGATCATTTTTTTAATAGCATGCAAATTCTCATTAGGTTATCGATATATTATTACATCAGCACATTGAATGTTAAGTTAAAGTTTTTACAGCTGAGTATCTAAATAACAGGTTATAAACCAGCTAAAATGTAACTGGATGGTTAAAAAATTTGATATATTTTTTTTTGTATTTCAACAATCCTTATTCAGCTCTGAATGTTTTCAGTCATATTTAGTTAGTGGCTGTGGTCACTTTAAGTTGCAGCTTCTTGATTTTTATTTCATACATAGATCTCAATCATATCCACCAAACTGAAGTTAAAATTGTTCATGGATAATGTGGATTATTACATATCCAACAAGAAAAATAAATTTATAATATTTAACGAAGAAACTCTAAATTGGCATGATTTGATACTACTGAAACGTAATTTTAACTTGGCCTGCAGTTTGTTTTAATTTTATTTTGTTCCAGGATGCAAACTTCATGTATAATGTTTTATTGTTGGTAATAAAAATAAATGTGCAATTAAAGTTATTGGCTGTCATGGTAGAATAATTCATATTATTTATTATTTGTTTATTTGATTTCAACCAAAATATATCTAGATTTTCACAAAAGGAAGCTCTAAAAATTTTTGTTCTACTCAATTAGATTGTTTCTTATTAAAATATTTTGGATTATAAATGTGTTATTGTGTTTTTATGAAATTAAACTTAAGTGTTGGATGATCAGTTAGGAACTACTGATGAAAACTGGGAAGACTTTTGTGCAAAATTTAATTTGTTGATATTAAGATACAATGTAATTACTTATCAGTTCATTTATTTTCTTTTTCTCCTTTTTTCCAATTGCACATAAAACTGTTCTTAAAATGAGGGTGTGGGAACTTAAAAATGTATGTATTAGAGGTTCTTTTTAGTTTTAGAAAATTTCTCTTCCACTACTCTTTTTATCTTTATACTATGTGTTTGTAAACTGCACATCTGCGATTTGCAGATTTTTGTGACGGATTAGCCATACGGTTAGTTAATGTTAGTGGCAGTGGTTGGGACTTATGTGATTGGCTGTTGCCACTTTGGACCATTTTTTTTAATTGTTGGGATTTTAGTCTTGACATCACAAAAAAACTTGTGAATTTTTATTTTATTTACTCTATTTTTAAAATTAAAAGTGCATTAGTTTTAGTACCTAAAATTTCTAAATTTACACCAAGACCTTGGTTTTCGAGGATGAAATCTTGGATTGTCTTTAAAAACAATAACCTAGAAAATTAGATTAATCAGATAGAAAACATTTGATAAAAAATTATCAGTTTTATTAAATTTCACTCTTGGATTTTTCGTCCCTTTCAATACTTGTTAATTGTAATTAATTGAAGGGGAAAATTGCAATTCTTAATAATGTGAAGGTTCATAATTTTGTATCGGGGTGAAATTTTAACGGGCAGAGTGGCAACACTGATTGTGTTATGTGAGTGGTAGTGATTATTGCATGTTCAGTTCGAGTTGGCAAACCTGAATCAAGCTTCTCAGCTCACCAGGCGCAGACATAGCACAGGATATATGTCTTTAAACACACAGGTAATTTTTTTACGTTTGAGAGGAAAACCTATAGATGTGGTTAGTTTCAATGAAGGCCATTTTGTCTCTTGCTTTATTTCACGCTTAAAAAATAACTTTTAGTAAAAAAATTTGTAATATTATCTTAGAATATATGATATGTAGCTACATTTGAATGGGAATCAGTTTTTCTCTTTGGAAATCAACTATAATTTTTTAAATAATTAACTGTTAACCTTGCAATTTTATGGTAACTTACTTTTTTATTTTAGTAATTTAAAAAAAAGATGTCGATAAGTTAATGGTCTTGTTAGAATTTGCCTTAGAAATGTTTTACTTGATTTAACTCACATTTTTAATCATTTTAAGATCTAAAATTTATATATTTTTAGTAGAATATAAAGCTTTGTTAGCTTTTATTTTTAGCATTTTTTTGCTCTTTTTCACCAAATGCTTGTTATGTTCAGTTTTTGCTTCTGTATTGTTGCCGTTTGTTGTTGCAAAGATTGTCAAAGTAGTGTGTGTTTAATTATTGCACTTCTTAGATAAACATAGATATTTTTTTCTCAATGTATAAAAAACAAAACCTTTCTGTTTGGATGCAAATTTGTTTATCAACATGTTTTATATCAGTGGTGTGCTAGAATTATTTACACATAAAAATGGATTGTAATCCATTTGGAACAATTTAATGTTTAAACTAATATAGTGCAAATGAAATAACAAAAAACCGATCAGTATTAATTTTTTGTTTACTTATTGTAGTTTTAGAATACTATTGTTTTCATTATTTCAATTCTTCCATTTTATCTTGTGTAAAATTGTCTAACCTGTTTTGAAGTTCATTACTCAATTTATATTTTTTAAAGTCATACAATAACATATTTATCATATTTAAGAATGAAGTTGTCTTTTAACAGGTTATTAAATGTGTGTATTTAATCACTAAACTTATAGTCTTACATAGTTTTACTAATTTTAATTTTTGCAGGTTAAAAAGTAATCCTTTGCACTCCGTGAATTAGGTCTTAATTTAAAAAAAAATTGCTATTTTAATAGAATTGGGTTTTTGTCCTTAACCTTGCAGTTCATGTGATCTGCATGGTTTAGGGAATTAAAAAACATAAATTCAAGTCAAACCAAATAAAAATAATCTTTATTTGTGATATATAAAAACTGTAGAGAATGGCCACAAAAAATTAAATGTAACTTTACTGGGTGATTAAAGTAAAAAAAATTATCATTTCTAAGACTAAATCTTAATTTTTAGATTATACGCTGCATTCTTAATTTAAATAATACAATGTAAGGAACTATATAAGTTTCAATTCACAAGTCTTTTCCATAATAAAAAAATGGTGGTATCCTTTTAAGAAATTATGAAGATGATTTGAAAGTTATTAATAAAGATTTGGTTAATTACGAAGGACGTTTTCAATTAAAATTTTGTGTGTGGATGGATAAAAGAGGGTCGGGTCTAAAGGTGGTCGGGCGTCGGAATTAGGTAGTTAGGCTCATTAGGAGACAGTCCGTTTGTGTGGAGGCCGATAGAGCTACATTATGCTCTCTAGCTCAAAAACAAAATGGCTTCTTAAAGCTGCAGTAGCACCACCTCCGTCGCCGCAGTTAACTTTCATGTTGAAGACGGTCCCTACTTTAAAAACAATGCACGTATTATCAGCATTTCGATTATTCTTACTTCATTGACTTTGTGGTACTGAACGATTTTCGGACAGTTGCAAATATATTCAAATTTGAAGCTTCAAAACGATGAAGCAGAACGTTTTAGCTTGGGACAAATACACGAAAATCACTCACTGTGAATTCGGAGTGCAAAGTGTTGATATGGTAGACGCTCTCATCCGATATAATGCCACTTAATGTTTTTATCACTAACTGGCTTGCAGACGAGCGTAGCCAGCTCGCCGTTCCGTGAGCGGCTGGGAAGCAACCGTCTGCCGGACAAGCCGCGCCCCAGGTCTGTAGCATGGCCGTTGTCTTGCTTGCTCTAGGTCTCTTCCACTTCACACCTCTGCAACTCTTGTGGATTGGGCATGGTTGATTTTATTTGTGTGTCTCTGTTGTTATAGTACGTAATACTGCTGCACCACAGTGTTATTATTTTTACACCGGTTAGGGTGTATTGTCTTGGTAATATATGTTTTTAAATTTGCAGCTCTGTGATAAAATTTTTGGTTAGATTTTATGTTGAATTGGTAAATGGTGGTCTTCTTGTTTTTCTCTTTTGGGTTTTATTTTGGGTTAACAAAGGAGGGAATGAATAAACTTATTTACTTCAGCTTATGTGATACATCACATATTTAATGTCTATAAATATGGTAGATTTTTTATTTAGATTCATATTTGTGAATCATCAGAGAATTATGTTTTGTTGATTTTATGTTTTTTGCATTTTCAGAAAATTCATTTGTTGCAGGCAGCCACATAAGAGACCTGTTTTTGTTTTTCATTAATACATTTTAAAAATTTTTAAAACTTACAATATATTACGCTTTTTATGTTAGTTCTCTATTCACAAATTATGAAACAAAAAAATGAAAAGAACAAAAATTTACTACTATTTTGATTTTGATTCTTAACAAAAAACGTTACTTTCTAACAGAAAGTTAGATTTTCTAAAAACAAACTTTTTATGTATTACAACTTCTATTTCACTTAAATAGTTGGTACACATAACCGGTCGTAATTATAAATTTCTAAAGCCTGTTGGGGAAGGTAGGTTGAAAACGTTTTATTAAAATGTATAGAAATTTATTAACTCTTAGATTATTACTTACCGGTTTCATAATCTAGATATTAAATTTAAATTATTACTTTACAAACTGTAACACTTTAATTTAAGAAAGACTTACTTAACAAAATTTAACCAATTGGAATGTGCATCATCAAATTTACAAAAATAGTGTGACTGTCGATGTTGTATTAATTACACAGTACAGTATCGGTTCACTAAATCACAAGGACAGTGGAGAACTCGCTTGTTGCTTGGTTGCGGACGTTCACGCTTGTGCTGTGTTGTTGATAGGAGAGGCATGGGCGGATGAGTGAACGACTAGCCTCTGCCAGGTGAGAAAAGTTGGACACACTAATCTTACTAATGGTTTTAATGCATTTTATTATTTAAAATTAATTTGATTAAAAGTATTACTTAACTCCTTTAGGGGAGTTATGTTTATACAGTTGCTTTTAGCAAACAACCCCCTTAAGTTTTATAAAACCATGCCGAATTTGAAAATTAATTTTATTAATCTATGCTATGGAAATCTTTAGAGCTAAAAGCCTTCCAATTTACTTTTACCTAATTATTTTTATTTACACTAATAAAAATGTAGTACTTTGATTTCAAATTCAAATTCAAATTCAAATTTTTGTTTATTTCCAGAAAGTACATCAATTAATACAAATATAATATAAAATGACACCAGTCAACATTTAAACACAAGTAAATGTTTTTTCCTTCAATGGACTCTTTTATACATGTTAGTGTTGCTTCAGTTATGTAAGTTGGTGATTCATTCTTAAATAGCATTATGTGTGTAAAACTTTATTGGCGAAATGAAGATTTTTTTAAGTAGTTTATTTATATTTCTTTAATTTTGGATGTTGATTTTCCTTATGCTTAGAAATCATCATAGTGGTGTTAGTGAATGTTTATAAAAATCTAAATTCCTAAATACAGTACACCTCGGATTTGAATTGCTAATGATTTTCCTTGATCATTCCTCCTTCCTAATGTATCACTTGATAATTTCTTCCCTATACAACTTGTGAAAAATTAGTTCTAGCAAAAATGTTTACCAAAAAAGCCTTTTCTAATATTTATTTACTGTATATACATATTCTTACATATTACTTTGTTTACACTCTTTCTGTATAATTTTTTTCACTTGTACATCCAGCTTGTCTACAGTTGATTAAGTTATGTAATTTAGAAATGGATTGGATAAATCTTGAGTATGTGATTTGTAGTAGTTTCCTTACTTTATTTGGTAGTTTTTCACCAATCAACATTTAAACACAAGTAAATGTTTTTTCCTTCAATGGACTCTTTTATACATGTTAGTGTTGCTTCAGTTATGTAAGTTGGTGATTCATTCTTAAATAGCATTATGTGTGTAAAACTTTATTGGCGAAATGAAGATTTTTTTGAGTAGTTTATTTATATTTCTTTAATTTTGGATGTTGATTTTCCTTATGCTTAGAAATCATCATAGTGGTGTTAGTGAATGTTTATAAAAATCTAAATTCCTAAATACAGTACACCTCGGATTATCCGGATAATTCTGGCTTAAATCAATTGATTTTGACACTCTTAAGATTTCAATACCATTGTTAAAAAAACGGATACAATTTTCAAAACAGTTTTTTATTATTTTTACACCTATTTTAGCAGACTAAGTTGTCATGTGTATTTGAAAAAAAAAATTAACACTCCTTCATACCCAAACTTTAATTCTTCACTCAATAATTTGCTTTGTGAGTTTTTTGCTGTTCATTCTTTATCACTTGTGAGACATGTTAGCCATTCAAGTATCTGTAATCAATATGTTTATTTGGAACTTTATCATACAAACTCCAGGATCCTTGAATTGTTAATTATTTGAGACTGGAGGTGTCCTTGGTCGGTGTCCATGACAAGTCTCGCAGGATCAGGGCTAAAGTTGGATAGATGGCAGTTTATACATTCTGGCAGTGTTTCATTTTATGTAAAAATGAAGCTCTGGGATAGAACCTTGAATCTCTGAACAGAAAAACTACAAAAAAGTAATATCATATCTCCAGTAAATAATAATGGGTCTCGCCCATTACTTATTGCTTAAAGTGCTTCATAAATGTCTTTCAAGTTTTTCACAGCAGCCCTTAAAGGTTTAAGCTCCATCACATTAATTTAATTTCCCTGAAATTGTCAGACTACGTCTTGAGCCCATCAGAGTCTTAAGTGTAGGTCGACAAGAAGGGCATTGGAGCAGCAGCCATTGGAGTCGTCAGGCCGACATGAACAGGCCCGGGTAATCCAATCATAGGAATCTAGGCCAGAGCTTCCTTCCAATCTAATGTAATCTAATCCATAATTATTTTTATTTCATTTAGTCTAGATTATTTACAAAAAATATTACTGTTTTATTATTTTTAGGAAAATTTATGATAATGCACTAATGACTATTTTAGATTACTACTAACTTGTTTGAGAAAATAAAAAAAAAACTCTGTAGGTCAGGGTCCAAAGTGATGGAGAGAGGAAGAGCCTCTCCAGCGATCGACTCAGTCCCACTGCCGTCAAACTCAGGCGACTCTGAGCACTCCGACTCTGTTGACGACACGTGAGTCTACACAAGCACAAGTTTACCATCAATTATTGTAAGCACTATTCAGGTGCAAAAATGTCATAAGTACTATTAACTAAATAAGTGTTCTGAAGTATCAGCTTCTGTGGAGAAATGTAACGCTAAAGAGTTTCCTGAACACTGTCAGTGTGATTATAGTGAAATATCACCATACCCACACCCATAGGGCCCCATAGGGCTATTGAGATATTGCATTCAGTATTTGAATAACAATTTTATTCTATTTTTAGTTAGGGCGATTGCCAGGAATTGATTTGGAAATGTATAAGAAAGCAAGCTTACCTTGAAAATAAGTCCATGTAAACATATGGTTTCACACAAAATTTGAAATTTTCGTGGCCACTGACCACTTTATCAACCACAAGAGAAAGTGAGGAACCACAAGAGAAACCACAAGAAATTCTCTCATGGTTGATAAAGTGGTCAGTGGCCACGTAAATATCCAATTTTGTGTGAAACCATATGTGTTCTGTGGATTTATTTTCAAGGTAAGCCTGCCTGATCAATAACTTATAATTTTGTTACGCCACAACCTCTTCCTTATACTACATACAAACCAGTTCCTCTCTAGTGCTATGCAGTTACAGTGAAGTGCCTGTTGCAGACTGCTGGCCGGAGGTGACATGCTGGTAGTGAAGGAGCCGATAGTACTAGTCGAGGTGATTGATGCCATGAAGCACCCCCTCCACGGACTCAGCTTTGTCAGTCCTCACACGAGGTGTGTTTAAGATCGTTCTCATTTTAAAAGTTTATGCTCATTCGTAAAAATCAATTCCACTTCAATACTGCTAGTGTTGTAACTGTTGTGAACTCTCATGTCATGGTGAATTTACCTATGTTTAAAGACTTAAACCTTTTATTTCTCATGAAGTTGATTTGTTGTCTCCTCTAATACATCACTTTTACTCTAGAAACTGTCTGATACACTTCCATATTTTTCTCCAAAAGGTCAACTTTTGTACTTTTTTTTAATAAAATTAATTGACTTGAACATTTATATAATCTATTAATGTTGGTAATTTGCAGCCTGCCAGGCCATGTGTTTGTGAGTGCGGACGCTGTACATTGGGCGAAGATTCATGTGGAGAGTGTCACCACTTATCAGGAGGCTGTGGGTCTTCTGGAGGTCAGTCATGAAACTCTCATTTTTTTAACCCTCATGGAATATTGTGAATTAAATTAACTTTACTCGCCATTTTGACTCAAGACGGTGAGTCAAGTTAGTTTAATTTAATTTATCAATTCCTGGTACACTTAAATATAAATTATTGTGCTGTCAATTTTGTACAAGCAAACAGGCATTCATTCACAATCACTTGCCACTTGATTGCACACTGGATACTTGTATTACTTCCACAGATTGATTTTGTTTCACAGATTGAGGTTGTTCCTACCCAAGGGTGGAATTGTATGATTGATGAAACAGGGAGACTGGTTGTTACTAATCAGTGATGGCAAATGTCTGCAAAATTCAAAATCAAAATATAAAATCACCATCACCAACAATCATCTACGCCGATGACACCACCCTCCTCTCAAGAAACAAAAATCAAACTGCTCTGGAAATAGAATCCTTCATTAAAGTAAATGATTTGGTTCAATATTTTTCCGACAACAAACTTTCTCTAAATGCAGAAAAGACCAATTATTTGTATTTTCAAACTATACAAAGACAACTCTCTTCTTCCACAAAATATCCCCACTTAGCAGTCGGGGATACCGTTCTGACAGGCCTGAGTTCTTCCAAATTTCTTGGGGTGATTGTGGACGATAGTCTGAGTTGGAATGAACATGTCAAACAACTTTGCACTAAGCTCTCGGCAGGTCTGTTTGTCCTCAGACAAATCTCCACTTTTGCCAACTGTTCTCTCTCTAAATTAGTTTACCATAGCCTAATTGAATCTCACATAAATTATTCAATAGTACTCTGGGGAATGTCATCCAAACTTAACTTAGATTCAGTTTTTAAAATTCAAAAGAGAGCCATCAGGTATATTCTCAGACTAAAATCTAGAGATCATTGTTCAGACGCCTTTAAAGAATTAAGGATGATGACTGTTCCATGCCTTTTCATTTTTGAGACTATTATGTATGTTAAGTTATCAAATCAACTTTTTCTGGATCCATCCCATTCATACAACACTAGATTTAGAAACAATAGAACTGCTGTAACACATAATTTGTCACTGTTTGAGAGAAAATCTAGCTTCATTGGATTGAAATTTTTCCAAAACCTGCCAGTAGATATTAAGTCAATTCAACTAACTAACAAATTCAAAATTGCTCTGAAGCAGTTTTTAATTTCAAACTATTTTTACGCCATTGAAGAGTTTCTACCTGGTTACGTAACCTAGTCGTGATCCATTTCATTATGGAACCTAACCTAACCTTAACCTTAACCTAAATCCAAAACAATCCAAGAGAAGACATGTAGCCCAAGATTTAATCGAATGACGGATTCCATGCCTCAGTGAGATCAACGGAATGATGACGAAGGTAACAAGGTAACAGGTAACAATGAATTTCAAACAAAGGTGACTGGTTGTTATTTTGGTGACTCTTTCTTTGGATTACTATAATTCAATAAACAAGGATTATTCCTTTATTAAAAGTTTGTCTTCGTTTCAGGATTTGAGGAAGGAAAAGTTGATCTGTCATGCCTCTGGAGACTTCAGCCGGCCATTTATCGTGGGCTTCCATCTTTACCACATCGTGAATTATGATCCAAACAAAGGTACTCCATACTTTTTGAATTTTTTAACTTTTATTTATATAATTTTTGGCTTGTTTCCTTAAAAAGAACTATTATTAATTCGAATCCCAGAAATAATAAAATCCAACAAGTTTCATCCAACTGTGACTAAAGCATTTTTAAAAGCTTTCCATTTAGAAACTCAATAGTTGATTTGGTGAAAAAGTGAATTTCATCAAGATAAGATGAGTATCAGTTGGGAACACTTTTTATTGAACATTGTCGAGTTGGTAAAAAATGTTGCTTCTCTAAACTGTTTTACTGAAAAAAATCCTAAATTTTGAAATAATGACTGTGAATGATATGACACTTTTCAGAACCTTGTGTGAAATAAAATGTTAAATTCCATTGCCTGCCCACACTTTTAAACATTTTTCTTTTTGGCTTTACACATTATATACCTTAGTTTTTTTGGTTACTGGATAGTTTGCTAAGTAGGCCTATATTGGAATTTTAAGAAAAATTAAATTGTCATTTTAAAAAGTACATACTATGTTCTGCTGTCACTTGTTGCCTGCAGATGAGCCCAAACCACTGAGGGATCTGCAGAGTTTTGAGAACGAGTGGCTGGAGGTGGAAGTGAAGCCTCCGCAGCCTCCCTCACCCATCCCGGCCTTCCTCAGTGAAGACCTGCCCTCGCACTGCCTCGACAGTCAGCAGGGTGTGCTGGGTAAGTCTGCGACTGGCCCTCGTGTTTGGTGTATTTTCTGTTTAATTATTTTGTTTTATATAGTATTTTACTCCAACACCTCTTATCTGCAGGTGTACTGAGGATGTTAGTATAAATGATGTGAATTTTATCAAAAGAGTTCACAGTTGTGTCCATTTTAGGTTGAGATAAATCTTTTAAATTAACTTGCTTTTTTATGATAAGGAAAATCCTTTTTTAGTACAGTGCACAAAACAATTAATGTCTCTAGACATGACTCTCAGACTGCTCTTGGTTATTTTTTTATTTATTAATGAAAGTACAGAAGGCACACAATGTGTGCAAAAAATCTTTGATGACATTCGTAACCTGGCCTTATTATTTTGCATACTTTAAGATTACTTTATGTCCTTCACGGTCCTGAAGTAATTACCAATCCTTAGAGCATAACTCTTGGTCATAGCTGATTAGGTTTGGAGTGAAAACCTTTCATCACACTGTTTTAAAATTAGGTTTTTTTTCATTTTCAATGTCAGCTGCAAGTATGGAAACTAACGTTTTCCCAGCCTAAGCTAGGAAAATCCGTTGAAGATTTTCCTAACCAGTAATTCGTTTATAAAGCCTGTCCCTTGTCCGATTAATCAGTGGCTACTTATTTGAAATCATCAGTTCTCAATAATTTACAATGTAAACTTGATGACTTTTGTCATTACACTGCAGAAAATTTACCTGAGCACTGACAAGGTATGTAGGGGCATTGTCGGTGCCAGTCCATCTACTTGTCATGCGTACACTGATATATAGACATAGCTGCTTACAGGGGCCCAGTACAAGCACAACTACCTGGAGGTGGATGTGCAAGGCAAGAGCGACCGTGTGGAGTGGGGGCATTGTCGGTACCAGTCTGTGTACCGGCCGGACCGAGCATACGAGCTGGTCATCCAGTGGATGGCTGCATCAGGGGCTGTCGTCTGTGAACTGGTAACTCACTAAGTTTTAACTGTAATTTATTTATGTGTTTAAGTTTTTATTCTAATTTTTTCTTCTTACAGATTAAATAGTTAATGTAAATTTTGAAGCTAAGTACAGATTTCTGGATTACGACAATGATACAAAAAAAGAAAGCACTGTAGCATGAATTTTAGAGGTTTTCAAATTATTTATCATCCTGCCAGATGAATGGATCATGTCCTTGTTACAAAAATAATACAGTCTTTGCAAGGCAATGAATTAAAGTTTGGCACAATATCAGATCTCACTATTGTTTGGTGCTGTTAGTAGGCAAACAACGTTTGACAGTACAGTGGAACCTCGATACAGTGTATGGAATTCCTTGATATATCGAAGTTTTACAATTCCCCTTGAACCTTCCTATCTTCCCAATGCTAATTTTACCTCTATATATATCGAAGTACTGACCTTGAAAACCTAGATATGAAGAATTTTCATGGTTTCTGAGTAAGCACTTTTCACCTCTATATATCGAAGTTTAGGCTGGGAAACCTCTATATATCTAACCAACCACCTCTATATATCGAAGTTTTGGCCGGAAACTTAAATATAATGAAGTTGTTTTGCAAATATGTAATTTATCTTCAAAGTCAATGACCTGTCATTCGTGTTGCATCCTGCTGCCAGGGGGCTGTCGCTCTGCGCACGTGTCCTAAGTTGTTTCTTTTGTCATTATCGATCGTCAGTCCGAGGTAAGACGCAATGACAAAAAACCAACTGGGGCTAAATGGTTTTGTTTTTCATGATTAATTTTTTTCCTACTTCCTTTATGTCTTTTTTTTACTAACTGCTCATCTAAACACACCAATAAGTCCCCAGGACAAGGGTGGTCGTCACGGTAACCACACTTCCGTCCAATCATATGTCGTAACGTTCCTCTATGTCATTGCAGCGACTCAATGACTGCGCTGTGAAGTTATGAGATACAGAAGCGTAAAAACAGGGTCAAACCTTGCGATTGCTTAACCTTAAACAAACTTATCGATTTACTTTTTCCGCTAGATGATTTTAAAAATTTTTTTAGTTTAGTATTTTTTTAAATTCAGATTGAAGTTCTACTAGACATAGATTGAGCACTACAGTAGATAGAAATTAAAAAAGTATGTAACCATACTGTCGATAAGTATTTTAGAAACTTAAGACTTTATTCATAAATTTTTATGTTTTATCTTTAATTTTCTCTATATGTTTTGTATTAGGGAACTTTATAATCCATTAAAATTAGTGTGTTAAATTTGAATGTGTATCCTTTACATTTCCCTTGTTTCTACCCACGCTGTTACGAACCTCTATATATCGAAGTCAGTCAAGAAACACCTTGATATATCGAACCTCGCTATATTGAAATCCTTGATATATCAAAGTTTTCACTTTCCCCTTCAGGTTCGATATATCGAGGTTCCACTCTACAATTCATTAGAAGTTCTGTTCCACACTTTTTTCTCTTTACAGCTCTTAGAAGTTAATATTAATCAGATTCCACATGTTATATTCATTATTGATAATAGTGCAAATTTGTTTGTTCATATTTCATGTAGTAATTTGATCTTTGGGTTTCCGTTGCATCAACTGTGGGTTTGGGATGTTAGGTTCGTTTGGACAGAGTTTTATGTTTTATGTATACTGGAACATTTCTAAAAGATCATTTCAGGAGGAAGAAGAATAATAATTAATGTCAATGGAATAATAATGGCAAATGCTCTTAAACTCATGTTAAAATAAAAATAATTCTAGTTGTTACTTTATTTATATCAACTTCCTATTTGACTCGTCACCGCAGATCTCTGGGTGGGCGAGGAAGGCGCAGGCCAGCCAGCTGCTGATGATCCCCATCCCGCCCGACCCGTTCGCGCTGCCGTACTCCATCAAGTCAGACGCGGTGCGAGGAGACCCGCTGCGGGGGCCGGTGTTCGTCCCGCTCGACACCGAGAGCCTCATGGGCACCAAGAGCTACCTGTTTGAAGGTATCCGATTCTGTTTTAGTTTTCTAATGTACAAAAAAATTACTTTAAAGTTTATATTGGTTAGTAACTTGGCTAAGCCAACCTGGCCAAGCTGCCATGATCAGCTGATTCCTATTTGGGTCCCAGTTGATTTGCCTTTCACGCGACTCGTTCGTCTGTTTACATAGGTCGAGCTGACAGTCAAGTACTAACGCGTCTTTCCCCCAGTCTTTGACCCAGTTGTAAACGGATTGTCAGAATAACTTCTTATTATTTACAGTAATACTTTTAATCATTCTAAATTATTTATATAGTCTCCTCTTGATTGTTTGTTAATGGTATAAAATTGATGGTAATTTTATTTCATTTGGGTTTTCATCATACAATTTCGAGCTATTTAATTTTAAAGATTTTCTTCAAATTTCCTTCTCAGTTTTATGGAATGTAATTTGTTGTCTTGCCTTGTTGGTATTGGCAACAATGTGAGTTTTCTAATGGTGAGTTTTCTAAAATTAATATTACCAAAATGGTGTGATATAAATTTGAAGGCAACATTGTCCAAGCCTAGATGCAACCAGAGGGAAACATTATTTTAGTTTTTAAATATTTAATGTTGGGTTGGCAGAGATGGCTGATTGCAT
The DNA here is from genome assembly GCA_035578135.1 of Flexamia atlantica. NCBI lineage: Eukaryota > Metazoa > Arthropoda > Insecta > Hemiptera > Cicadellidae > Flexamia > Flexamia atlantica. Next base: position 47,740,715 of record JAQJVK010000002.1, on the reverse strand, counting down.
GGTTACCAAGATCCCCTGAGCTTACAACCTTGATTATTTCACTTGGGGATTTATTGAAGACTTAGTTTAAGAGGAGGTTGGAGTTGGCCGCCATTTTGGATTTATACTCCATAAGAACCAATATTAATTGGTATGCAGGATTTCTCGTTTATTTTTGGTCGGAAAACTAAAGTTTATATGTCAAATTAAAGCTCTTTTTAAACTCTACCGGACGTAGGAGCTACAATTTGACATAAACTAGCCATTTTTTGTAAAATTGAAAAAATAACTTTTGATTGCATTTTTTTTTACGTCAATTATCAAACTTATCAAAAATCGGCTTCCTACGTCCGGTAGATAATTTAATTAAGATTTCTAATATTGGGCTTTTGAAATTATCTAATTAATAACAACGACAAATTTTTGCTTACCAAAAGGCATGTCAAGCAAAAATTCAAGGTAAATTTGAAGGAATAGTTTGCAATCAGCTGACTTGTGATGAAAATTAGCCGGCGTGGAGGAATACATTCTGCTTGGTAACTACTTGTATGAGTGTCCGTTGCTTGCAGTTTCAGCATGATCGACTTAAAGATATTAGTTGAAATAAGTGTGTTTACAACATTTTCATTTATTTAATATTTTTTAAAAATTTTCAACAACATCATTAAGCACTATTTCGTGCATTGTCTACGGCGGAGCAAAAGTTTCAAGCTTCACCGCATCATTCTGTTAGCAGCACCTATCTCTCCAACCTCTTAACAAGTAGGATTGAAAACGTACATGAACTGTAGCCATATTACACCATATTACTGTGTAGAAGTTCAGGAGATAACATCCTACTTCCACACACTCAACATGAGACAGATTACTGCTTTAACCTTTTGAAGGAGACCAAGGTCTGAGATTTATTGATGTATTGAGCTATTAACAGATTTTTTTTTAAAAAAACCTCAACTGCCCGTCGCCATGGGCCAATAAGCCTGTGTGGTGATCTAAAGACAGAGAGGTACCGTAGCGGCGATAGTCACATAGGCTAGCCAGAGGTGACCACTTATGATGGAGCAGGAGTCGCCCGCCGCTGGGATCGAACCAACGATGTTTGAAACGTTAAGCTAGCGCTTTACCTCTGAGCTACCGCCTTGGCAACATCAAAACCGAGGCGTTACATTAGGGTTTGATGTTTTTAAGAATAATTTTTTTTTTGTTTCCGTACCCCAAGTCACTTTAGGGCGGTTTAAAATTTCTTACTTAGGATGAATGCACCAGTGAATGACCGGTTAAGGGTGATGTCTCATGCTAATTTGACACTACTCCCTTATTTCTTAGTCAAAGTTGCACATTTTACTATAGAAAGTTCATTTATTCTTTAAGGATCAAACAATATTAGTTAAATACGTTACTTGATGAGAATACTGACTGTAATATTAATTATTAAAAATCAACTATGTCATTGCTCCAATAAATGACCAGGTCTGCACCAGTGAATGACCGATCTTTCACCAGTGAATGACCGGTCTCTTTTGGCTGAATAACTGTCAAAAAATTTAAAAATCAACTGACAACAATGAATAAGAAAAATGCAGCTGAGACTATAGGTCATAGCTAGTAAATGACCGACCTTGTTCCAGTGAATGACCATGAAGTTTTTCCACGGTCATTCACTGGTTTTTGCCCTAGTTATATTCCAGTTTATGACCGCACTCAGTAATAATTAATTATAACATGTAGAGCAATGAAATTGATTTTAAATTGTAGGGTATTGTGTTAAATATGATTTAATTGCAACACATTTTTAAATAATCATCAAATACAGAATGAATCCTTCAGGTAAGCCTTGCAGGGTTAGTCACTATAGCAGGAAACATCAAAATCAAAGATAGTGGGACACTCAATATTAAATATGTTTGAAAAGTATTTTCGACTGAAACAATTTTAACCAATGAAAGATTATTGTTGAATAATATTACAAGGCTAGTTTTACACTTATTATAATTAGCTAGCCTAATGAATATGCTCAATACCGAGCTTTTTTAAGCAAAATGGTCATTCACTGGGGGGTGGTCATTCACTGGTGCACTCACCCTATGTCATATGTTTTATTTATTTCTTGTTACTTCTTTTTTTAGGAAAAGTTTACTTTCCTTCATTGGATGATTCTTCATGTAGACAAGGACTATCGCCTTCAAAATTATATCACCAATTTGTGGTAATATTACCCTTCCTTTTGTCTATTAAGTGTCCAAAACATATTTTGATACTTACTGTACGTATTGAATAATCTCTTATCTCAAACCCATACATGAATTCCAGTTAAAACCTACTTGTATGTAAAACCATGAGTGTAGGTTGATTAATTTTTGTAAAACAGTTATATTTACAAAGCAGTGGTAAGTTGTAGCACAAGTGGCACTTTAGGTCAACAAACTATATCATGCAAGTTGGATTCTGTCTTTCATTCCTAGAACTGTTTTTGTTGGAAATGACCCAGAGGAGTAATTTTATAAGTTTAGTCAGTTTTTTAGCAGTTTATTTCTTTCAGAGTTCCCGGAGGATACATGGGGCCAGAGGCTGGTGCTGTTCCAAGAAGCTATCGCCATCAAGTTTGGCTTCATTGCCTGCACAGTGGAGAGTGGGTCACAACATCACCACCACCAGTACGTCCATCTCACTGGTAAAGGCTTTGTTAATAAAACTTATTAAACCACCTAATGTGCACTTTTATCAAGTATTTTTACTCATTTCCAACAAAAAACATTAATTAACTCTGTAGAGGGAGAGAGTTTTAGGTGTTACAAAGAGGATCCTGGAGTGACAAGTTTGACAATGTACGAAGTCAGTTGTTAGATTGATGATCCCAATCAGTGTTTTAAAGATCCTTCAGAAAATGTCCTAAAATGGGATGGTAAAATTCCACGATATAAAATGTGCATTATGTGTTCCTCTGAATTGAGAGTTTGACAAAGCTGCATAATCTCTTTATTTTTTTATAAAAAATTCCACGGTATAAAATGTGCATTATGTGTTCCTCTGAATTGAGAGTTTGACAAAGCTGCATAATCTCTTTATTTTTTTTGTTGGTGAAAATATTTTCATCATTATTCTTTTAAGAGTAGGCTCAGTGTACTTATTGCCTATAATTGCAAAAGGAAGAAGTTAGTATAATGCTGTTTATAATAAATAGAAGACATTTTTTTTGTTTAGGTTTCTTAATTATCAATTCTATTCAAACATCATAGTTTACTGGGGAGTAGTAGCAGTATGTAAAGTTTAAAATTAATAAAATGATTATTAATCTATTTATATATATTTTTTATTTAACATTTTGAGACCACTGCACTAATTTTAATTGCTTTGTCATGAAAATTTAGCTAAGCTCTTAAGGGAAGGCTGTTAACCCTTCTTCAGGAGCACCTATTGTGAAGCATTTTGTGAGTTAACTAGTTCTAGTTATCGACAATTAAAAGTGATGTGTGATGCAGGTAACGTGTTCCTGATGATCCCATCGATGTCGTGCGCGGGCGGGGGCGGGGGCCGGAGCGGGGCGGCCGGCTCGGCGCCGCGCAGTGTGCGCCGCTACCCCACGTACGATGACGTCGCCAGCAGTCCGCACCACGAGTACATCACCCGCTCCGCACACCAACACCAGCACCAGCACCAGGAGACCAAGGTCGCTACCTTGTTGTCGTTAGGTTTAGATATTACCCATTCCGATCAGTTTTCAATCAATAATCGATCGATCAATTTAATTGTTCTTTGTTCATTTAAATGCATAAATACATTGATTAACTGAGTCTCTGACTGAAACACAGTAAAAAACAGACAGTAAAAATCACAGTGCAAAGACAAACAGCACAGTCCAGAGAACTTAACACTTTGCTTTATTTCTTGATCATAAATAAGATGTAAAATTGAAACAAACGGTGTTTTTGGCCTTTGGAGGCCTCAAACAAAAAGTTACATTATATTGCTTAAAATAGCGACCTACCTAGGTAGGTATTTTAAGCCAAGTACAAATGACATGAGTGTGGGATGATAGTGGCACGATCTTTGTGTCTTGTTACTGACTAAGGCCGACAGACAGGACTGTTGATTAATAGCCCAACAGCCAATGGCAACTAAGAGTTATCATGGTCTTGCATTAGGTCTTACCATGAGACCTATGGTAACAGGTTCCTCCCTATGGGGGAAATTTGTTAACTAAATCTGAAAATTTTTTCTGTTATCTTAATAAGAGTTTAAAAATTGATATATTATTTACTGAATACTGAATTATTGATAGCTGTTTTTCAATGCAATAAAACTAGAAAGAGTAAATATTTAAATTTAGTTAAAAATAATTATTATAAAAAGAAAGTCACTATAATCACAATTTTATATGTTAGTATTTTTACTTTAAGTAACAATATGTGTAATTAATCAAACCAAAACAGAAATAAAATTCCGTTTTGAGTTTTTTTATATTTTAAAAAGTTATTTTATTTTTGTTTTCTTGAACATTTTTAAGTTATTTGTTACTTGGTAAAGCAGTTGTTTTTCACATAGCTTTTAATCTATTGATTTTATCAAAATAAAAGAAATTTGTTAGCAAACATTTCTAGAAGATTTAGGGAATTAAAAAATCCTGTCCCAAACTGAAAATTCAATCCCATCCATGCTTAGTTTTATTTATAAATTAACTACTCAATGTTTACTTTGAACATTGATGAAACCAACTCATATTGAGCTAGCAAAAGTTAAAAAAAAGGCAGCAAGTAACCCTACCTGTGTCAGCACTGTACTCTTTGAGGGCTATACTGTTCCACTCGACATTGATCAAACATCGTGCTTTTATTTTTTATAGCAGTGTTTATTTTTTATACCAATACGAACCGTGTACAATGCAATTTATAGTTTTTTATGTCATTATGTGTGGTAATATAAATTGAGTAGCTGCTTGAAGATGACATTTCAGTAACCTCCAATCTGGCTTCTTGCATTAAGATGCCAGTTCTATATATTTTGCAATAAGAAAATTTGCCAGTCGTATATATTCTGTATACAAAGTTAACGTTAAAAGTGTCACTCAACCCACAAATAAATGATCATCAAGGGATGGTTTAAAAATCAGTGATCAAGTTGCTATTGCGTAATGAGAAAGTTAATTTATGGTGTTTACTAAAAACCCTTCAGGACTTCGGGATTTGGTTACTTACATCAAACCTAAGATCCAATAAACATGGGTCCTAAAATGCTCGGTTATCCGTCTGTCGGTATGTATGTATTTTAACATGATTTTGCATTACTTAGGAACCACTAGAGATATCAACCTCAAACTTGGTAAATATAGTTTGACTAATAGGCCTATTTTGGTGTGGAGTGTCAAATTTGTACTTAAAATATAAAAATGGCAGCCATTTTTGTATTTTTTTTTAAACTTAATACCTTAAAAACTTAAATTTAAAAAAATATTTTACAAAAGACAGAAAAGTTACACAATTTTATTTCCTAAAATACCATACAAAGATTATTAAGATCAAACAACAGTTAACCCCATAATTATAAGTATTCCAATTTTTCTAAAAGAGCACAGTACATGCTTGTTTATGGCAGTTATGGCAAATTTTCGCATGTTTCTAGTTTTAAATTTACGGTTTTTAAGTTACTTACAACTCCTAATAAAAATATTCGTACCCCAGTTTTAAAACTATATTTAAACTATTTTTCATATTTGGCAGTTTAAAAAATACTTATCAATAACTAACAGCTGATGCTCCAATATTAACGTCAGCTGGTCTCCAATATTAACAACAGCTGATTTTTCAATAAATAAAACATCGTTGCAAAATTTAATGATAAGTGATAGACTATGTAATAATAAGTGATGTACATGAATAATGAAAAATATGTAATATTTATCGATAAAATGATAATTTGTTTTCTCTAAATATAAAAATTGTAATGTTTCAACAAGAATACTGTTTTGAGTACATATTTAATTATTGGATTATAATCTAAAATTTTTACAGGTTGGTTTTCTTTGGTCTTGGAACCACATGGTCAGCCGTCGTTGGAAGTTTATGAGTTCGACTCCTGCAAAAAGTGATGAAGCCTTCCAAAATAAGTTTCTCAGTGATTTTCGTGCCTTCTGCTCCAACTCGAACAATAGGCTCAAAAACTTTTGGGATTCCTGTTGGGTTATTCCCAGTTGAAAACACAGATTTGTATATTAGAATACATTTAATATTCTTTAAGTTACCATTATTTATTGTAAATAAGTTGTAAATAGGTCTAAATAATTTTTATTTTTAATTATATTACATGAAAATGTAATTATAATTTTTTAAATAAAGTTGCTCATAACAATTTTTAGAAGTGTTTGTAAATGGTGATTTCAAACTCAAGGTCATGTTTTGTTGCGTAAAAAAATCAATCCATGAATGTAGTGGGATTCTATTAACTCTTATAATATTAATGATTCAGTTAACAAAAAATATTAATTTTTATATTTTACAAGTTAAATTAAATATTTTGGACTTTAACAACTGCACAAGCACCTGTCAATCTGTCTTCCCTCATCATAAATTTTGGTTCAGCTCACTTTTGTTTGTAAACTCTAAAGCATCAACATGACTATTGTCACCTCCACTGGGTATTATCATAATCAATTAACTCCATATGTTTAAACTCATTAGAAGAATTATACAAGTTAAATGTGAAATCCAAACAATCTCCGGTATGTGTCTATTTGTAATTTGTTTTGTTAGGCAATTTTACTAGTTTTTCAATTTGACTCAAGGAAATTATATCTTAAATAATTATTGAGAGTAGAAACTTTTAGCACTGATACATACGTAGATCACAATAAAAAATCAACACTGACAATTTTCCTAAAGGGGAAGAGAAACAAATAGTTAACAGATGAATAAAATTTGAGTATTTTTGAAGTCTTTGTGTTTTTTGCAAAATGATTTAGTGAAAAAGAAAAATATATTGTTATATTGTTTTGCCCAAAATTTAATTTATTTTTTATCTTTGTTATATGTTTTAGTAAAAACTATTAATTTTGATTTAGGAATGAAATAGATTATTTATTTGTTTCACCCCCCTCTGGATGTTGAAACACAAAAGGATAAAACAGCAATCCAAGGGGCAGATGTGTTTTTACAGAAACAAGAAAATATCACAATCCTTAAAACAACATGTCTAAGGCGGCCCTGGAAACTCTTAACCCAAAAGCAAACATAAAGTTTAAGGTTTGATAATGAATATATAGTACGTTTGAATTGAAGATATATTGTCTGTTATTTATGTTTCCTTGAGGGAAGAGCAGCCGTTTCCTTGCGTTTGGGCTACTAGATGCTATAAACGTTCCGTTTGTCCGAAAGATTTAATATGAAAAATTTTAAGGAAAACCCCTGATTGGAGTTAATCTAGTTTTCAGTCAGTGGAATTTAAACCAGTAATATGGAGACTTTCTGTATCCATTTAGAAATGAATATTTTATGACTAAAAGATTTTTGACCCCTATATATAAATCAAAAAGATTACCAGACTATTATAATTTCTTAAATATCTATATATTAAAAAATTAATACATGAGGTGTTTCCTTTTCGGAGACAATTGTAACTACTGGACATATTTTAACATTTGAGGTGTCAATTTAAAGGTATTTCTACATAGATTTGCCAATACATCTCAGAATAAGAAATGACATCACATAATACAATAAAGCACTGAAGTGTTTGTACAGTGGCGCTATCCATCAGCATTGGATCAAGGTTAGTTCACTTTGTTTTTTATACCTAAACATATGTGCATGGTTTGAAATAGATCTTGAGATTAACCACAAATTACAGCACTATTATAAAGAAAATTACACATTTATTTGGAAGTGAAGCTGCTAAAGAGTAATCTACTTAATCTTATTATTGAAAATCAACATTTTGTTGTATACCATATTTTTTGTCTTTTTTGTCCATTTCAATTGCGCTCACTAATTGCCTACACACCGTCACTTTAACAGACAGTACTAACTGTCACTTCCAACTGAGCACAATACTCGCATACACACATTTATTCTAGCATATCAGTTCAGTTTTACTTTCTTGGCCACAGTTCAGGAAGGCTGGACTGAACAACTGAACTGAAGCAATTGTACATACGCTCATTTTGGCATAAGGTCAGTTTGACATGTAAGTTAAAATTAAAAGTGATGAATTTTTATCAGTCCATCAGTACGTTTTTGGCATGACCTCAGTCCAAATTAGGCACACATCAGTTTGGCATGTCAGTTTTCAATGAGCAGTTAGTTAACAATGACCGTGAGTAGCAGCCTTAAGGCTCAATGTTATTGCTAAATTTTTCTACTCTGGAATTCATTTTACAATGTTATTAGATTTTCTCTGGCCAAATAACCTGCATATAATACGTTTTTGAGTTATAAATTAATTATTTCCAAACTTTAGAGGAAATCCTTTGAGCCAATTAATTATGCAATCAAGCAAACAAACATACAATCAAGCAAAATTTGGTCATATAAGAGTATAGGAAGAAAATATAAATGTCAAGAAGACAATTTGTAGCTGCAGATAACAACGAATATAATTGTTTACTAATTAAATAAACACTTTAAATAAAATGAAAACACAAAGGTTCATATTTGAATATTATTTCTTTAGTTTATCTGAGTTCAAATAAAATAAAGCTTGGGATTAAACAAATTGATTGTATATTAAAAGCTTAAGCTACATCTTATTCTGATTCCAATACATAAACAAACATCTAACACACAGCCGGAGGCTTGTATGGGGCTTTAGCCATGCCTGTTTTGCTTTGGCGCAAACTCTTTTTGTAACAGGAAAACACAATATTTGAAATGTTTATTTTGTTCTCAAACAAACTGGGTTTATTTGGCACCAGCGACCCCGTGATGTTTCCTCTTCTTTAAATGTATTTTTCTTCTTGCTCGTTGAAATTCTAATTTTATATAAACTAATGTTTTGATAGTGATGAGGATAAAAGTACTCTGTGTAACATGAAACGAATGTAACGAAATGGATCCGATGTTATAAATGCAGGGCCGGTTCCAGGCAGGGGCGGGCGGGGCAGCTGCCCAGGGCCCCGCACTTTTGGGGGCCTCACGCTTTTCGAAAACACAGTACCAAATATGTTCGCGATCAAATTAAAATCGTGGATTGTATTTTATCTGTTTCATAACATGATTAAAAACCTTGTTAACCTGACAAGTGAAAATTCATAAATACGAATAAAATTGGATTGATAAGTTGAGCCCTATTAAAACTTCGGTAGACGAAGGATTGTGGAAATCCTGGGAAACAACTTCAGCAGTCAGTCGTCTGCTGCGGCTGATTTCTGAGCGGCATGGTTTGCACTAGCGTGTGATTTTGTAGTTTTGATTGGACTATCAGTACGATGTGCGTGCTCATGTGTTTAACATATGTTTGTAATAAAGCTTTAATGGAACAGGTAGGTTGAGTCGGGGTTGGGGCCTGAAACTTGACCAATCATGCCAGATTTACCAAGGCTGTGGTCATGGCTTAACGGGGATTAGGCATAGACGCGCTGAGAGGGATCAACATTAGTTTTTACCACATTTTAAAGAGCTTAAAATTTAAAGCTCGCTCCAAATAAATGGAATCAAATACAAAGACAATATACGATTGCGCTTAATTATTTAGATTAAATGATTTTGTCACTATGTTAATTGTAGAAATACGTCAAAAATTACGCTCTATATGCAGAAATGATAGTTTTATCGTCAGAAAACAATGAAAATCGTATAAAGGAAAAATATATTTTATAAGGAAATAGGCCATGATGGGTCTCAAGTTGTCAGGGAGAGCGAGCTAAAGATGAATATGCGAGCAACGATACTAACAGAAATATGGCCATTTCCACACTGTTCCTATAACTGTAGCAAGTGCAGAACATTGTTTTCTCGCATTCAAAACAAATAAAATAAAATAGAGAATGAATTTGTCTCAAGATAGACTTATTAAAGGTTATTCTGTAATTGGACTTGACATGGTTAATGGAATGATCTTTGATGACCTGTACATGAGTTTGCTGAAAGAAAGGCAAGCAATGTTACCTTTTATTAACTGGATTAAAATAAACAGGTTATCATTAAAACAAACCGACTCCTTTCATTCCCATTAAATATCACAATAGGACTGATTTTCTTAAACAAAATATTGGAATTATACATTTCGAAACTAGGGCCGCAAATGAGGATTAGGGGGCTCAAGATTGAAACGATCGAGAGAAATCGCTCTTTCAACATAATCAACATAAAAAATATTCTCTATTTCACAAAGAGTACTTTTATTCGTTCCATAAAATTTCTTCTTTGGCAGACCTACCACTTGCATAGAATGCCCTCTTATTGCCAACTAATAATAATAACGAGCCTTATTTTAATTTGATTACTTACTAATATTATTGATTAAAATCCTGGAAATTGCATATATTTTGTCCATGAATACATGAAAAGTATATTTTGATAATAAGTCTTTTGGTCTGTTTAACTGTCATACCTCTGGAGCAAGAAGTAATGCAAACTAAATTTTAATTTTTTCTATATACTGTATTATATCGTTTATTAAATTTTCTTATTAGGAATTTTAATTTTAAAAGTTTTAGCTTTTGTTTTGTTTTAATTGCGTAACAGAATAATAGTCCATCCCATTTCCATTCAAGGCTTTAAACCAAATTTAACTTGAGCCTTTTAGATCAGCCTTAAATTCCAAAAGTATTGTAAATTAAAAAAGCCGCAATTATCTCTTTACCCGAAAGAATCAAATAAACAAAGGACTAGAATACGAGTTTATTACGCATTAATTGGCATTCATTGTTAGCTGTTCCAACGCTAACCCTTGGGATTCGTAGCTTTATCGAATAAATATATGTTAGTTAATTATAGTTATAATCCAGCCAGCTCTATCAGATTTTTTCAAATATGTTTTCGGATATATATACCTGTCACTAGGTATATATATCCGACTAAATTTTGTAAAAAAGGTCCAATCCCCATGAAATCTAAACATGTAAAGCCAAATTGTTGAGAAAGTTATTCAACAAACAGTTTTTATTTAAAATGGTTGTTATTAATTTTTTTGTAAATTTAATTGACAGATCAAATTTAATTCAGCTGAAAAATTACTGTTTTGATTCATTAGGGGAGAGCGGGGTATGGCCGTACACTTAAGCGAGATGCCTTATTGCTCCTATAATAACGATTCTAGAAGAACACAAACAGCGTTTAAAGTTACTTCAGTTCATTGGCTACTAATTTCTCATAGATTTTCCTGGATATTCTTACAATTTTTTTAGCAATAAATTTTAAGAAAAACCCTTACACTGTACGGATTTACCCCAAGGGGTGGGGTAATGCCGTACATTTGTTGGGGTAACACCGTACACTAATATAATTTGGCTTAAGGAAGGAAATTAAGCATCAAAGCTTTGCAAAAAAGGGTTTATTACATTAATGTATAAAAAATAATAAAGAAAAAGCCTAAAGTTTATATGTTTATGGTTTCTACTAACATTAATCGTTAAGTATTAATTCAAACACCTAACATATAAAATTACAAATAAATGTCTCTGGTTTCTCCACATTGTTTCAAGGGATAGCACAATAATAATATTGCCAGAGTTTAATGATTGTTATAAATCAATAAAAAAAAGAGAATAATAAAAGAGAACAATAAAACAGAAGCCCAATGTTTATGGGCCCGATGTTTATCACATCATTAATAGCGCATTGCATCGCTTCTTCACTCCACTGGCATCCATCAGTTTTTCTCTTGTAGTAAAGAACCATCTGTAAAGAGAGAAATTCGCTAGTTTCAACAAATAACAAAGTATTTAATAATTATAAACGAAAATAATCACCTTTATGTTACCATAACAACCCATTTGGGGCAATCTCGTACATCTGTGTACGGGAACACCCCAACTGCGACCCCGTGGACATTTTGAAACATAACCTAAAATCTATAGCACGAAGAAATCACAACCTTACTGTAAATTGTAACTAAGGAAATGAGCAATTTTTAGGTATAATAGTTATTATCTAATACGTAACGATTATCCACCTACCTCTTATTTCCTGTAGATGAAAAGTAATAACGAAACAATTAAAAACAAAAGTTTTAAGTATAAAAACTGGCGTAGTGACGCCACGGCGTTCAACTTTCTCCAGCGAGCTTTCGGCGTTAGCCGCTAGGTTGCAGCACTGACCGGGCCTCTCTATCCCCCCCCCCCGAACCGGAAACCATGGTGTACGGCCGTACCTCGCTGTACGGCTTTACCCCGCTCTCCCCTACACCAATCCACTTATAAGTTATTGGTCGTGCTGAATGCTAAATGCAGTATATTGTCTAGTATTATTTTTTAACCACCCTTACTAACTAAAATTAATCTAAAAAGTGAATATATATATATACCGGGTGTCCCATAATAGTCCCCCCCTAACTTTTTCCTATATTTTTTCAAATATCAATTCCACACCACCCCCAAACATTATTGGGTAGTTAATACTTCATTTTGAGGGGGTACCCAATTTTGGCCGCCATCTTGGATCCGCCATATTGGATCCAAAATAATTTTTTCAAATGTAAAAGTGGGGTTGTGACCCATCATTTTGAATTAGATTTTTTTACTGATTACAATGCCGCAATCCGTTTTTTGATATCTCAATTGTTTTTCAAGATATGGGTACTTTTAATTAATTTATTTTTAACCAATTTAAACATTACAAATTGATAAAATAGGCCCATAACCACAAAATAATGCTAGATAGTGACGAATAACCACCATCAGTCATTGTTGAGCGATGTACACTTCACTTTCACCAATGTAAATTTGTTGGCCGCCATCTTGGACCCGCCATTTTGAAATGAGGTAAGTTATTTCTAATATGAAGTTGATATTGTGACCCATCATTTTGAACTAGTTTTTTATGCCGAATTTAATGCCGCATCCCGTTTTTAATTATAGTGTTTAGTTTTCAAGATATTTAAATTTTTCTAATAATAATCTCAAAAAATATAAATTTTTCAAAAACTAAGTTTTATTGCTGAAAACGGATTGCGGCATTGAATTTGGCCTAAAAAACTAGTGTGAAATGATGGGTCACAACACCAACTTCGTACTTGAAATAACTTACCTCATTTCAAAATGGCGGGTCCAAGATGGCGGCCAAACATTAGTGAAAGTAAATCGCTCAACAATGACTGATGGTGGTTATTCGTCACTATCTGGCTTTTTTGTGGTTATGGGCCTATTTTATCAATTTGTAATGTTTAAAATGGTTAAAAATAAAAAATAAATTACATAAAAGTACCCATATCTTGAGAACCAATTGAGATATCAAAAAACGGATTGCGGCATTGTAATTAGTAAAAAAGTATAATTCAAAATGATGGGACACAACCCCCATCATCTGGGGGGTTGTCAAAGGTGGTTTTGAACCCCAATATCTGGGTTCAAAACCACCTTTGATGGAAAACATTCAAGCTTCATTGTTTTCCACAGATTTATTTTGATTGAGTTGAGTTAGTTGATATAATGTTTATTTATCAATTATACAATACTACTATTTTACTCTGTTGCAGATTTTTTTGTGTGATTTTTTTAAGTGCTGTAATGTGCCTTTATAACTATTTCAAAGTATGTCCAAATATTTAGTTGTGAACAGAACTAATTGAATTTGATCAAATGTCAACTGAAAGCACCACTGTCACAAGGATTCTGTCCTTTACTGTAATTAAGTGATAACCTTTCTTAAAATTTCGAGATGTTCTTAAAAATACCTTTCATTTGACATCTCAAACGTTAAAATCCATCCAGCCTAACAGCTGATATTGAGGTTTTTCTCCGAAAAGAAAACCCCTCTCATATTAATGCATGTGACCCACCAACAGAAAAGGGACCTTATCTTCCTAGACGAAATTTTACAAGACATTAAGTTATAGAGGTTGGGATAGACAATAGACAATATCTTTAATTACATATTCGTTGAGAACAGTAAGATTGTCATACATAACATTGTTTAAGTAGGAGAGTCCATAAGGAATTCCTTTTTCTTATAGTAAGGTCTTTCCAGCAGCCATTTGGTGAGTGCCGTCTTGATTGTCCTTGTTGGCTCCTTCTTCAGTTGGTCTGGCAGGTGATTGTAGTGAGGGCTCCTTAGTAAGATGGTTTTTTAGCAAAAAGGCTGAGGTGATGTGGTGAAAGGGCAAAGTTTGTGGCACGTCTTGTGTTGTGCTGATGAAGGTCCTGGTGTCGTTTGTTGTGTAGAAACTGCATGTAAAATTACTTCTCGGATGTAAAGTGACATTACTGTGAGGATTTTTAGTTCCTTGTATGCTTCCCTACAGCTGTCTTGGAAGTTGAGGCCTGCGAGACATCTAATAGCTCTTTTTTGATGTATGAGGACTCTTTCGAGATTGGAGTTTGAAGTTCCTCCCCATACTACAATGCAGTAACTGAGGTGTGATTCAAACAGTGCATAGTAGGTGATTTTTGCTGTCTCTAGGCTGCTTGATTGTAGTATTTGTCTTATAACATAGATGCCAGAGCTGAGCTTCTTGCAGAGTTGGTCAGTGTACTGTTTCCAGGAAAGTTTTGAGTTTATAGTAATGCCAAGATATTTAGTTTCATTTTGTGGATTCATTCCTTGAAGTGGTATGTCTATTCCTGTTTTACTTTCTCCCTCCTATACATAATATATATAGAGAAAGTATTGTTTTTGTCAAAATTTTTGAATTTGAGTTGTTAGTAGATAAATTCGTTCTAGTGCGCCCTGAATCCAAAAAAGTGGTTTTCGGCGTGCTGTCTGTCTGTCTGTGTAGATGTATGTGTGTGGATGTAAACAAAGCTAGAGACGACACCAGTGGTCCAATTTTCATGAAATTTGGCATGTAGGCATAAAGCCGTGGTATCTCCAAGTGTATTTTTCATTTTTTTGAATTTGTTATTTTTAAGGGTATTTACCCCATAAAAACCCATGAAAAATGACTAAAATTCAAATTTCTCAAAAACGGCTGTAACGATTTTGATAAAAATTTCATGGTTTTTAGTGCTTAAGATGACAAACAAAATAACACCACCCGTATGTCTATAAAAATTCAGGTTCAGAAGTTATGGGGGTTCAAGTGTTAAAAAATTCATATTTTTAAAATTTCACAAAATCTCTAACCTCTAAAGAAAATATACTTGCAACCATTAAATTTGACTTGAAAAACTAAATAATCCAGTATTTTGAATCATTAGTTTATATCAACTGGTTACGGACATACCGGTAATTGATATTTTAGTTCGGCGTTAAACGCAGTACGTTGTCCAATGTTATTCTTATGGCAAATATTTAAAAACCTATATCTCCGTTATGTACTAACCGATTTTGATAAAATTTGCTATATATTTGTGTGATAATTAATTAATAATTGTTAGTAAATTAATTAATAAATAAATTGTTAATTTGTTTTATTTCACTATATATGTTTTCCGGTTTTCAATGACTTGAAGGGAGAAAGTATGTGTCAGTTTCCTGATACCGTTTATTTTGTTGTGAAATTGATTTGGACAGTTTTACTTTTGTTGAGAGCCAGCTGGTTGTCACAGCAGTATTGTTTGGTTTTGTCTATAGTTGTTTCAGCTTGGTGGGTGAGTGTTTCTGCTGACTTGTGTGCTAGTGTGATGACCGTGTCATCTGCGTACATTGTAGTTTGGCAGATATGTCTTTTAGCAGATATGGTAAGTCATTTTTCAGCAGAAGGAATAGGACAGGCCCGAGCACTGATCCCTGCGGGACGCCTCTTGACACTCTGGCTGCTTTGGAAAGTGTCTTGATTAGTGTGTTGTCCTTGGTGTGACAAATTTCAACAAATTGTTGTCTGTCATTGAGATAGCTATGGAACCATTGGGCCTCTTTGCTGTTGATGCCTAGCGCATTGAGCTTCTTTAGAAGATCACTGTGGTTAAGGCAGTCAAATGCCTTGCTAAAATCGAGGAAGAGGCTAGTGGCAAAGCATCCTTCTTCTAACTGGTCAATCACATATTCTGTGAGTTGAATGAGAGCAGTTGTGGTTGATCTGCCCTTTAAGAAGCCATGTTGATGGGGTGTAAGAAGTTCATTTTGTTCCAAGTGGGAAAGAAGTCTATGGAGAACGATTTTTTCAAACAGTTTTGAAAAGGTAGGTACGAGAGATATCGGCCTGTAGCTGCTTGTGTCCGTTGTTAGGCCTTTTTTATATTTAGGATAAACTTTTGACGTTTTAAGCAGATTTGGGAAGACTCCTTGTTTGAGTGATTTGTTTATGATATTCGTTCGCTGAAAATAAAAAACACATTGTCTAATTTTGATTGTTTCTTACTATATATATGTTTCCAAACAATATTTGGTCCATATTACAATTGAATTTATTTTGTAACATGGTTAAACTAATTTTTTTCCAAACTCTGCAATATGGAGAAAGGGGTCCTAACTTCCTCAATGCTATTTTAACAATTCAAAGTTTAGAAAATGGGGGTTCTGTAAGGAATAAATTCAGGACTTACTAAGCCCTGATCCAGGAATCAGAACCTAAAAAGAACAGGATCTTCAAGAAAAAGAAGTTGATGACGTAGCTTCTGGTCCAAGTGAAGTTTCACCACCAAAGAAATGTTCCAAAACGTACAAAAAATAATAAAGTAAAAGCTCAGATAACTATTATGTTGTATATCGTTTAAATTAATTGTACAGTAATACATTTTTATTTGAGCACTAAAACAAAATCAATTTTATTTTTCATCATATAACAGGACATTTTGTCTTTAAAATGTTGCGTACTTATTATTTTCATCCACTTAAGCAATGTTCCACAAAAAATGCAAACAACTATCACAAATTCATCGGTGGATTTCATATTCAGCTTTAAATTTCTGACAAAATGATATGTGAAACTTAACCAATAAAACAATTAGTAAAAAAAATGAAAGTTCAAAATTTGCAAAACTTCGGGATGTGATTTCCTTAAATGACTTGTTTTAATATTTGAGCCTACATATGCAATAGGGATCCAAACCACTGCATAGTCAAACTGAGAAAAACAAGGTTAAATTTTCTACTTCATTATTAATTCCTGTCTAACTTTAACGTTATAAATTTGCATTGTATGTATAAACGTGACTCTCCTCTGTTTATAAATGATAGGTTTAATGTCATTGTCCATATATTCCCTTTGTTATTAATTGTTTTGTGGCTTGGATCCTTTTTGAATAAAGACGTTTAGGGCAATGTATACATTGTTTAGAGGGTCCAAGCCACAGGTGTTGTGTTGTGTCATTTTTCAGGTGATTTTGCAAACAAGATTCAGTCAACTGAAACCAAAAAACAAGAAACAAGCTACAAATACAAAAAAAAGTTACAAACAAACTCAATAATCTTCTTATGTCATTCACTAGTTATTTGTAATTTACTCTTGTCCTTGTAATTGTAAGTAATAACTAGTTAATCTCTCATAGAACAAGCCATTGGATCCTTATTGCTAAATCTGAAAGTATCTTTACAGGTATGTGGGTTGGTTCCAAGCAAGATTTTACTGCTTAAATAAGCTAATATTGTCAGATCTTTTTTGCATAAAATAAATCAATGTTTCTTTTATTTGGAAGTTCCCAAAACACAAAATTTTAATATTTGTGGGTTGGATCCCTATTGCATATGTAAGCTCAATAATTTCAGATTCAAAAATTTAAAGCTCAAGCATTTTTTAAGATGTCTTTAAAATTCTTTCACCAGTTTGTTCAGTTTTCAATGTAAATCAATGATATACTAATATCTAAATTTCAAAAAAATTTAAGATAAGACCCCTATTTCCTTTGCAGGTCACATATATTGATAAGAAGAATAAAGTTTTATAAAGAGTACAAATCTTAAAAATCATTATAAGACCAAGAATTATTTATAAATTTAAATGTACAATACTGTAATGAAAATAAATCTGATCCCCCTTTTCATTTCCTTAATGTTAAAAGCTCATAAATTATTTAATATGCTTTTGTTAGTTTATTATACAGGGTGTTTACGAAAAACCCTTACAGACTTCGGGATATGGTTACTTACATCAAAAATAAGAAAAACGTTCCTGTAAACATGGGTCCTAAAATGCTCGGTTATCCGTCTGTCGGTCTGTATGTGTTTTTAACATGATTTTGAATAATTTTGGAACTACAAAAGATATCAACTTCAAACTTGGTACTTATATGCTGACTAATAGGACCTATTTTGGTGCGGAGTTTCAAGTTTCTACTTTGTACCATTTCAAAATGGCAGCCATTTTTATACTTTAAAACTTAATATCTTAAAAACCGTAAATGTTACAGAAACTGTACAAGAGACAAAAAAGTTGTGTAATTTTATTTCCTACAAAACCATATGAAGATTATAAAAATCAAACTACAATTAATGGAGTTATTTCAATTTTTCTAACAAAATAATGCAAATATTTGCTATAACTGCTATTAACAGGCATGTATTGTGTTAGAAAAATTGCAATAACTTCTGTAATTGTAGCTCGATCATTATGATCTTTATATGGTTTTGCAAGAAATAAAATTACATAACTTTGTTGTTTCTTGTAAATGTTTTGTAAACTTTACAGATTTTGAGATATTAAGTTTTAAAATATAAAAGTGGCTGCCATTTTGAAATGGTTCAAAGTAGAAACTTGATACTCTGCAACAAAATAGGTTCTAATAATCAGCATATAAGTACCAAGTTTGAAGTTGACATCTTTAGTAGTTCCAAAGTTATGCAAAATCATGTTAAAAACGCATAAAGACTGACAGACGGATAACCGAGCATTTTAGGACCCATGTGTTTAAGAAACTTTTTCTTATTTTTGATGTAAGTAACCATATCCCAAAGTCTGTAAGGGTTTTCGTAAACACACTGTATATTGAAAACATTAATTTCCCTACATACAGGGTGTTCAAAAAATGTGGGGCGATAATTTACGTAGTGGTTCCTTGGGTCAAAATAAGAAAAAAGTTTATGTAAACATAGGTCCTAAAGTGCTTCGTTTTCCGTCTGTGTGTCTGATTATGATTTTTACATATTTAATCATATCTCACAAACCACTTAACATATAAACTTCAAACTTGGTATATGGATAAAGACTATTAAGAACTATTTTCATAAGAAGTACCAAATTTTTACTTTGTACCATTTCAAAATGGCGACTGTATTTTGTTTTCAAAGCTAAATATCTTAAAAACCGTAAATTTTAGAAAAATTATACAAGAGGCAAAAAAGTTGTGAAATTTAATCTAATGAAAGATTATATTAAGATTATAACAATAGGACAACGAATAATGGAGAAATTTTAAATTTTCCGAATAAAAACATGCAATTTTCAGACAGAATGTTCTAAGGAACCATGTTTTTATGCAGAAAAGTTATAATTTCTCCGTTATTAGTAGTCCGATTATGTTAATCTTAATATCAGAATTAATTGGATTAAATTTTGCAACTTTTTTGTGTCTTAAATAATTTTTCTAACATTTACAGTTTTTAAGATATTTAGCTTTGAAAACAAAAAATAGTCGCCATTTTGAAATGGTACAAAGTAGAAATTTGATACTTCTTAAAAAAAATTTTCTTAATAGTGGTTATCCACATACCAAGTTTGATTTTTTTACGTTAAGTGGTTCGTGAGATATGATTAAATATGTAAAAATCATAAACAGACACACAGACGGAAAACGAAGCACTTTAGGACCTATGTTTATATAAACTTTTTGCTTATTTCGACCCAAGGAATCACTACGTAAATTATCGCCCCACATTTTTTGAACACCCTGTATTTTCAATCTGCTTATGTAAACTTTTTTATAAATCTGCTGAGCATGTGGGTCTGTTGCAACAGGGAATTTTTTCAATTATATCAGTTCATTATAATATCTGTTTAATTGATGATGAACTATGGATTAATTTCTTACTCATTAATTTCAAGAGACGAGTTATTTAGCTTTGCTTTATCTCATATTTTAATGGAAATAATATGAATATAATTTTAATGAATAACAAACTTTCATTCCAATGTGTTTGAATGACTATTCCATGTTTCAGTGAGTCAATTTGTTGTATATTATTAAACAAAATTATAATACAAGTAAGGAAAATATATGATAATCAAACCATGATTTTATCTTGATTTTCCTTCAGACTAACACAGGAAAAAGATAAAAAAGTATTGGCATCGCTAATTTGCTTAACAGATAAAACGGTTTTCATGCAGTTTAATTGAGCTTGTTTTTTGCCATTAACATTTACTATACATAATTTCAATGAATGTGTGTAAAATAAATGCAAATGTTTGTTTTCAACATCTTTTAAAATATTTGTTTACATAAAGCAGCAGCTTTGAATATGAAACCTCAATTAGAGTAGGTCTTTGATTCAACCCCTGAACACACATTTGCAAGTTCAACCCCAGAACATTACTCTGCTGTTAATAGCGGTTGTAGACACACTCTGTGTGCCTACAACTGCAAACGCTATTCATGGACTGCTATATTTGGTATGGATTTATTTATTGATTGAGGACGAAGTTGATTAAATTTATATTGCAGTGAGTTTGATCCTTTCAGTTATATGATTGTTACTAATTCAAATGTAACCGGTGACCATGATGTAGACAAAATTATTGAGATGTAAAAAAATGTTAACATTAACTAATTTGGTAAATTTTACTCTTACTGCCTTCTTTTTAACTTTATATTTAATAGCGTATTACGTTACTAGCTCGATAAGTACCGTTTTACCATACGAACAGACTGCTTGTGCGGGATTTTCATGCGAGTACGGTAAAACTTACTGTGTGTGATACTTAACATCATACGACTCTGAAAAAATCTCAATTTTTTAATCATAATGTATTCCTTGCATAAACTATTACGTTTATCAATTCTTCAAACCTAGCCGATAACAAACAAACATTTGCTACTATGCCATCAGTGCTGCCTCTACATTCCTCTGAAGTAACCAATAAACATGCATTAAACGTCAGTTGCTGCAATCAGCTGACTTTTTAATTGTTGACTTCCGTTATTTCCGTTAATTTACTGTGCACTGCACGGTAAATTTACCTTGGAGTGATCGGCAAAGAGTAACTTTCCAGCCAAGAGTAAGGAGTAAAACAGATGTTTCTGTGTAGTATGATGTAAATAATATTTACAACAATAAATTTGAAATTAATTACTTCAATAACAGGTCTTAATGAAATCCTTTTTCAGTAAAACGGGTGGGCTGCTCCATTCAGGGCCGTACTCAGACCGGTTTTTCCGGACAATTTTACCGGGGCCCGGGCCCAAGGGGGGCCCGGGCCGGGCCCCGCCTAACATCTACTTTAAGAGTTGGCCTAGATGGACGGAACTACTAAGTCTGATATCTATAATTATAAATTATTACAAATAATTTATGACGAGAGATTTACTTTTACAACAGTAAAAGGCAAAATATAGTGTTGAATTTATTCCGACTATGTACCCACTATTAAATAATACGCCCGTTTGTTTACTTTGCTTGGTTTGTCCACAGAATTAGTTACCTCTGTCGTTTTTCCGAGATTGATAAAGACTATGCGATCGTCAAACCTATATTTGCCGCCGCTGCCGCGCCGAATACCCGCGAACGGTAAATTCGCGTGATCGATTTAAACGCCCGCGGTCATTTGCTTTTTTTTACAAAGTTGTTCGATAAGCAACCGTTCCTATGACGGTAAATTTCATGGCTGTTAACTTTTTTGCAAAGTTATTCCTACCTTTACGTGCGATCTAAACGTCTCATCTACCCGCGGTTGGTAAATACGTGAGATCGTCGTTCACATAATCACTCCCACAGTTTTCGCGCAATCGAATTCAAGGCAATTTACGGCCTAAGCAAAGTTTAACCTGTTTTTTTTATTCAGGATTTGGGAACATTATCCTTCCGAATAGCATTTCAGATGAAGCGGAATTCTGAATTACCGGGTTTTGGATTATCTACTGATGTAAAATTCAAATTGAAACAGCACATTTTGCAGAGATTTTTTCAAACTCATTAAAAAACCTAAATACAAATAATAGCTATCCTTTTGTTCGTCCAAAATTACTACGCAGGCTTCCAAAACATATTGTAAAAGTGAAAGTGAAGTTTTTTCCAAGAAACATTAAGTTTTGGATGTTAAATCATGACGACATCCAAATTTTTGTAATTCTACAATTTAACAATAAATTAAATGTTGCATTGTTCTCGATTCAAGTTAAGTCACAAATAGGAATTACAATCAGAATAATTCATTGCTAAACTTCTTTGCTGTCAAATGTTTTTATTTCTAAAATTTTATATCAAAACTTTTATAGTCGTTTCCAGTTAATAAAATTAACTATTTCAATCATGATGAGTGTTAAATGAGTAAAATATATGTTAAAATAAATTATGACTGGGCACATGATTTTTTAGAATCGGCACAGTTTGGTTGAGGATGCTTGTCACTAAAATTTTGCCAACTATCTCTCAGGAATTTTTCAAGATTTTCTAAATTGCATTGAACCAAAATGAAATCCAATGATTGGTATGGGCTTTTACTCGAGGTATGATATTGTTTCGTTATTTAAAGATTTTTATAGTTGTTAACAGATTGCACAATTAACAAACAGACAACGTGTTTGTAGAATTTTCGAATTTGATTAAAAACAAACCTTAAATGGTCCAATTAAAACTAGTTTTCTCATTTACTTAAGAACTGACATGGATACATCTTACTACATTAAAATATAATAAAATGTGTCTGGAATATCATCATGGAGGGAGGGGTTTGCAGCGGTAAGGCGGTCGGGAACGGGTGCAGTACCAGGACATGAGGGGCCCAGCCTAATATCTTTACCGGGGCCCTACAAAGCTGGGCACAGCCCTGGCTCCATTTCACACATTAGGGAGCTGTTTGAGGAGTTAGACTTGCAGGATGTATCTTTCCTCTGATCTTAAAAAAATATCTATACGTTTCGTATAGGGTGTTCCCATTTTTGGGGCTTGAAACCAAGAATTGAGGGTTTTGGGTATGACATTAGTTTAAGTCTTTTGCAACTTGAATTCGCCTCCTGATGTTAGCATGCTGTGTGCGTACTCGTTTCTATTCAAACACTAGTAAAAACTTAATTTTCTAAGTTCATTATTGATTTTTATGTTTTATGGTTATAAATTGCAGAATAAGAATGTGATGTCAAATAGTAGCCAATAATCACTTGGCTATATTGAAGGAAACAGAAAAATCTAAAGAGCAAACACGTTACATCTTCTCATTTCATCTGGGGTTGAATCAATAGCTGCATTGAACACAGTACAAAATTTACAGTATAGATATATTGCATGATAAAAAGTAATCACTCCAGTTAGTAAAGTATAAAAACTGCACATTGCAGTATATAATTTTATTGAAGATTTGTTATTGTTTCAGTTGGAAAAGCTTTTTCTACAAGTAACTTGATAATTTGAAAGTCAATGTTCATTGCAATGTTCTTTTTTATGCACTCTAGGCATATTATTGATTCACCAGGAATAAGTCAAGTCACCAATTGTGTAATGTACTAACTCTAAACCAATCCTACCAGAGTAGCGTAGATTGGTTTTGTGCCATCTAGCTTAACATGATGTAGCTAGATTATACGAGGTTGTCCCTTTGGCACAGGTTAAATCTGATTAATGATCCTAAAGTGCATATTGGGATTGGTAAAATATTTTGATTGTGTTGATAATGTTAGAGATTTATATCATATCAAAAAATAGCATCAAACTACAGTAGACGTGATTAATAATTTATATTAATTATGATTTTTTGCATAAGAAGTTATGACTGATATTTTATAAAGACTTTGTGGATAAATGTCTTTCCTTCACTGTATTACATCTAACAAAGTTAAATCAAAGATTTATTTCTGTCCTAAAAGTACTTGGCTTAGTCTTAACGCTAATATAATTTGCTCAATTTGCTCCCAAGTTCTAGGCTAAAGTGTCAATGTCAGGGACTGCCACAAATGTGTGTTGTTTTATGAATCATAATATTTTCTTGTCCTAAAAAATATACATTAGCCCCTTAGGTAATTATGTTGCCCTTTTTGTAATACACACCCTGAGAGTAACTTTTGGAAAGAAATCATTTTTCTGTTTGTTTTTAACAGTTTGTTTAAAATTGGGCTTGGACAGTTGATTAGTCAACTTAGTTTTCTCTATCAAACTATGTAAGCTTATATTAGTTATTTCACTAATCTTGAATTTATTACATTCAGTTTTACGCTAAAATGAATAGACCTTGACTGATAGACTGGTGGTTATATTTAGCTTATAAATTTATGTCTAATTATGTCTAAACTGCTTAGTAAAACAGTAAATAATAAAGACGCGGTTTGAAACCTAATTAAGGAATACTATTTACAAAAATGTTTTGAAAGTTTTATAGATTGTTTCTTTCAAAATTACTCTAAAACAGGTATCATTGAATCACACTTAATAAGCTAATTACACCTTTCTTGGTCAGGACTATAGTGTTCCTTTGCTACTTTTGCCTGACAAAATTGGGAATCTTTATATGCAATGCAAAGCAGGCGATTCTCACATTAATTTTATTTTTTGTACTCTACTATTATTGTTACTGTACTTTGTTTTTGAGTTAAAATCACAGAATGGTCAAATACCCCTGTTGCAGGAAACCTGCATACTCAGCGAATTTCAAATGCCAAAAAAAATTTCTATCCAACTTTAGCAAGATATGACATGTTTTTGTAAAGAATAACATGAAGAATGAGTATGCAGGTTTGCTGCAACAGGTATGTTAAAACTGGGAGGTTTTGATCCAATATTTAGTAGATCTTAACTAGAAGAAGCAATATACCAAGTTTTATCAAGATATGTTGAGAAATAATGAAGATATAGGGGTTTTTTATTTCCCATAAGGATAACATGGAGAATGAGTATGCAGGTTTGTGGCCACAAAAATGAAGATTTTGGGGATTTTAGACTAAAATACATTATATCTCATATAGATGAAGCCACAAACGATATGTAGAAAAATAAGCGAGATATAGAATTTTACTTATAGTCCCCATAAGGTTAACATTGGGTCAACATACTGTGTTTACCACTTTCATTATCTGGGTAGCCAATGGACATAAACCAATGATCAAAATACAAAATTGTTTGTTTTTCGAGCTGAATTCAATGGTGCTAACTAAAATTGGATTACTTTATTTTTCTGTATGAAAAACACAAAAAACCCATTTTTGGGGGTTTATCCCCCTTTACCCCCCCCCCCCCCTTCTAGTGGTCCGATCGGGCTGGTTTTCGAACTCGCCCGACTAATTACTACTTTACACGCCTGTGCCAAATTTCATTCCAATCGGACCATTTTTGCAAGCGCTATCGTGCTTACAGACACACATATCGAGAAATTTTAACAAATGGTGTTTTTTGCTT
This sequence comes from Flexamia atlantica, assembly GCA_035578135.1. Lineage (NCBI taxonomy): Eukaryota > Metazoa > Arthropoda > Insecta > Hemiptera > Cicadellidae > Flexamia > Flexamia atlantica. The sequence goes on along the minus strand of JAQJVK010000002.1, from coordinate 47,715,240 downwards.
TTGGGGGCCCCAAAAAAGAAAAGTTATAATGGTCTTGGGCTTAGGTCTTACCATGAGACGCATGGTAATAGCTTCTTCCCTATAGGTGAAATTCACTAAAACAGATAAAAAGCACTTGGCAATGTTGTTTAAAGGGCTTGTTACATTTGAAAAACTTTTCTGCTCTCCTTTTGAGTGCAGCAAAGAGGCACTATGCGTATTTGTTCACTGATATCTATCAATTTAGAGATTCACATTCATCAAATCAACAATTCATTACATTAAATGATGAATCTTGGATCTTGGAACAAAAGCTTTTTCCTTCATATTAACAGGGTTTAAGCTGCGGTCGCATTTGTCGCAAAATGCGACATGCTCCACGAAAATGCGACAATATTCGGACAGGCTGTCGCCTTTTTACTACAAAGTAAAGAGTAGAAATTATTTAACTTTATTGCAGAAAATAAAGTTAGCCAATAACAAAGTTAACCAATACAAATCTCAATAAAAGTCCATTTACTTCCACAAATTACTTTGTATGACTTTAAAATAAAATAAGAGATAATTATAGAATATAGTCGTCAACGCAACCCTCGATCAGATGCCACGTCATTAAGATCCACAGTCAAAAAGAAGACTATAGATAGACACAGAGAACGTGTAGACGTTCTATACGTTCTCTGTGCTAAAGAGCAGTTGGGGCACACTCTGTAGTGGCAAAGTCACCAAATCTAGCCGAGCGGTGGGGAATGCGAGAATGTGCGGGGCTAGTTCGCCACCGCTTGGAATGATATGTAGTCGAATAATCAATACAGTCATTCGATAATTTCAGTTTCAAGTCATGCATACCCTATGTAAGGGGCAAGAAACGGTGCCGTGGATTATGGGGGGATTTTTAAAGAAACTGCCGTGTAAAAGCGGGGATTTTCGAAACTCACGGTGGGTAAAATCTCATGGCCAGTCTGGCAACACTTGGCGAAAACAGACGTCTCGAAAACGGTGATGGGAAATATAGTTTGAGGTTATGTTGTTCGATTAAGTTGTTTTGGTTTGATAACATGTGCTATAACTTAATGACATGCAATAAAAATGCTAAAAGGAAAATAATTTTGCTACAAGTCTCAAAGAGCTTGTAGCATTTTTGCTCAAAGAATTTTTTTTCCAACTTAAACCCTGCATATTAACCTTTTGGCCAAAAATAATGGTTAGCACCATATATATAGTGCCTATTCTGAAAAGATTTTTTTTTAAAGAGGGTGGCGGCCTCTTTCTACCTTGCATTTGCCCCCCCCCCCTCCCCCACATGGGCCAAAGCCTGTGCGTGGAAGTTATCATGCAAACCCACGGAGTGAGCCGGTACAGTACAAGGATGAACAGTACTGCTAAAAGTATGCGGCATCATCGGGACTCGATCCTGCGACGCTGACGCCAAAAGTATCGGGGCCGAGTGCGCTACCAATTGTGCCACCGACTCACTAGTTAATAAAAATCATGTTCAGAATCATCAAATGATAATTTATATAAAAGGTATACCGTCTTTTTGAACACTGCCTTTTTCTAGAAGGCACGTCTTAATTGCACAGTTATTTTCTTTCTGGTGTAATTTATCTATACTTATAAAAGAGGATGTTCAATTTTAAATATATTTATTTGATTTGAAGTTAATTGAGTTTGATTTTTATTGCATGTCATTAACTGGACCAATTGCCATGAAACTTGGTAAATACCTGTTAAATTTCACAGAAAAGGTTTTTAAGCCATGTGTTTTGTCCTAACTCAACTGGGTTCATTCCCAGAGGCCCGCATATCCTAAACTCTTATATAAGCAAAGTCTGCTTGCTTGATTGCTTGCACAATTATCTCGAAAATGGCTCTGAAAATTTTTTCAACGTCTGGAAAAAAATAATTTAAAACTTAAAATCATGTATTATGCAAATAACTTAATTGGCCAGAGAAAATCTAATATAACATAATAATATCAATTTTTAAGTCAAAAAATTTAATACATGGCTCATGGGCTGCCATGCTAGCAATGAAATATTCAACAAAAAAATAAGCAAACAAATTATACAAATATGCAAACTATAGCCATCTAGGAAAAATACAGCGTGTAGGTTAAACATTGCAAGGAGTAATAAACAAAGAGTATGAACACTGAAATGTTCAATAGTACAATTAATCGGGCGGTTGAAGTAGTAAACATGAAATAATAATGAGCAAAGCTCGGTCCACCAGGTTCTTGACCTAGTGCAAAGATATTGTTTACAAAAAAGCTACAGTAATTGCATATTTCCTTGAACAGGTGATCTTAGCTAAGTAGTAAATGGCATGGCCAAGGTTATCGCAACATCTGCCGGTTTCAACTAGTATATAATTATGTAGTATAATTAATTAGTTATGTAGGGGAGTTACGAAATGCCAACTACACTAATTAACTATTCAATTACCCTTTACAACCTATGACGTGTTAAATTTTTATTTGTCTCATTTACATTTTATGTCATGCTATTCTGCTTAATTTTGGTATTAAGGTCTGCTGCAACGGGGCTATCAGATCATTTCATACCCAGCCACAACTTTCTTTTCTAAAAAAGGTACTGGTGAAAATGATCTTGAAAAGGTTTACATATTCATATGGTGATTAAAATGCAGTAAGTAGGTAAAATTAAATCCCACAATATTATAAAAATATCAATGTATTATAAATGAATTAAAAGTGGTTCCAACACATTATCACAAAATTTGCGAAGAATGTTTAGTAGTAGGCTCCCAAAGGTCTAGTTGAAAGCTCCACACTGTTAATTGATAAACTCTCAAAGGTTGTAAGTTCAAGAAAGGTCTCAGACACTTATAACAAATTTATCACTTTCATAAGTAATTACTAACAAGTACAGCAGATTAATAGTATTTTTTTTAAATCACTGTTTTGAAATCGTTTGATATTTTCTAGGTAGAGTGGGTTATGAAGCTTCAATTAAACTTTTGTTTTTAAAGGAATATATCTGTTGTATACTTTACATATCTAAAACTAAGTTTTCAGCGCAAAAACCACTTAAATGAAAGAAGTTACATAGTTAAATAATTAAAGAACTATGTACTGTACACTGGTTGAGAGAAATTGATTGAAATCTTAGTTAATTTGTTAATTTGCATTGATGTGCTTCCCTCTCCTAAGATGCTTAGAGAGCAGGCTGTTAGTCTTATAAATTTGTTGTCACAAATTTCACTCGCACACCCAATCATATGCAAAACACATAAATTCATTGGACAGTTCGCTCTTTAAGTACTTTTTTATCAATTCATGTGTTTTTGTGCACATGTGATCTTTGTGTATTAACGAATTGATAAAACAAGCATTCTGCTCTCCAACGATGGTAAACCCGATGTTACTGGATTATAATTTCAATGCACAGCCATTATTGGTTTGTAAAATCAAAACACATATTTGATTAGAATATTTTAGTTTAAACTTTTACGTTAATTGCATTTTTTGTACATAATAGAAAACAAAATACAAATTTTGCTCTGTAGAAATTTGAGACATATATGTGTTTGTCATTGCCAGTAACATGAATACGTAGCCAAAACAGTGCCTCTGTCGGCCTCCACCAGGATCTCCCGAGTCTCATATATATTAAAATGAGTCCAATATTTTGTTGTGGTAATGTTTGTCCGGTAATGTTTTTTTTTTATAGAAATTCACAAAAACGAATTGAAATAATCCCCAAATGAGCAATTACCTGTGTTTGGGGACCGAGCCCATTATCAGCAACAGAGTCAGTCCGTAATGTTTGTTTGGGGTAATGTTTATGACATGGCTTTTATTTTTGGTAAGAATTTAAATAGTAGGGTAGGCTGTTGTACCTTGAGCATAGTGTACTTGGAACATAGTTTGCTCTCGATTAGTGGTACCATCTAGCGGGCTAAAAATCAACTATGTTATAGTTGCAACCACCAAGAATGTGCTAGTGTCAGTCTGAGGTTGTTTAAGCAGTTTTGCATGTGGTTATTAACAAAACTTTATTTCACCTCCCAAAAGTAAATGTTTTTCACTTTATTTTTTTTTTTTTGATTCAGCATTCCACTGGTGGTGTGTTATGTTATCCTGGGATAGTGTGCTTATTGATGAGTAAATTTGTATAATAGCTGAATTGGCTATGTTTAGGTTAGTGTCGTTATCCGCCATTTTAATTAGACATTCATCCTCTTGTTCCTGGGAACACAACGCTTCCCAAGTACATTATGCTGGATTGTTTGTGTTTTTGTTTGAGAAATATCATGCCACGAAACAAGGTTGGCGTTAAGAAGCCTCCAGTTAATGCAAAAAACCTGAAAAAACCTAAAGGCTGTTCTAGCCACTCCAGAAAGTAAAATTTCAGGATCAGTAAATTTTCAGGATGTTAGTAAAAATCAGAGAATTAGTATGTATTCAAATGTAAAAGTAATTTGTAATAGACTTAATAAACCGTAGCAACTAGTTTTCATTTTATTTCCAAAATATCCCTCTTTTTTCCAGGGTTAAAAGGGTGTGTTTCAAGGTACAAGAGCATAGTATACCTTGGAACAAATTTTATTTATTTTATTTTTATTTCATGCTAGAACAAAAATTTCATAAAACCAATTTAATATTATTATGGCCACTATCCGAAAGAAAGGCTGTGTAATTTTTACGTCATTAAAACAGCTATAATTAATTTTCAAAAAATTAAAATATCAAAAGTGTTTCAAGGTACACTTTATATTTTATAAGGTACCCTAATTATTTTATTAATATGACAAAAAACTGCTTGAAAGTAGTTTTTACAATCGTAAATGAAAGAATGACCTGATGACCCGATGGACGCGGTAATGCTCAGCACGACTGGCTGGAGAGTAACTCGGGCCCTCACATTATTCCATTGGCCCCGTTGCTAAAAGTCACGATGCCCCCCCCCCTTCCTGCCCAAAAAAATTATTTAGTTACTATGAGTAGGTCTGTATTTATGGCTAGGCTAATACGTATTGAACATGCATGATGCATTTGTATAATTATGATATTCATGTCATCTGCTTTCTCATACCTTGAGAAGACATCCTAATTTTATCATTGCAGAATTAAGATGCAGAAGATACATTTAGGTAAAAATCAAGGAAACAAAGTAAATACATGTTTATAAAAAAAAGTTATGACGGAAAATCTTATAAGTGTTTCACAGAAATTGGTCTAAATAACTTACTTAATCAACTTCAATTCTAAGCTAAAAACCCATGTACACATAAATTTAAGTTATATGTTGCATTGTAGTTTTTCTGAGTTTGATAATTTACGTATTACATGAATGATGGTCGGCAGTGAACAAAAGATATTTCAATGAAAAAGCATTGTTTCAGAAAGGTACTGCCAAGGCATTAGCTGTTAGCTGTCAGGACTAAAAACCTTGATATCCGTAGAACACTTGTAATTAAAACTAATAACGGCAATAGAAACTATTCGAATTACAATCAAATTTTTCTCCCCCCTGCGATTTTTAGACGCTTTTTCTCCTTTTAACGTGTGAGAAACTTTCAGTGGGAGGAAAGAAATTACTTCTCACGGTGGGAGACAATGTAAACCCAAAAGAATAACATGAAATAAATAATTCCAAAATCGACTGCCTTCAAATTTCTACGCAGACATGCAAATATGTTGCATCTCAACGAATGCAGGTGTTTACAGCTGTTACAGGCATTGGCTCAGAGCGAAAACGAAGAGAATGTTTACCTTGCGATAAGGTTTTGAGGTTATGTTAATCAATTTAATACAATCAACCAGCGAGCACAGTCTGTGCTCACTGCAATCAACTTGTGCATAAAATCGTGTTTTTCATGTCAAAACAATAAACTTCTTTTCTGTTTATTTATCAGTACAGTAGGGTAAAAATGTGTGTATTTTGGGAATAATTGCACTTTTCTCCCTTAGCACCTAAGTTACGTAATTGTCACTACTTCTATGCTAAATTTAATAATAATGACCTGGGCGAAACGAGTAATGAGAATGAGAAACACAACTAGCAGGATTTGCAGGATTGGCAATATGGAAATATAACAATTTAATCCTTTTAGCGAATTTCCCCTATAGGGAAGAAGCTATTACCGTAGGTCTCATGGTAAGACCTAAGCCCGAGACCATGATAACTTTTCGTTTTGGGGCCACCAGAAGCAAAAAACACCATTCGTTCAAATTTTTATATATCTATCTATCTATCTATCTATCTATCTATCTATCTATCCATCTATATATATTCAAGATTATTTAAAAACTAAAAGAATTAAAACAAAAACATTTTCCAGCTCAAATAAGTTGTTAATATTTCTTATTAACAATAATTTTAATATTAACAATAATAATGTTAATAAGAAATATTAACAACTTATTTGAGCTAGAAAATGTTTTTGTTTTAATTCTTTTAGTTTTTAAATAATCTTGAATATATATATATATATATATATATATATATATATATATATATATATATATATGTCTGTAAGCACGATAGCGGCCGTAAATATGGTCCGATCTTAATGAAATTTGGTACAGACATGTAAAGTGGTAATCAATTGGACGAGTTCGTAAACCAGCCCGATCGGACTATCGGAAGGGGGGGTAAAGGGGGATAAACCCCCCAAAAATGGGTTTTTTGAGTTTTTTACGTAGAAAAATAAAATTAATCAAATTTTTGTTGGCACCATTGAATTCAGCTCAAAAAAACAAACAATTTAGTATCTTGAATCATTGCTTTATCTCCATTGGTTACCGAGACATTGAAAGTGGTAAACACAGTACGTTGTCCCTATGTTACAGCTGGTGACTTCTATAAGCTGGCACTTGACCGATCGATTCTCAGTCGATACTAGCCTAGTTCAAAAACATTATGTCCCGTTAAGCGGGTTGCGGCAACGTCCTCGCAACCCGCGTGAAGGCGTTCGTCAGAGGAAATGTTTGCAGTCCGGCCTTTTTCTTATACCTCCAACACTCCCCACTCACCCCCGCGCCTATACTGCCCGCGTAAGGCCCAAGTGCCAGCTTACAAGTCACCAGCTGTAACCTTATGGGGAATAAGTAAAATTCTATATCTTGCTTATTTCTCTACATATCTTAATAAAACTTGGTTTGTGGCTTCATCTAGATGAGATCTAATGTATTTTAGTCTAAACCCCCCGAAATTTCCATTTTTGTGGCAGCAAACCTGCATAATCATTCCCCATGTTATCCTTATGGGAAATAAAAAAAATGCTTTATCTTCCTTACTTTTTAACATTTCTTGATAAAACTTGGTATATCTTCTTCTAGTCAAGATCTACTAAATAATGAATTAAAACCAACCAGTTTTAACATACCTGTTGCAGCAAACCTGCATACTCATTCCCCATGTTATTCTTATGGAGATTACAAAAACATGTCAAATTTCGCTATGTTGGATTGGATTATGTTCTTTTGCATTCGAAATTCGCTGAGTATGCAGGTCTGCTGCAACGGGTGTATTTATTATTATCGCCAAGGCCTTGAAATGGCAAGTTTAGAGTTCTCCGGTTATATCCACCCCGATCAGACCGAACCGTTAATATTTAATTTCTCACATTTCACTGTAATGGTAAAAAAAGTTAAATATTATAAATTAAAGAATATTTCTGTTATTTGTAGTTGTTTGTTATGTCAAAATTAACATTATTGCATAAGTAGGCCTACTTGTGCAAACAATTGAGAAAACATCTGATTTATTTAAGAGGAGGCTAAAGGCAATTCGGTGTCGTCCTCGCGGTCGAGATACGTACTAAAATTACTCCGCGATAATAATTGGAAAAAGTAGTGTGACATAGTAAATATCCACTTATTCTAAAATTATGGTCTTAACTAGCATATCAAGTACTCTTTTCCACTTTTAAGTCCAAAATATAGCTTGAGAGGCTGATATAATGTCATCGCTCATTTATATAAAGTGTTTAAACAGTAATGAATGTAGTAAATATTCCTCCGCGGGGTCGGCGATCAGCGCGTGTAAACGTTCACGCAGTCGCATTTTCCGGCGATATATTTGAATTTAGAGAAAATAATTTTTCACCACACTACGACGAAATCATCTGTTTTACAAACGTCAAACGCGGACCGAAACACACTGTTTGCCGCCACAGGACCGAAAACGTTTGGGGCCCTAGGGCCGAAAGTCAGCTGATCGTCTATTTGCTTGAAACAACGTTAGAACATCACATAATTATACAGCATTCAATAGGTACCAAAGACAGGATATTACAGATCATATGATTTTCATAGCTGTGTTTTGTTTTCAAGTGAGTCAAATAATAACCGTTTTTTTTTATTATTTAGGGTATATTTCATTGTGTAGTGTGGTGAAAAATAGTGTTCGCACCTCGGCCGAAAGGGTTTTAAAGCTCTCGATCGTTTCAAATTCTCGACTTCGTCTCGAATTTGAAACACGATCTCGAGCCTGCAAAACCTCATTTTCGGCCCTTGTTGCGAAATATACTATTATTGCACCTTGAAGACAAATAAATTCAACACTATGTTCGTGAAGTACATTTATCATTTTCTTTTTACATTCCGAGTTATTTTAACTCAAAATATCAACTAGCTAAAACCCACTATTTGAACTCTAACGCAAATTACTCTTGTATTTGTTAAGATATGGGAAAAAGGAAAAATGAATATTGAAAGGAATTTATTTCTTTTCATTTTGATACGTAGCTTATTGTCGTACGTTGAAAAATAACGTCAGGATATGGTATTGCGCGATGTTGTAACCCGCGAAAATCATGAAAACACCCTTATGTGCGGGGACGCATTCCGACTTAAGTTTTCGATCGAAAATGAAAACATTATATCAAATCAAAGAGGAGGAAAACCCCTACAAAATATTACCATTTGGTTCCACGATTCTTAGAAAGGTAAATGAGTAATTACACCTAAAGTTCAGCTGATGATTTTTAAGTGGTTGTTAATTAGGTAAATTCGACTAAGCAAATTCATAGGCTGATTACTCCTATATTTTTCGTATGATCGTAACTGAATTAATACTGTTTTTTATAATTTGTTCTCCTCTTCAATTTGATATACTTCGTTTTCATTTTCGATCGAAAATTATAGTCGAAAAGCGTTCCCAAACACATGGTGTTATCATAATTTTCGTGGGTTACAACATCGCGCGATACCACATCCTGACGTTATTTTTCAACGTATAACTACGTATAAAACTACGTATAACTACGTTGATAAACTACGTATCAAAATGAAAAGAAATAAATTCCTCACAATAAGCATTTTTTATTTTTCCGATATCATAACAAATACCAGAGTAATTGGCGTTGGAGTTCAAATAGTGGGTTTTAGCTAGTTGATATTTTGAGCTAAATTAACTCGGAATGTAAAAAGAAAATGAAAAATGTACTTCACGAACCTAGTGTTGAATTTATTTGTCTTCAAGGTGCAATAAAATTATTTTCTCTAAATACAAATATATCGCCGGAAAATGCGACCGTGTGAACGTTTACACGCGCTGATCGCCGACCCCACGGAGGAATATTTACTACATTCATTACTGTTTAAACACTTATATCGATGATTGAGCGATGACATTATATTAGCCTCTCAAGCTATATTTTTGACTTAAAAGTGGAAAAGAGTACTTGATATGCTAGTTAAGACCATAACTTTAGAATAACTGGTTATTTACTACGTTACACTACTTTTTCCGATTATTATTGCGGAGTAATTTTAGTAAGTATCTCGACCGCGAGGGCGACACCGAATTGCCTTTAGCCTCCTCTTAATACTGTATTCATGTTGCCTCATCACAATAACACTCCAAAGTTTGCCCCCTCTAGTAACTAATTCAAATCATTTGAAAATAAGAGTAATTTCTTTCTTTTCTACAGAGATTTGATATAAAGTACACAATTTAAATTATAAACTACAATTTTTTTCTTGGTGTTTAAACTAAAAATAGCATTAATTTCAAGGTAAATTCAGTGGATTTTTAATAATGACATTACTACCTTATATTCTAAGGGAGTACGTCTGAGCTCGAAATTCATTTGGTTTTTTAAGTAAGTTCCATAATCTGTTAAAATTCTAATCAGTTTGCTATTTACATTTCAAAATTAATTTCAGCTTATCATAATAATTTAATAACAGTTCTTTCACAAAATATCGCTGTTTCAAAGATTTAAAAGAGAGATGCTTCCTTCAAATATTTGAATTTTATAGAGAGAAATTCTCTGGAACGAATACGGATTTTTTGGACAGCTCCTAAAATCATCGACCATCCTTTCAATGGTTATTTCAGAGACGAAACATGATTGTATGAATCTTTAATGCTATTGTTCTATTTGATTAGTTTTTTACCACAGTTTTCTAGTTGAGAAAGAGTAAACTGACATTCTTAATCTTAATCATTATTTATCATTCTTATTAAGACAGGTACCTCATGGAGGACGTTACCCTGAATATGAGTGAAGGATGATCGTGATGGTAGTGGCGCGTTATTTTTTAAACATATTTAAAAATAGGTTTATTTTACCAAAAACTGATTTAATACCTTATTCTAAGACAACTTTCTTAATTTGTCTAAAAATTAAGGTTAGCAACAACTAACTGTATACAACACTGATCGACTGTAACAGTATAACCCTATTAAGTATAAGATCTTTCATGCCTAGTTTTGTTTAGATGATCTAAATACTTGATGAGCTATTAAAATTGTGTAGTTATATATCAAACGCCCTGCAGTTAGTTCTAATTTAGAAATCATTTAGCTTGAATATATACTATAATGTACGCCTAACTATGATTTCATGATGGTTACTATACAGATCAAAGTGAAGAGTTTTCCGTTCAAACCACTGGTAACTTCACATTAAAACCAACTTCACTATTTACTAGTTTATCTTATTTACTGATTTTTATTTATTTTTACTGATTATTTTGGCTTAATTTAGACTATAACTAGAGATAAATACTAAATATTTGATAAATGTTTGCAACTTGAAATTTAGTCTGAACGAAATTAAGTGAAAAATAAATAAGATAGCAGCCTATGTATCCAACCCTCTTATAGGCCTATGAAGAAGGAATCCGTTTCAGTAATAGAGGAATTCCACTGAAGAAATATCAAAGAAAATAAGAGAGTCGAAGCACTGAATAAAACATGCACTTAGTAGGTAGGCTATAAAACTGTCATCACTGCCATCTCGCCTAGGCCAATCCTCTGACAGTTTTCGTTCCTTTGATTCAACTGTTGAGCAATCTTCATTATTGCCTTAATAGTATATTTCATTACAAGGACCTAAAGTGACGCTTTTCGTACAAGGTCAAGTTTTGCAACCGAGGCTGTAAGCCGAGGTTGAAAAATGACCGAGTAACGAAAAGCAGCTTTAGGTCCGTGTGATGAACTATATTTTTCGTTATATTGCTCAATACAATACGTAAACTACTTAAGAAAACCAAAATGTTACAGCTTGTTTACCTTTAAAGATGCCTTCAAAAGATATCACCGTCTTGTTCTTGTTATTTGAAGCAACCAGCTGATTGTCTGTTTCATTTGTGTTAGTGTAGGCTGACAACAATGAACAACTATCGACGTATCGAACGCATTTAATAATCGATTGGTGAAATGAGCGAGTTTCACAAATTGATTAAACTGACAACAATGAATGTTTCGATAGTAACGATGAATGTTTCGATTATTTGTAATCGAATGAATATTGTTCGATTATTACAACGTACTCGGCACTTTTTGACTTTTATAGTCCTAGGACTATAAAGAGTCAGCTGGTATCGAGTACATCAGCTTTTAATTCCTAGGAATAAAAAGAGTGTATTTAGGTCCGGAAAACATGCATTAAAAACATCTGTTTTTGAAGCAGTATAACGAAAACATAATTATATATACAGTGATCCGGATGAAACCCAAAACCTTTATGTGTAGTTGATGCATATAAAACATTCAACGATATCGAACGAAATCCGAGTGATTGTTGTCGTGAATATGATCTCACTATAGGTCGAGTCAAATGCCATGGCCCAGTCCGTCCGGAAGACTAATGTTAATTTTAGCATTAGGCCTACGGACGGCCGGGGCCACGTTACTTATTTGACGCGTCGTAATACGTCGAACTCAGCACTTTACCACCGAGCTAGTGGATGAACAATAATAAAAGTGTCACCAAACATATAACATAACTATATTAATACTGGTTCTAACTTAAGATTTTTTTTAGAAAAGGAACTGCCATTCTAAATTCAATCGATGGGTTTTAAAAGTTGTCGGACGATGACGTTTGATAAAAATACTACTCCAATGCAAGACCACCCATTCCAATAGCTTACCCAACTGTTTTCAAGCTGCTTAGTTTGAGCGTTGACTTTGAATGTGAAGTTTTCATTTAATTTATTTTAACAGACTTAAGTTAATTCATATTCAAAGGTTCGAGTAAGAGTAAAACCGCGAACTCATAAAAACATTTAATATTTCGACCTGTAAGTTTACGATGCTTGAATGTTTATATCCGATTCAAGAATAAAACTGAACCATTTCCTGAGAAATGGGAGAGGTGTTTTGCGATGTTTGGTTAAGGATTTTTGCTGGTTAAAAATTGTTCTCGAGTTTTAACAGTTTTGTTTAATTGCGACGAAAAGATAAAACCCTTCTTTTACTACAGAAACAATAAATTGTCTAACCAATGTGCTCACATAAAAGTCACTCGGCAGAAAGAATAAAACCAAATAAAAGAGTTTTTAAACGCAAATTAAATCCACGTACGTAAACTCGTCGTAACCTTTATAATAGAGTAAGGGATAAATTATGAACAATAAATGTGCATCAAGTATTTACTTGAGTTATCTTGCTTGAAAGTAAATAATTGCAAACTTGTAAATACATCCACTTAAAAGGTTTTTTTATTAGCTTGTAAAGGCTAGCTTTTACCCTCCCGACTCAAGAAACACTTTATATGGAGGATAAATTTTCAGATAATTTTTTATACAAAGAATACAAAAGAACATGCTAAAAGAGTTTTTTATTTTGAAATAAATTTAATCGAAGTATTAAGCAGGAAAGTAAAATAAAGAAACAAAACAAAAAAACTGCTCTGGAAGCTTTAATACAAATAAATCTGAACTTAAATCAATACATAACACAAAACACAAAGGTTTTGTCGATAAACATCTCGTTTACATGCTACTTAATAAATCAGGTTAGTATAAAACGTGAATAAACGGTTTATTTAGCTTTCATCATTTAATTAGCCGTACGTAATATATGATGACTAGAGGGAGTTCTATATCGTATTGATTCAACCTTGTTTGTTTCTCTTTTGTTAATCAGAAAGTAAGGTTTCTCTTATCAGAAAGTAATTAGGTCTTTTCTTTGGATTACATACGTACTGCAATGCATTACCGTACCTCTCTGAGGCTCTTTAATTGCTCATATTTCTTAATACCCTCACTGCAATACATCTCACCGTTGGTCCACGTTGGAAAATGGTTATGACGGCGGGCTTACACCATCTGGGCCCAGCGGTCAGAAAACTGCCAAAACCATATTCCAACTGGGCACCGCAGTCACTTGGGTTTCAGTTCGGGGGTAGACAAACTGGACTAATGGTCAAAGGCGACCGAAGCCGCGGAGCTTATCCTCTGTTCTGTTACACATTACATTACCATTAAAGACACCAACCAACTGTAAGGGGTATTTTTAAGGCGAATATGAATGAACGATCGTTATGGCACGATGTTGCAGTCTTGCATGTCACTGACTGAGGCCGATATGTTCCTTGGATTGGATAGGACTTAATAAATAGCCTAATAGCCAATGGCAACCAAGGGACCTTTTTAATATGACATCCGAACCACAATTCCACCAATAAATTACGATCTGGTATAGTTTTGAAGATGACCTTATGGATACATGTACTGTGCAACAGCACATACTGGACGAGGTTTTTATTCCAGTACTGCACTTTAATAGCCCAAAAAAAATTCATCGCAAACAACTTTTGAATAGGCTGTAAGGCAACAACAATGGCATTAAGGTTGTATAAAATACACTACATGGACACTTTTTGCAATCGATAAGGTTATTTTTGTTTTAATATTTACCTATACGTATTATAAATCAAAAAGGAACGTCTGTGTGTGTATTGTGTAATATTAATAAAAATAAATTAAATAAGGGTTCACATGTTGTATTATTAGTACAGATCTATTCAGCCAGGAAGTCTTGTAGGGGTGGAAGTGCGAGAGAGATGGAGAATACCCCCACCACTGTTTTTCCTTCATCGGTTGTGTACTGTCAACTTAAAATCCCACATGGCCTATGACAGCATTACAAATATTGTTGCAAACAAAGAATCAGATGTTTTGACAGATGAGTTACTTTGAAATTTGACTGTACTGAGACTCGCGGTAGGGGAAATCTTCACTGCGCATGCGCATTTACAGGACTTCTAGGCTGAACAAATCTGTAAAAATATATGTATTACTATATGTTATGTATATATGTTTCGCATGTGTATTTCATATATATTACTAACTGATCAACACGGTTTCACCCGTGGAAAACTTCCTTGGATTCATGATTTAATGTTAAGGTTGCCATGACAACTACATAAGCTTCCCTATACTTTAACATTGAAACTTTGATGCATCCATAGGGCGTAGCCCTGAGGGAATTTTTAAGAATCCGTTCTTAGTGGATGCCTGTGCCCTAAGAAGAACGTTCAAGCAAAGTTCCAAGGTTCTAGGTCAAGTAGTTTGGGCTGTGCGATGATGGGTGAGTGGTATTTGACAAATATATAGTAGATTTATTAATGTGTGTTGGAGTCCAAAGAAAAAAAAAATAACATGAATATAGGCTTATAAGTATCGCCTATGGTAATAGTTTCTTCCCTGAGGCGGCTAAGATGTACTCACTCCTTGGCGTATTTTTATTTTTTGTTGACGACGTTTTATTTACTGTTTATCGTTTGGTTGATATAAGATTTCAAATGTTTTTGTAATATAAAAAATAATGTTTTATGTTTTGAATTTAATGTTATTTGTTGTGGGCTTGTCAGTGGCTATTTGGTTCTATTTATGTCGTCATACTCAATATAGAATACCCCCGTTGCAGCAGAGACCTGCATACTCAGCGAATTTCAAATGCAAAGCAAAGTATTTCAATCCAACATAGCGAGATTTGACATGTTTTGGTTAGCTCCATAAGAATAACATGGGGAATGAGTATGCAGGTCTGCTGCTACAGGTATATTAAAACTGGATGGTTTTGATTCAATATTTAGTAGATCTGAACTAGAAGAAGCTATTTACCAAGTTTTATCAAGATATGTTGAGAAATAACCAAGATATAGAATTTTACTTATTTCCCATACGGTTAACACTGGGACAACGTACTGTGTTTACCACTTTCAATATCTCGGTAACCAATGGGCATAGAGCAGTGATTCAAAATACTAAATTGTTTGTTTTTTTGAGCTGAATTCAATGGTGCCAACAAAAATTCGATATTTTTTTTTCTATATAAAAAACTCAAAAACCCTATTTTTGAGGGGGTTTACCCCCCTTTACCCCCCCCTTCTGATGGTCCGATCGGGCTGGTTCACGAACTCATCCGAATAATTACTACTTTACACGCCTGTGCCAAATTTCATTCCGATTGGACCATTTTTGTTAGCGCTATCGTGCTTACACACACACACACACACACACACACACACACACACACACACACACACACACACACACACACACACACACACACACACACACACACACACACACACACACACACACACACACACACACACACACACACACACACACACACACACACACACACACACACACACACACACACACACACACACACACACACACACACACACACACACACACACACACACACACACACACACACACACACACATATATATATATCTATAAATTTGAACGAATGGTGTTTTTTGCTTCTGGGGGCCCCAAAACGAAAAGTTATCATGGTCTTGGGCTTAGGTCTTACCATGAGACCTACGGTAATAGCTTCTTCCCTATAGAGGAAATTCGCTAAAACTAACAGTAGTTGTGATAAAATGTAAAAGTAATTAAATAGGTAATTTATATTTAAAGGGGGGTTCAGTAATTTCTAGGATTGATAAGGAGTGTTTCCACAATAGAATAAACAGCTAGGGGTGACACTGTTGTGTTAGATAACACGGACCGTCTGTTGTGTCAGGATTGTTTACATACAACTGCCCGTCTGTACTTTAGCTGATTGTATTGTTGATGGAAAGTCAATGTAACGTTGAGGAAAATTTTATGGTATACAAGTTAAATTTAAGAAACTGCTTTAAAGATTAAAATATTAGTTTATGTAAAAAGTAAAGATTAAAGCTACATCTTAGAAAACCTGTGTAAAATGGATGTTATAACTGCAATCGCTTAATGGTAAATGGGGTGACAAGCTCGCTAGGCGGCAAAGAGCCCTCAGGGAGAATGTATTGCGAACTTAGCTATTATTAAACAGTATACAGCTAAATATTAAATAATATACGATAGATTGATACGTTGAACTTCTTTATTTTGAAAAGAGAAAGCAAATTTTAACTTTCCATGTTCCTGCTGAACGATAAAATTCTTCTAAATGAACTACAGTTAATCTAACAACGCAGCGCATTGTTCCGAGCGACGAACTGCCGTCCCGTAAGTCGTGTTCCACACGAATGTGTTCTATTGTTCTTACTATTGTACCGACTGTGCTGATCTTTATCCTTTGTAAAAATATAAATGTCTTTTAATCTAATACACTGCAAGAATTATCTTATGAATTGCATTGCTGACTGAAAGTTTCTGGATAACAATTAGAGACTCAACTCGAAAATTAAAAAATACATAATGCAGTATAATTGAATATAACTGTATAGTAGATTTGGTTTGTGACAAGCTCAACTGTGCAGAAATGCTGTGGGGACTTATTGCAATTTTCAAATGTGGAATGACTGATGGCGGACACAAACAAACAAATGCTTTTCGCTTATCAATTTTATTTATTTTTTGTTGTCTTTAATTCTATATTTGTATACATCATTCAAGACTTATTGCATTTTACGACGAGAGCGGTTGAATTCCACGAAATTCAACCTCGTTTGTAAGGTGTGTAACAACAAGGAAAATATTAAACTCACTAACGACACTAAAATTCCTTCTGCGAAGCAACATTACACCCTCAGCGAAACTGAATATAATAACAATCCTGGCTGTTTGAGATGGTAGAATAATTAAATAGATTTCCCGCTGACAGAATGGAACATGCGGGTCTTTGTCAAATTACAATGGATTCATACAGTGAGAGTATACTTCGCACCGTTAATGCATTCATTTATAAAATCACTTTATGATGGTGAATGGAATGCCGATAGTGGACACACAAATATTTACAGAGGGTAATATAGTTATCGGTCTGTTATAGTTATTACTTATTTTAGACTATATCGTAGTCTTTTATTTTGGCACCCACAATTAAAAGGTTAGGTATGGAAACATGCCAACCTCGTGACACGGGTTTAGTGTAGCGAGGCTACGATACAAAACCAAGGGAATCCACTTCCTTTTACTTAAGGAAATAAGGCTCCGAAACTACCCCGTATTTACCAACATTTATCTTTTCATTTGTAGGAATAAATGTAAAGCGCAAAAGGCTCGTCCTACTTTTTCGTTTGTTATTGGGAGTCCATGACGAGTCACAACAAGGCTTATCAAAGCTTGAAATTTGTACCCTCTGATAGAGCACGCTAAGATGGAGTAGAGAATTATAATGCACTATTCCATCCTATTGCATCAACCCTATTTATCAGTGCAAGGTTGGAACCCTGAGATCAAAGTGACCACTTTTACAGATTTTCAATGCCGTTGGTCAAATTAAAGAGGTAATTGAGTAAGTTTCCCGAGTGTCTTCAACATTTCTTATGGGTTCACAATTTAATTATTTTATTAGTTATTTCATGAGATGGCAAACATAGTATATCTCACTTCCCAAACATTCATACAAGTTACTGCAATTAATTAAATATTGAAGCTAGACCTTCAGTGCTGCTTGAAATTGCAATAATGTAATTTCATAAGCACCAGCACACTTACACTAAAGAACGTAGAGAGTACAATTAAGATTCCCAACCAATCAAAGTAGCTTTACCTTATAAGTGTTAGGAATATAGGAAGTTGTAAGAATAATACAGGAATTATATCTAGTATTTTTATTTATTTTAATGCACGTTATGAAAATATTCACTTACATAAAATAGGTTACGTGTGTATACGTACATAAATAATTACTTTATATAAAAATACAAACAATAATTGCTTAGTTATATATTAGTTGGTAAATAAATAGCTGTTTATTTAAAGATACTGTATTTTTAGGTGGTTGTGGTGGCCGTGCTTTCACGCTGTTAAAAGTTAAGAACTTAATGAAGTATTTGAATTACAAACTTTAAAAATTAACCAATTACCATGAATCTGTTGAATTTGCATCTACGTCTTTTACGTGTTTCTAACAATATTTTATCTACGACCATTGCAATAATCGCCGATAAAGATGTTACAACTAATGTCATAATGAGGTCCATTATTAAACCAAATATAAACCAGTTGCATAAAGTTAACATTATGCAATTGGTGTCACTTCCCGACACCAATGGGAGCGCGGCATTTGACGAAAGTAGTGTCATAATGACAATTACACAATTCGCACATCAGCTGATTATTGCATTGCGATTCATGTTTGAGTTGACTTATCCCATCAGCTGATTGTTCCACAACGATTCATGGTTAAGTCTGCTTAACCTCAAATTTGAGTTGACCTATTCCGTCATTAGTAAAAGTCATGAGTTTTGTTCAACTTTGGGGAAAATTTTGTCGTATATTGTTGGTCGTAGATAAAGAAGTGTATGCAACGATTGTATTATGAATGTCTTTAAGCCACGAGTGAGATGTAAGTTCGAATACAAGTTAGAACACACGAGCGAAGCGAGTGTTCTAAATATCTCACGGGTTTTCAATAGTGTGAAATAACTATTAATATTCATTACACCGTCAAATCTGCAATTATAGACGCCGTCTTAAATCAAAATTATGTTTGGAAAATTGCAGGTTAGGGGAGGGATCAACTCAAAGTTTTTAAATCCCAATGCTTAGAAAAAGTATACTTTTCAGACGGGAATCTCACAAAAAAATGTATAGTAAAAATGTAAAAGAGGAAGTGATTGGTCAAGTGATTGGTCGATGGAAGGCTGAGTTCCAAGAAAACCAAGTAATGCACTTGCCAGTAGATTAATCAACTCCAAATCAAAAGTACTTACTTTTCGTAGTTTTTATTTAAGAGAATTCTTTACTTTATTTTTTCCATAATTAATTTACCACCACGTTAAGAACTACTCTGCCTTAAAAAACCATTATGTGTTTATGTATTATTTAACAAGAGATTAAGGGAGGGGTCTTAAATTAAAAGCCTTGGATTCAGAAATCCGGGAAAAACAGCTTTTCAAAAGGTTTCAGAAACTCAAAATTACGTGTAAACTTCACCATTACGAACGTATGAGAATTCAAAAATAAAACAACGTGCTAGATTTTAAGTTGACACAACGTTTTTCTCGAAACCAACTAACTCTGTTTTTATATAGTAATATAACAAATCATTTAATTTTTTACTTTTTTATGATTTATTTATTTTATTAATCGGCCATACTTATACGACAAAATATTAGCCTACTGTTTTATTATTTAAAATAAAAAACAATGAACATTAATGGAGATACTGCTGTCAGGTACAATAAACTGATGAACATAATACAGACTACTCAAAATGTGAACATTATAAGAGTCTTTTCAACTAATCTAACACTTATGAAAAAAAAAAAAAACTAAAGAGCAATCCAGAAAGAATATGTAGTCAGTATCAAATAATTTAAATGAATTTAAAAATTATTGCAATTTATTATGTTATTTTTTTTATTCATTAACTTGTGTGGATTCAAACCAGGCCAAAAAAATATGAACTTGCAAAATAACTTACTCTCTATAGTGTTTTCCCTCGCTAAAAATTTCAAACCACGTTAAGGCACTGCTAAAACAGTGTCACTGTCGACACCCACCGGGAAACTCCCCTGTCTCATATATATGAAAATGAGTCCAATATTTTGTTGTGGCATACTTTGCCAGTGTATTACAGTGCCGGCTTTTAATATTGCTTTTATTAGTTACATTAGCCAGATAATTGCAGATATATCAAGTCGATCATTTAGTCATACTCACATTTTTAGCCTAATCTACTTAAATAAAAATACTGTTTATAAACTGTAAAGTGCAAGCACTTTTGAGAGTACGTAGCGAATACAATCGAGATTGCGTAACAAATGTCAAAGGTAATGGACCGACTTCTGAAAGTAAATAAGTCTGTTTAATCTTATGACTAAGTAAATAATAAAATACCCCCGTTGCAGCAGACCTGCATACTCAGCGAATTTTAAATGCAAAACAACATATCTCAATCCAACATAGCGAGATTTGACATGTTTTTGTAAGCCCCATAAGAATAACATGGGGAATGAGTATGCAGGTGTGCTGCTACAGGTATATTAAAACTGGGTGGTTTTAATTCAATATTTAGTAGATCTGAACTAGGAGAAGCTATTTACCAAGTTTTATTGAGATATGTTGAGAAATAAGCGAGATATAGAATTTTACTTATTTCCCATAAGGTTAACATTGGGACAACGTACTGTGTTTACCACTTTCAATATCTCGGTAACCAATGGACATAGAGCAGTGTTTCAAAATACCAAATTGTTTGTTTTTTTGAGCTGAATTCAATGGTGCCCACAAAAATTCGATAAATTTTATTTTTCTATGTAAAAAATTCAAAAAACCCATTTTTGGGGGGTTTA
Organism: Flexamia atlantica; assembly: GCA_035578135.1. Taxonomy (NCBI): domain Eukaryota; kingdom Metazoa; phylum Arthropoda; class Insecta; order Hemiptera; family Cicadellidae; genus Flexamia; species Flexamia atlantica. The sequence continues at coordinate 47,694,297 of JAQJVK010000002.1, read as the reverse complement.
TCCCCCTTTACCCCCCCTTCCGGTGGTCCGATCGGGCTGGTTTACGAAGTCGTCCAATTGATTACCACTTTACACTTCCGTACCAAATTTCATAAAGATCGGACCATTTTTGCAGCCGCTATCGTGCTAACAGACACATAGATATATATATATATAGATATATATATATAGATATATATATAGATATATATATATATATACATATATATATATATATATATAAATTCAAACGAATAGTGTTTTTTGCTTCTGGGGGCCCCAAAACGAAAAGTTATAGTGGTCCCTAGCTTAAGTCTTACCATGAGACCTACGGTAATAGCTTCTTCCCTATAGGGGAAATTCGCTAAAAGAGTTTTTTTAATGGGGAGTTAATGTGTAAAGTGGCATTCATGAAACACTCCAAATCAAAATCAAAAGTTCGAAAAAAACAAAAGTAATAATATATTACATTAAGCCATATTTGGTCAGAGTCAGAGGCATCGCGAGAACCAGAGAATTGGGGGGGGGGGCACAACTTACCGGGGAGTCTGGGGGAAATACATCCCCCATACTAGCGGGGGGTCCAGAAGCCCTCCCGCGGAAAATTTTATGGTTTTAGCCCCTCCCCCGGAGTGAGGTTTTTAACCTTTAATCCTGTGAAATATACAGCATTAAGAAGCATAGTTTACTCACGATTTTCAAGGCCTGTAAAAATTAAATGTTTTTTGGCATATGTTGCTATTTGAATTTTTCATTTTCAGGGCTACCAACATTATAAGAAATTATTTTTTTTTCAAACAATTGGATATTATTAAATCATTGTCATGTGACATATCGTAGTAAAGCTGAGTCACCAAGGATTAAGGATTTCGAATCAGAATTGAAAAATATTTAATGGTTTAGGAAATACAGGAGTTTTTGTAAATTTCGAAAATTTTCACAAAAATGGCCGCTATTTTGAAAAAGACTGAGATAACTTAGTTCTGTTTTCACCGAAATGTTTTTTTTAACAAGACCTTTAAAATGAGATAAAATTTGCTATAGGTTCTCGTAAGAAAATTTGGAGGTTCGAACTCATGACCTTAATTTCTGGAACACCCTACAGATAAATCGCGATGAAAATATTTTCAATGAATTCTTCATGTGCAAATTAGTGGGAATAATTTTATTTGGAATTTCTACGTTAAACCGTTCTCCTGTTACAATAGGTGGACGGGTGGTCTGACTCGTATATACATACAGTATATATTGTGAGTGCGGAAAAAAGTTTCAAGAGAAACCCAAACATTGAGGAGCAGGATTGGAAATAAAGAAGCACAATTTAGTTCTAATATTTAACGGTTATATCTCACTAGCAGCCGGAGTTTTTACTTTTAGTTGCTCAATTCCGAACAGTTATTTTTTTAGCTGATAATTATAAAAATCATTGATACTAATAATAACAATTAAAATTTGTCGAATATGTTTGTTTTATTCATATTTGAGGTTTATTCCAAAAACCTTAACCATTTATATGAAAGAAAATGGCGAAAAACGGTAATAAATCCATCCAAGTAATGCAGTGTTTCCGGGTCACGACCGCATTCTGGAGTTAACCCCGAATCGTATGTGGAAAAATGATCCTAATATTTCTTTGTAGTTTATTCATATTAGTATTCATTTGGGTTGCAGTAGAAAATAATAGGTTTAGGTTTCTACAAATTGGAGAGGGTATTTAGATTTTTCAATGCGTTAAAAAGTTTAGAAGATCAGATCTATAGAATTTTCAGAAGTTAATAATTTCCCCTGGGCTCAAATGAAAAAAAAAACAGTTTTGGTGGGGGTTATGGTTATAAACTTGATATGACGTTGTGTGTGTTGATAACACTTCCCCTTGTTTGAATTTCTGCAGGAATTATTTCTTAGATCCAGGTTTAAGGATGAGATATGAAAATAGACTACTCATTACTCATCACTTGGAAACCATATGCTATGACGGAGAAAGGATTAAAAATAACTCAAAACTGTGGACCAAGTCACGATGCTATAAAAGGTTCTAAAAGGATTCCTATAGGCTAAATAAAAGGTAGAAAAAATCGCAGTTCTACACTACAAGAAATAATCTGGAAACATCAGTTAATACTTATAAATGCAATGACAAGGTGGCTCTACTGACGTGAGAATGTATGTGGCCCTTTTGTTCGCTTTACTCATTCCCGTTTTTCCACTATCCCCCATATCACTTATTGAATTTTATCCTTATTATATATGAATCTTAATTTTTCTTTTCCCACCTCACAGATTATTTTTGCTTAATAGAAAATCCGATATACGATACCGTTACAATACCAAGGTTTGCACTTATTGGTCACCAGAAGGCTATAGAGTTTCGAGAAAATCCATTATAGCATTTCCAATTAATTCTAAATTAATTCCAATTAATTTTTTTAACTCTAAAGAGAGCGGTTTGCAATGTTTGTTTCGAATTAGCCGCATTCTTCCTTTATTTTTTTTTTACCAAATCAGTAACCCATCACCACGCTCATAAAATCCGTATCCACATTTTTATATCCATTACTACCATACATAATTCGGTTTTAGAAAGTTACTCTTACTATTAAAATAATTCGACCTTTTCTGAGTCAGGTTTTACAATCCCTGCAACATTAATAAATTTAAAAAGTTTAACATTTTCGCCATAAAAATTTGTTGAAAATCGATCATTTTAAACAAACTTTATATATTAGTGTAAATACAAATTTAGTTCTATAAGAGTCTTGTTTACAAATTGTGTTATAATATTTATAGGATGTTCATAACTTGAAGCTCAGAAGCTTCATTGAAGGTTTTAGAGTTCTACAAAACAATGGCGCAAATGTGAGGTAGAATCTTTAATTTAAGTCCTGAAGAATTTCTTGTTTAGCAGAAAGATTCGAATAAACATTCCAGCGGTGAAGAAAGCGCGAATGTGGAAGATTCTAAGCCTTTTCGGTATGAAGAACTCAAAGTGATTTTGCAGTACCATGGCGGCATCACCACTTGAATTACGTTTGAAGATGAGTTTCTTTACTGTGTTGTAATAAAATTAGAATGTAACTCAATTGTTTGTGTGAAACCTATGCGTTGAATGAGGGCGTGCTTTTTTTACCAGCCTATGTTCTAACATCAATGTTCACTTAGCCTATGTTCATAACATCTGCTAAACTTTAATGTTCTGGTTATTCTACGATGTCTCTCTCTAGACAGATTTTCATTTACTTATTCTAGTTTTAGAAATGAGATCCCATTTGTTTGAAATGTGAAATTATACAGTGTAAACGTGAATAAAAAACTCAAACCACTATTTTTTGTTCTTATGGATTCAGTCTAATATATCATCACTACATACAGTGATAGGACGTTTCTTTAGAAGATACACCAAAGAAAAAAAAGAGTGTCCTAGTGATGAATAACACATGTTCTTACTACATACAGAAACTCCATCGCCGCCCTCTCGAGTCCGACTTTCTGAAAATTACCATTTCGTTTCGTTTCGTTTCGTTTCAATTGATGTGCGCGGACATCAATTTTCATCATGCCCCACTGACCTCTTTATTTGGAAGGCTTTAATAACCACAACTACACAATAAAAATATGGTAGAACAAGTTGTTGGTTTCAACAGTGATTGCAAAATATTATTTTCCACTGATGTTTAGATACGACTACAAGTAAACAACATAGAGCTCGAGGAAATAACGACAAGTCATAGAATTAATGGGGTTTGTAACAATTTGCATCAATATGCAGCAAATAGCTAAGTAAGCTGACATTACAAATACATCTGTTATGAGAGGGAACGACTTCCTCCACTGGTTTTAACTGTATACACACATTTAATATATAAATCAAATTATCCTTGAAATTTGGCAAAAATTGGAATCAAGCGGTCCCCCACTGGAAATTTGCCATTACACCATTGCTTATGTGGTCAAAGTGAATTCGGGAAAGTTGGTCATGGCACTGTAGTGAGCTCTCTACATTCGAGTCCTCCCTCTTAAATACTGTAGTCTCTTGCAGATCCGTTAGCACTAATCTAGTTAGTAATGACAATTAATTCGAATTTGAAGAAGAGATTCCATTTCCATTAAAAACAAACAGTAACTATTGTTTTTTGGTGAGGCAGGATTAAAAAGGACCTGGTTGGAGTAAGACCCTTACAAAGTTTGATGATGTCACTTGTTATGCCCTAATGTAAAGGTAATAGACAAATTTATCTGATAGGAGCAAAATATTACTTATTAATAACTACAATCTAGGGTGGTCGTTCTTCTTTAAGTTAAAATTAATAAAATGAAGTTAGGCACTTCTTAAATAGTCTTGATACCTCTAATTACGTGATAGCCTATATATAAAGAAAAATATTCTTGCATGTTGCTAGGCATATTTCGGGAACTTGATCTCTCGTCTTCAGCAGCAAAAAGAAATCATTAATCATAGTCGAACGTTCTTAAACTTCTGGCAGCCTCTTCAAAGAGACATTAGGAACAATCCTATGGCTACATTAAATAGATCATGCACTGCAGCCGATTGAAGAGGCATTAAAATCTTTTTAGTCTAGATTAAGTGTAAAAATATTATTTATAACTAATATATTTTCATTCTTTATAGATTTCCCTACCAAGTAAGTACAGAAATTTAAAGCAGATTATTTATTAGTCGATTGTTAATGAGCACACGTTAACTTTTTCTTTCTGATGTTAAATCCTTACACTGAGCGTCCCTCCAAGCATTTGGTGGTAAATTTAAACAAATAAAATTATAATTTAGAAGTTATTTCAGGAAGGACCAAGGACCAGATAGTACTATGCTTAGCTCATTAAAAGGTTTTGTATTTTCATATAATTTCATAGATAACAGAGGCCCGGCCCGGGGATACAAGGTAAATGAGACAATGTTCTCGACAAAGGATGTAGTGAGTGCTTTATTCTGGTTTTCTTGCAGCTCGTTAGTACTCTCGCTGGTACCGCATTGAAATTAATATCATAGAGGCGCCACATATAAAAACCGATTTCAGAGCAGCCTATTTTTTATACAGGGTGTTTTTTTATAAAACGCTACCCAAAACTTTATTTTACCACTGAATGATTATTCCCCTCAAGGTCCCCGGATTTGACCCCACTATATAATTTTCTTTAGGGAAACATAAAAAGTAAGGCCTACGTAAACAATTCACAGGGTATTCAGCACCTCAAAACAAACACAACAAATTTAATGCAAGAAATTCAAAGACGTACCTTGCAACTGTGTTCAGGAATTTGATGGAGAGAGCACAACTTTGTATAAATGCCAATGGTGGATTGTCTGAACACATAATATAAACTAAATGTGATCAAACTCAATAATAGATTGTATAAAATGTAAAGATTAACAAAATAATACTCATTTCATATGTGCATTATTCAATCTTAAAAATGGGTTGCTTTTTTAAAAAACACCCTGTCTAACTGCTAAAAATTAGAACTGTGGAACATTTTTTACAATTAAAACTACTTTTCAAAACTAATAAGGGTAATTTTAAATGTTCTACTTACATCATATTTGACAAATGAAGGACAAAAATTTATATTACTGTTTTTTCAACCCTTGTGTTAAGTGAAAAATATGTCAGTACACTAATTTTCAAACCACATTAAACACAGAGAGTTCTTTAAAAAAGTCAATAACTCATAGCACAAAACACTCAACATCCGGAAAATGAAAACCGTAGGAACACAGAGCGGACTCCCTACTCTGCGGGGTCTTGCACACACAGGGGGTGTGGAGGGACGCGGCACTCGCAGTGGGTCCCGGGCCAGAGGTCTGAGGGGTTCAGCACGTCGCCCACCTGCATCCTCACCCCGCCGAACTGGCACGTCTCCCCTGCAGAGAGACGGAAACATGATTCCTCCAAATGGATATTTATACCTATTGAACCAGAAATCTAATAATCATGATTCAGGAACAAATTATATTCATTAACTAAATAACATTTTCTCACCTACACTATCCGCGTGATCCTTTTTATCTTCTTTCCGCATTACCACGTCCGTGGGTTCAGCTGGAAAATGAAATAAGTAGGTATTATTGTTATAATAAGTAATTTTATGTAAGATTTACTGAAGGGTATATTTGTTAAAGGACAACGTCAATTTGAAACTAAATATATTCAGAAGCTAAGCTTCTGAGCCTAAAAGATTTTAATGGAAGCGAAGATAGACTAATATAAATAATTGTACATCGTACTATACCGAAACATCTGATTTCTGTGCCTTACTCTTGGCTGCAAAGTTACTCTTTGATAACTGCACGGTAAACTTACTGTGCAGTGCATATTAAATTTACCGTGCAATAGGAAACGGAAATAACGCAAGTTAACAATAAAAATAATCAGCTGATTGCAGCAAACCTACGGTTGATGCATGTTTATTGGTTACTTCAGAGGAATGTAGTGGCAGCACTGGTAACAGTAGTAAACGTGTATTTACTATAAGAGGTTTGAAGAATTGAGAAACGTAAAAATTTATGTAAGGAATACGTTTTGGCAATTTTTTTTTCTAAGTAGTATGATGTAAAGAATTGTACATAACACACCGGTAAGGTTTACTGTACTCGCAACCGGTAAAACAGTATTTACCGGTCTGGTAACGATATATACTATTACTATCCAGAATTAATGCAATACAGCATAAACTAAAAACTTAAACAAATTTAACAAATGTCTTGCTAAGATACAAATTTTAAAGAATTTCTTGTGCAACTAGTAGAGAAGCCCACATCACTTAAACCAAAAATATACTAAACGTCTTCTGTGATAGAATTGTCAGTTATTCAAACATAGCTTCGTTATAACTTATTTTCTTTAGTCAGCATGCTTATTTATAAACCAAAATCTTTAAGAAAATTAACAAGACGACTTTTTAGGTCTGAAATTCGATCCTTTCGCCAGTTGAGACCGTCTACTTACGAGAGTTCGAGAGTTGTTACTACATCTTACGGCATCGCCAGCCCACAGGGCAGCAGTCGCGCTCTCCGTGGAACACCGGGACACAGCCCTCGGTCATGTAGTAGCCGTAGAGCAGCTCCAAGTTGTAGGTTATGTTACTACTTACGGCATCGCCAGCCCAGAGGGCAGCAGTCGCGCTCCCCGTGGAACACCGGGACAGAGCCCTCTGTCATGTAGTAGCCGTAGAGCAGCTCCAAGTTGTAGGTTATGTTACTACTGACGGCATCGCCAGCCCAGAGGGCAGCAGTCGCGCTCTCCGTGGAACACCGGGACACAGCCCTCTGTCATGTAGTAGCCGTAGAGCAGCTCCAAGTTGTAGGTTATGTTACTACTGACGGCATCGCCAGCCCAGAGGGCAGCAGTCGCGCTCTCCGTGGAACACCGGGACACAGCCCACGGTCATGTGGTAGCCGTAGAGCAGCTCCAAGTTGTAGGTTATGTTACTACTTACGGCATCGCCAGCCCACAGGGCAGCAGTCGCGCTCTCCGTGGAACACCGGGACACAGCCCTCGGTCATGTAGTAGCCGTAGAGCAGCTCCAAGTTGTAGGTTATGTTACTACTTACGGCATCGCCAGCCCAGAGGGCAGCAGTCGCGCTCTCCGTGGAACACCGGGACACAGCCCTCGGTCATGTAGTAGCCGTAGAGCAGCTCCAAGTTGTAGGTTATGTTACTACTTACGGCATCGCCAGCCCAGAGGGCAGCAGTCGCGCTCCCCGTGGAACACCGGGACACAGCCTTCGGTCATGTAGTAGCCGTAGAGTAGCTCCAAGTTACAGGTGATTTTGCGACAGAACGGCTCCTCGTAGGATCCTGAATCCAAAACAAGAGTTGAGAGTTTAACAGTGCCGTGATGTGCGGGATAGAATCTATTTGTTGAGTAGATAACAAAATGATTTAGATTTTGAGAAAATCTAAATCACCCTCCCCTGTAGATGGGGTGTCAGACGTAGTATTTCTGTCTAACTATGAGTTTTTTGTCAACCACAAGAAAATTCATAAGGGTGTTTTTTTAAACGCAACCCATTTTTAAGATAGAATAATGCATATATAAATATGAAATGAGTATTTTTTTGTTAATCTCTACATTTTATACAACCTATTATTTAAGTTTGATCACATTTAGTTTACATTATGTGTTCAAACAATCTGCCATTGGCATTATTTGTTGTAAGTTGTGCTCTTTCCATTAAATTCCCGAACACGTTAGGTAGCTCTTTGAATTTCTTGCATCAAATTTGTTATGTTTGTTTTGAGTTGCTCAATATCTTGTGATTGTTTTCGTAGGCCTTACTTTTTATGTATTCCCATAGAGAATAATATAGTGGGGTCAAATCCGGGGACCTTGGGGGGAATAATCATTCACTGGTAAAATAAAGTTTTGGGTAGCGTTTTATAAAAAACACATTGTAAATAAACCAAAGGAGTAATAGATTTTAACAAACGCAAACCGTAGTAAAAGTAATATTTATCCTCGTTTATGGATTCCCAACGCAGTAAGCGGTTGTAATTTACAAACAAAAAATAATATTCTTACTGTAATTTTAAATTGAGAGTTTTAGACCAGAAATGAGGTTTTAGACCAGAAATGAGAATTATTTTCTGGTTAGAAATGAGATTGTTAGACCAGAAATGAGATTTTTAGACATTTTTTTTCAACAACTAATACAAAATGTTTTAGAACGAAAAGCACAAAATAATAGCTCACCATTATAACCAGGCTGACAAATACACTGTTTGCATTCTTCATCAATGTAAAACTTCTGGCCGATCTCAAAGATAAAGCCTTTGTATTGACACACCGGCCTCGTGTTCTGGTCCATTGGGTCAACTGGAATAATCAATTGAATTATCCCTGTATATTTTAACTTCCAAATGCTGAACATATTGTAATACAATGGAAACCAGTTCTTGTAATAATCTACTTGTAATCACATTTTTATCTCGGTAAGTTGATCGTCTAAAATAATAAAGCATCCCAAATAGTAAAAGAGCACCAACAATGTTTTAATTTTTTTAAAGTTTGCTTGAACTGACGGAAACAGATAATTGAAGGATGATTATCAAATAGCATTGTGAATATAACTAAATGTTTCAAGCCCAAAATGTCAGTAAATCATGCATGTAGTTTTTAGACTTACCGCAAACTTCGTCAACTTTACAGCACTTGCCATGCTCATATATGCGATAGCAGTTGGGGGGTGGGGGTCGGTTGAAGAGTTCTGGACATTCGATCCCGACGCAGAAAAAGGCTGTCCTAATTTAGTAAACATTTTAATGAATGGTTTTAGTTTAACTAAACTTATATTAAAGAAACACATAAAATATTGTTGTTATCAACAGTAAATTGGATGAGTAACATTTGTACAAATCAAATACTATCAATTTTTTTACACTTGCATGCATTTTATTTTTAAATTTAAAAAATAAAACATTGTAAATGATTAAGACACTACACTACACTAAAAAAATTAGATTTATTTAATTTAGATTATTTTTTATCTTAATCAACTCAATAGGAAAATAAAAGTAGTTAAGTGTTTTATCTGCTTTTGAGGATTAACTAATTATAAGTTCTCTGTGAGTGAATACATTATCTTAAAAGTTAAGCAAACATGTTATGCAAATTTTAACTACCCTTACTCTTACAACTACCCTTACCAAACAAAAATAAAATATTAACTGCTGTGGATATTTACTCCAAGCATTTCCAAAGTTAATATCAATTTCGAATCGAGAATATAAATATATAAATTAATAAATCGGTCGGAACCAACTTGTTGTTGAGGGGCGAGGTGGAGCACACACAGTCGGCGAGGCAGTCGGCAGTCAGGTTCAGTTTGTGGCCCTCACTGTACACAGCGCCCCTGTACTGGCACTGGTCCGGGCTTCTAGCACCTGTACAGCGAATAAACAAACTTATTGCTCAGTTAGTGTACATAATCTGTTCTGGAACTTAGATTAACAAAAACACTATCGACTTTGCAATATACGGGTTTTTGCTTCTTGCCAACATTTATAAATGGGTTTTCCCCTACCTGCTACGTTTACCCGCTTTTTACTCTACAATGGGCGCGTAAAATAATAATTTGTCTCCCAGTGGAAGTAAAGTGATAACTGAATAACATAAGAGTAACATTGAAATCACTAATTTTAAAAAATTATCGCGCCTTCAAATTTCCACGCACACATGAGTTAAGCCTAGTTTACACTAGCATCTAAAAGTGTTGTCACTTGGACACTCTAATTACATTGTTATTATACCATTACAAGTTTACCAACACCTCCGTTGTGTCAACACTTCAAGTGTTAACGCTTCATTGATTACACTGGTTAGGTGCGATCCTGAGTGGCGACACAAATATTTGTAAAGACAAATATTTGAGTCTTCACTCAAGACTGCATCCCTCCAATGATGAATAAGGTGTTGTAACAATTGAAGTGTCAAAACAGCTGTTTTTGGGTAACCTGTATCGGCATAACAACAATGTTAATTAGAGTGTCCAACTGACGACACTTTTAGATGCTAGTGTAAACTAGGCTTTAAGTTTTTTAAATGTTGCAGCTGAACGAAAGCAGGCGATAACAGCTTAGTGGCAGCTTTTAGTGGCAGAAATAATTAAATAAGATTTACATTAACAACAATCAGCTGTGAGAACGTCTAAGAATTAAGCCTAGTTTACACTAGCATCTAAAAGTGTCGTCACTTGGACACTCTAATTACATTGTTGTTATACCAATACAAGTTTACCAACACCTCCGTTGTGTCAACACTTAACGCTTCATTGCTTACACTGGTTAGGTGCGATCCTGAGTAGCGATTTGTGTCGTCACTCAAGTCTGCATGCCTCCAATGATAAATAAGGTATTGTAACAATTGAAGTGTTAAAACAGCTGTTTTTGGTAAACCTGTATCGGCATAACAACAATGTTAATTATAGTGTCCAAGTGACGACACTTTTATAAGCTAGTGTAAACTAGGCTTTAAGCAAGCAATAACGTTGCAACAATCAGCTAGCTGATCGCTGGTGCATGCAAGGTTGAAGCTACCCGGATGCACAGGTGCTAATAGCAGAACGAAACAATATCAATATTTTTATTCCTTACCGAGTTAATAAAATAGATTTTTATGGTTAGGATTTTTATTATTGAAAGTGAGGGTAAATTTTTGAGTGTTTTTCGAGAGTAAAGCGCATTGTCTCCCTCGTGAAGATTGTCGCCCTCGCAAGCTCTGGAGCAAACATTTTCACTTGGAGACAATGTTGTTCTTTACTCACTAAACAATAAATATCAGTTAATATTCTAGTAAGAAGAACTAATTTTATTGGCTGAAAGATACTGTAAAATATAATAACTTATTAATAGTGGTGCGCACAGTCGGTGGCGCAGTTGGTAGCGCACTCGGCCCCGGTTCTGTGGCGGCAGCGTCGCAGGATCGAGTCCCGATGATGCCGCGTACTTTTAACAGTGCTGTTCATCCTTGTACTGTACCGGCTCACTCCTTGGGTTTGCTTGTTAACTTCCACGCACAGGCCTGAGAGGCCCATGTGGGGAGGCAAATGCAAGGTAAAAAGAGGCCGCCACCCTCTTTAAAAAAAAGTAATAAAAAATAAAAATAGTTTATCTAACCAGTGGTACTAGTGGTGGTCAGGTGCAACTTCTTGTATTAAAATTTACCATTACTCTTGCAAATAGAATATACTACAGGTTGATTCAAAAACCGGAAGAATTCGAAACAGCTATTCCAATGTATACATTCTGCAAGTTCCTGTTTTGGAATTGTATGACCTATACAAATTTAGGTAATAATAACTTAATTTAGTAGGGATTACAATTATGGTTGTAATGGATGAATGGACCATACAGCATCACACTTTTCCTACAAAAAATCCCCCAAATGTTTTGGCCGAAGCTGTAATTATTCTGAAACCTTTCGACTGTCTAATAATTAATGAATAAATAGTAGTTAAATTATGAGTTCTAATAATTAAAGGAACAAAATCATTGGAATTGCAAATCATATGGTTGATTTTTAGTTTAGAAGTAAAGCTTCTAATCAAGAAGTAAGAAGTTCTTCTTGGACTTAAAATGGTAATAACTTTCTCTTTTAAAATTGAAACATAATCAGTATTAGTTTCTAATAATAATTTGGCTAATTAATGTTATGCGACTGCATAAAAATAGGCTCAAGTCAAATTTGATATGTTTACTTATTTCTAAAACAGAATTTTAGATTTAATGCAAAAAAGTCATCAGAACAATAATTTTTCTAGAAAGCAAAATGAATAATTGTTATTTTATTGGTTATAGCAATTGGATTTATTATCACATTCCATAAATATAACCATATTAATTGACACAATTTAATGGCTGAATCTAATGGGTTTCCCATAAATCACCTGCTCACATATTACCAGCTAAGACAGAAAATAAAATATTGCTCAGGGTGGAACTCCAACACGACACAGAACTGTCATATAAAGCTTGGATAAACTTCACCAAGAAGTTGGAGTGGTTTCTTTATTACACTGTTTTAGCCGTCACATATCCACTGCATTCTTCCTTACTTGTATTTCAAAGCGATAGGTTTTTACTTTCTACCAAATGTGTTTTGTTCTTTCTTTCCCGGGATGATTTGTCTACTGACCGCACTTGTAACTGGTGGGACACCCGTCCACGCCCGGCGGGCCCGGCTCACACCCCAGCTCTGAGTAGTACCTCATCTCGTGTTTGTGGCACACTCCTGGAAGGACAGATACACATGTTAGTAAACGCCTTAACGGCATGGAAAATAATACACTCATTTTATATAGCAATGAGTAGAATACGAGAATGATTAGAATACGTATCGTATTAATACGAATACGAGAAAGATGTAACTTTCTTTATTTATATCTTGGTACAGAAAAATTCGACTGATGATTTCCTTCTGTTTTAAAAATAAACTTGGCTAATTTTCATGAGATATTCATTTAGCCATAATCTTGAAAAGGTATTCAAAGTTTAAAACCTTTTAGATTTTCCTCAGGGTGTAAGATGAAATCTTGAGATTAAATAGGTTCTTACTAAAGATTAAATAATACCGAGTAATAACCGGACATCATACAATATTTTTTAAATCGGAAGTAACATAATCCAGAAGCTTTTTTACAGCATGAAAAAAAAACAGAAGCACACAGAATATGACAGAAAAAAATAGAATGTGACATATACCAGAAGCACTGATATATGTCTTGAAAACGTCGTCGACTTTCTGAAACATTCGGCTTAAAAAGCATTTGTGTTGACTCGACACAAATTATGACATGATTAATAAGAACAATCATTAGAGTTTGATTTATGATGCTTTTTCCGTAGAAAGTATTCATAAAAGCGTCAGTTTAAGCTTGGGTTTCATCCATGGAAAAGAACTGTTTAAAGTAGACGTGAACGTGGCATTCTCGATAGAAATGATAAAGTATTGATTCTGTATCTTATTGATTAAAGGTTCGATCCAATATTTGTCCCAGTCCAATCATTTGTGTCATAAAATAGTTTAAAATAATGTTTGGTGAGTACAAAATTGTTATGTGCCACACAAAAAAATCTGTGATAGTTTCAATATTTGTTTAACTACTTGGGTAACTGTCTTATGTAATAGGTTTTCAAGTATCAAAATAATATATCATAAAGTTCTTTGATTTTCCTCAATTAGTCAGACTTTAAAGGATTAAACCGAGCTATTACCTTACCAGGCGGAAGATTCCAACGCCGAGGCTCCAGGCAATGACAGTGGACGATATCGACGACTGCCTCGTCGCGTCGAGTCGCTAAATAACCTCTGAATACTTAGATTTCTGATACTGCGATTTTATTTTCGCTCTGAATCAACATCCATATTTTAAAGTAAATTATCTCATCGAAATCAGATATATCAATTAGAATATTAAATATTCGAGGATCGTGACGTAAAATATTAATGCACGTCTAAAAGAGTGAAATAACCGAGTTGTATGAATATCTTGGGCAGCATCACATAATCTTGTTGTAAACTTGTAAAACGATGACAAAACGACTTGGCTATAGCAGAACTGCATCAACATGACGTAATGTGACGTAATATACTAGTAAATGTATGATGTACCTTTCTCTGGTGACCGTGGAAATAAATTAGGCATACTCTGACTAAATTAGTAAAAGAAAAGAAGTTTTTTAATAGACCTACTATTTTGACGATTACTTGATCGGTATTACAAATGGGTGTTCTTAATTTACGTTTGGCATAGATACCATGTGCTATTCGGAATTCATGGAAAGCCTGGTGAACTATTGAATAATTACATGGACTTTATTACAAATGGGTAATATTTTTACGTTTTCCTTTAATTATTTGAAGTAGCTTTGTAGAACATACCGGATGTCCCATAAAAGCCCACAAAACTTCATGTTTTCAAAATTATTTCAAATATCCATCCCGGACCAAAATAAATATTTTTGAGTACATTTTAGCAAATTTCTCCCAAAGGGTAGAAGCTATTACCGTAAGCACGATAGCGCTCGCAAAAATGGTCCGATTATGGGACATATGGTATATTAAGAAGGTTTTTTTAATACATACTTTTACATAAAATTCAGCCTCATAAATACATTCATAAGATAAAATATAAATTATAGGGCAAATTTGTTGCGAATGATAATTTATAAGAATAATAATTCACAAACCTGCCACCGTAGCTACTAGCGCCACTGCGATCGCCGCAGACGTCCACATGGCTAATACAACCTCGAACCTGCGGTCTAGCGCCGCGCCAGCTCTTATCTAAAATCCTAATGACCTACTTGGTCTAATTTAGATTTTAACAAATCTTAAAACCACCCTAAGAAATCATTTAATGGAAAGAAAACTCCGAAAAGATAAGGCGTATTTTTCGCAAGCAAATTTACTCATCGGTTAAAATACGAGTATTTACTCGTATAATATTTTTTAATGTACATTTAATTTGTGTCAAACAAACATAACTAAAAATATTGAAAATAATACATTGAATATATGTATAAAGATACTAGTTTAATTAGTTTAATAATTGAAAATAAAAGAGAGCGTGACTAACATCTTTATATTAACAAAAAAAGATGGAAATTATTGTAAAATAATATAGCTTGTTTGTAAATGTACATGTTGGTTTAATTAAACTGACCACTAGCTGCGGGGTAAAAACGGAACAAAATAATTGTTCACGATACAAACAAACATCCAGGACGAAGTTGTTTTAAGGTTGTAGCTACGTGTAATAAAAATAAAAACAATGCTTTTTAGCGAATTTCCTCTGGAATAAGCTATTACCGTCGTTTTAACATAATGGACAAAAATGTCTGTTCTGGGTAACCTCGGCAATCATATCAATATTTATATTAATTAATAGCTTTTTATGTGTACCTTGTGAATATGAAGTGAGTTTATTATTGACATACATTTTTACCTGCACAAATCACCACTTGTTATAAAATTTAATATGGGCTTATATGTGAAATATTTTTTTAATTTTTTTAGTGTTTTTAAGCACGTTAACTCTTTTAAAATGGTCCGATCGTAACAAAATTTGGCACAGACATGTAAGACTAGGTTCTCTTGGACAAGTTTTTAAACCAACCAGATCGTCATGTCCAAAGTGGGGTAAAGGCTCCATTTTAACCCCAAAAAATGGGGTTTTTGGGTTTTCCAAATAGAAAAAAATATATTTATCCAATTATTGTTTTCACCATTGGATTCCGCCCAAAAACAATCAATTTTGTATTTTAAATCATTTCTCTAAGACCATTGGAAACCAAGATATTTCCACATCGCATTTTTGTTATGTATTTTGGTATTAGGGCAGCAGAATGCAGAACTGCTTATTCACTTTCTACTCAGTTTCAACGAATCCCGTGGAGAATTGAATGAGTTTATTAAAACAATATTTAGTAGGAGTTGAGCTTTTTAAACTTATTACTTAATAACTGATTATAAAAATAAAAAATCCAGCCTATTTATTTAAAAGAAATCCTTATTTATAAAAATCTATTTAACAACACTTATGACAGAGACTATGTAAAGCGAACAGTGATTTATAATTTTTATAAATAACAATTTTTTATTTAACTAAACTTATTTTTAGTAATAATTGATTAATTACTGTATTTTTTATTTAGAACTTCGCTCAGTTCGCAGGTTTGCTGCGACGGAGGTATCTTGTAGTAAGCATGTAATCCACAAATCTCAAAGTTATAAATCTGAAAATATTGAATTACAGATTTCAAATATACTTATATTTTCAAACTTATTTAAAAAAAATCACCTTGAAGAAGATAAATATTAACACAGTGTACAGATTAAAAAAATAATATTAAAGTTATTAATGTTTTATTCGTGTTTTGGTATTTAGTAAGTGGTTTATGAATTGCTATACTGGAAAGCAAAGTTCAACGTCAAGTACAGTATGAGAACGATCGCTCAACTTCGTTTAAACTAATAGATTTTATTTTTTAATTTCTGTAAATATTTTCCTCAGTCCATTAAGTTAGATTCCCCTTTTTAAATAGAAATTACAAATTAAATAATTAGTATTACATTATAATTATGTAGGATTTCAACAGGGAATTTGTTGTATTTTTCTTTTATTGAATATCGCATCTACTCAATTTGATACACTTATCATGACATATTATTTACAAATAAAATGTTTAAATTCAGGATTTTTTATTCAAATTAAAAGGATGTTAAATAATATGCCCTTCATTTGTTTTCAACGTGACAAAACATTTTGTAATATAAAGTATTTTGTGGTAGATAGCAAGATTATAATGATCATAATTGTGAGCTAAATGAAGGTCACTTGGTGCAGGCTGGTTAAAAGATTTTTCTTGTTAAAAGAAGGGATTGACTTAAAACAAAAGTTAAAATCACTTTTTCATAACGTTTCTTCGAAAAGTGGATGTGGACGACAAAAGGAAAGACTACGCTGATTCTTAGAAATTCGCAGATTTATGACCACACCTTTACAAAGTTTCCCAGCCTTCCTGAAACTTGGGGCTTTTAAGCCTGATCGAGGATACATTTGCATCGATATACTTTATTTTAACCTAATGATGTTATAAAGTAGATTTCATCAAATGCTTGAAATGAAAATACGATATAGGCTGTTAACAACTTAAACAAGTTCGTTTAATTCTTGACTTTGCTACATGAATACTATTAAATTAGTAGCTGTCAGTTTCAATGGAAACGGTATTAATTTTGACCTTTGGTGATGGCAGATACGTTAACATATAGATTATAAAATATTGTTTTCACTTAAAGGGCTATTTCAAAAATTAATTTTAAAAATAAATCGCCATTTTCTTTAGTAATTCTCTATCTAGAGAGCACGTGCACCGACCTGAACACACGAATTGGATTTATTTTTGTCGTAATAATTATTTTTATGACAACATTCTTAACAAAAGACATTTCTAATCCGACCTTAAAGCTCTATCCCTCCGACATTCAAAGTTATTTTTGTGGTGAAATTCAATAAAAATCAATTTAGAGTCATGACTATCTGTTAAAATATAAATAACATTAATTTTGAAATAGTTTGCAAGTTTGACAAAACATAATTCAGCACAAACCCTGGAATCCGAAGGAATGTGCATTACTGCACATTAAAATTTTCAAACCCAAAGGATACGTGCCTTAAATTGCATTATCTGCTTTATATTTTGTTTATTTACTTTGTTAAAGGAGTTTGACACGTATTTATTTTAAAGCTTTACGTTCATAGAACTTTAATATTTATGTTACTAGTAAAAAAAATATATTCATCGTTTTGAGAATTCTGAAAAAATGATTATGAATTCGTCTGGCATGGGTGATGTTCCAGAACGCGTTAGAGGGGAATTATAATGTTCCGAAGAATTCATACTAAACAAAATAAAAATTATGATTAAATTATAAGTTAATAATCAATAACAAATATACCAGATTGACCAGATTAGTAACTAACATAGCTGTCTTAGTATTTTAAGTTGATTAGAAGTGTATTAATTTTCAAAACTTGTAATAATCCTTTTATAAAAAAAAACTAGCAACAAACCGATAGAGTATCTAAAAATGTTGAGAAAGTAGAGATCAACATTCTATGATTTATTTATAGGCTTCGATGTCAACCAATCATCTTATCAAGTCAATCCTTTCCATCGGAGTTTTAGCAAATAAAGTTTAAACTGAAACAAAATTTCAACTCTTATATATTCAAGTTTTTATATTTGCTTTTATGATGGAATAAAAAAAAGTTATGTTTTTGATTAATACAAACGTTTAAAACTTAAAACATTTCGATTAACGATATTTTCGATCAGTAAATAATCATAGTGTACTTACAGTTTGGTTTAATTCTTTTACAGATTTTTGTCGAACAATAAACAATCTTGCCCAAACACGGGTTTCCGACAGTTCTGCACTGCCATGTGGTGAGATATCTACAAATCTCCTCAGTTGGGGGCTGCCCGCAGCACCACCCCCGCTGATTATATAGAATTACCGACTGTGCAAATTGCCAAGGCAACATTTCTACTTCCAGACCGATGCTGCCAGCTCTTACAGCAATTCTTTTTAGTCAAAGAACTGGGATCTTTTTTATTTTTCTTTTGTGTTCAGTCATTGTATACTTATATTAAGCGAGTAAAAAAATTAAAAACAACATCAATTTACAAACTAAAAGTATTGTTTTAAAACTAATAATTTTTTCTTTCTCCCTCACCCCACAAACCTTTTTCACTTCAAATAATTATCTCCCCCCCATGACCAACAACTCCCTCCCCATTATCTAACCCTCTTCGAATCACGACCAAAGCCACATTGTACGGATATTTAATTAAATTAATTAATTTTATAGAGTTGTGTCTCGGTGTAATAGGTGCTACAGCTAAAACTGCATGCCACAGACCCTTGCTTTTGGTATAAAATTAAAGCTTAGACTCTCGTAATATGCACTATGGTGATTGGGCTTCGATAACGTTTAGGGCTAGGACCGTTTTAAGGGACCCATGTCCTGGTTATAGGCAGTAGTCGATGCCTCTCGGTAAGATTTGTTAATATCAAAATATTAGGTCTTAGTTTGAAATAGTCCCAATATTTACCAGCAGAATGCAGTACTTCCTAAACCAATAAGAGGAAAAGGATCTCCCAAGCAAAGTCGGGGTTATCAGCTAGTCACTCATAGTATGAATGTACCGCTGAATGGCGAATGGTGTTATATAATCAGGAACAACTGCATGACATCTGTATTAGATTTACCCATTGCATCTCTAATTCTTAATTTCAATGTCCGTAAAAATAAGCAAAAGTTAAAAAAATGATTGAGGCTCTTTCTTGGATAAAAAAACAAAAGGAAAGAAAGTTGGTGTAATGTTTCAGAAAATGCCGCAGCGTTCAAGCGAAGCCAGTCTCTCGCTCGCGTTTAGACGCAATAAACAAGGACGCCGGGACACCCGCGCCCGTTCTCTATAATCCGTTTTTATAAAGTTTTCTTCATAATTTGTTTGCTTCTGCGGTTGTCCTAATTTTAAAACTAGAGGTGTCAGTTTGTTAAACAATCCAAAATAAATATTTATATATTAAATAATGAATTTATGTGTGAAAATATCATATTAATATCATAATTAAGTTATGTAAATAGTACGAATTATATTTAACTGAATCATGATAATACTAAAATCGTGTTTTCCAATATTTTTAGAAACGATTAAAAAAAATACAACTTATCAGTTAACAATATCTGATGCCTACTACTTATTAATTTTAATTTTGTTACTACTTTTTAGAAATTGTACTCCACTGTGACTTTTTTTAACTGCATTTGAAACATAATATACACATCACATAAATCTAAGGAAATTGGTCAGTAGGAGGGTAGAAAAATTAACTAACTAGGATAACACTGAGCCGTGTTATGGTTATAATAGTCACGGCATAAGGGGCACTGTAAACCTTTTCCATAGTAAATATTCATCATGAAAAAAAACAAAAAAGCTTACCAATTTTTGTTTATATTTTTTATTTGAATTTCAAATAGAATCACAAAATACACAAATATTTTTAAAAAATATATTTTATTTTTGGCTTTATGAGAAGAAGTCGATTTGTAGAAAAATGAAAGAAAGTGTCATGAAGGATTCTAAAAGAAAATGGCTAACAAGTAGCGACGTCCAAGACGCTCAAATTGAACCCATCCGTCTCTTTAACACCTAAAAGGTGTCATTCTTTGGAGCTTAATAGGTGTCAAAGGAATAAATTTCTGTAACAATTTCACAAACTTTTTATTCGCTAGTAATAATCCAAATTAAAAAAGAATTTCTAAGTAAAATATATAAATATTTTTAATAGATTCAAATTTTATCATAATGTGTGGAGGGTGATTCAACATTAGTTGTGCAAAACTAAAGAGGTATGATTTCCGAATACATAGTTGAAATTAATTTATGACTGAAGAAATGGAAAGAACACTTGTAGGTTAATTTGCATAAATTTTTTTCTTGGCTGCTTGGTTAAAGAACGGTTTTAAACTAGTTATAAAACACAACAAATAATACATAGCGAATAGTACCGTACATAGAAAAGAATTAGTTGATGTAAATATACATTCTATTTATTATAACTAGAGATCGCCAGTGGTCGAAAATTCGACCAATTTTCAAATCGAGAAATAGGGGTAGGGATAACTAATTTTGAAAATGATCCATGCAGACACCAATGCGTAATTTATAAATACGATTCTTATGGGATACATTTTCCATGTAAACACACAATATATCCAAACGGGAACCGAAAACAAAAGAGAAAGAGTAATTCTTGGACTCCATTTTTATGTCACCTCTAGCGTATATTTATGGCATAGTTTATATTCTGGATTAGTAATTATTATTTTAATAAGATTCCATGTTTATTTTTTTAAGACTGAACCGAGTATTGCTTTAGATAAAAGGAAAAATTCAGTGATCCAATCAGTTTATCCAGCACCCCTACCACAGTTCTCTCTCTTTCTTCCTCCTTTCATTCCTTAAATTTCCTTACTCTCTACTTCCCTCCCTTTCTACCTTCTCCCCTCTCCCTCCTTTTCACTTTCATTCTCTTCTTACCACCTCTCCTCCCTCCTCTCCTACACTTCCGACTCTTCTCTCCTTCGCTCTCTTCCTATTATCACCATTACTAAAATTTGATATTTTACCCATTCTCCACCAATAAAAATCACAATTTGAATGTAATGTCCAGTAGTACTCCAGTTGCAAGTCAGTTAGTACTCTGGATGGTATGGAGACACAATGCACTTTTTTCTTTCCTTTTTGTCAGCAAATTTTAATTTCTTTGCCTTTTATAAGCGTGAAATTTTTATTTGAATGTGACATCTTCAAACTTTTCCAAATAGTCCTGATTCCCATAAAATACTGTAACACCGAAAACACTAAAAAATAAAAACTTTAACATAATTCGTTAATTTATGACTTGCATACTTAAATAGTAGTGGTAAGAATTTACCTTTTGTTTGTAATTGTTTTGGTTTTATATTTCATCAGATGACAGAAAAACAACGTATATTTTTACCCATTTTTTGCACTGATATGTGATTCTACATTTAATCTTTACTCTACGAAAAGTAGGATATATGGTAACAGCTACATATGATGCTAACTTTGTTTACATTTGGTTGTTATAATATCACCAAAACAGCAACTCATAAGGCTAATGTTAATTTTTTTTTGAAATTTTAAACTAAATTTTCCACAGGTCTAAAAGACTAATATAAATTATAATGGGATTCTGCATATCAACAGGAAAATACAATTCTATCGGTGTGCTTAGATTTTCGCTATGATGCACAATGGCTGAGAAAAAAGGAGGAAAAAACCTTATGGAAAAATGCTTGTCTATTAATATAAAGATTATTTAACCTTGAACATAAGATTTGTTGTGTTTTCATAGCACAACTGCATCCAAATTTTGTGCCTCTGTAAAATGTTAATTTCATTTATTCATTACAAAATCAGGAAAAGTTTTGCCTGCAGACACTTGAATAAAAGAACCAGATAATAATAGTGTTGAATGTCATTTGAAAAATAATGTGTTCATGGTTTGTAAATGTTTTGCACAGGTAATATTTTGTTTAATATACATGAATAAAGTAATGGTGGTCTTGTACAAAATATATAAGTAAATAAGTAATTAAATTCGGAATTTATGTATGGATATCTCCACAAAAATTACATTTTATCGAATGAAGAAAAATTTTAGCTTGAAAAAATCATTTTATTGCAATGTATTCTAGTTGTGATTATCTTTATATTAATAGACAAGCATTTTTTCCATAAGGTTTTTGTACTCCTTTTTTCTCAGCCTGTGTGCAACGTAGCAAAAATCTAAGCGCACCGATATAATTGTATTTTCCTGTAGATGTGCAGAATCCCATTGAAATATATATTAGTCTTTTAGAAAAGTAGTAAATTCAATTTAAAATTTCAAAAAAATTAACATTAGCCTTAAGAGTTGCTGTTTTGGTGATATTATAACAACCAAATGTAAACAAAGTTAGCATCATATGTAGCTGTTATCACATGCTATTTTTCGTAGAGTAAAGATTTGATGTAGAAACATTAAGCCACAGTTAATTGGGGCATGGAGTGAAAATATAGAATTTGATTTAAATCAGGACTACTTAGAGAAGATTAGGGATATCATACTAAAATTTATTCCATTTTACATATATGGAAAAATAAAGTTTACTTGCTTAAATAAGATTAAGAGATAAACATTTTCTGATAAAAAGGGAAGAAAAAATTACATTAAGTTTCTACCATCCAATGTACTAACTGATATACAACCGGCAGGGCCGGCGACGGGGGGGGGGGGGATGCACAGGGGCCTGGACTAACAGGAGGCCCGGATCCACGCGAGATTAGTAAAAATGGGGATCAGAATCGAGATGAGTAAAAAAAGGCGGGTTTCTCAATTGCACAGGGGCCCGAAAATCCTGTCAACGGGCTTAGGAATCGGAGTATAAATGGACACATTATATTCAATTTTTTTTTTTTTTTTGATGGATAGTGGGTAAAATATATATTACATTTTAGTGATAATAATAGGAAGAGAGGGAAGGAAGGAAAACGTTCCAAATGGTAGGAAAGAAGGGAGGAGAGATGGTAAGAAGAGAATGAAGGAGAAAAGGAGGGAAAAGTGGAAAGAAGGTCGGAAGTAGAGAGTGAGGAATTAATGGAGGGAGGGAGAGAACTGTGGTAAGGGGTATACAGGATAAACTGATTTGATGACTGAAGTTTTACTTTCCTCTGATTCAATAATTGTTCTTTAAAAATAAACATGAAATTTAATAAAATAGTCATTATCTTAATAAAATACTGATTACTAAAAACCATGCCATAAGCCAGAAAGTAAAATAATTAGTCAAGGACTGAGTCTTTCTCTTTTGTTTTTGGCCCCCAGTTTGGTTATACTATGTGTTCACATGGAAAATATGTACTATATGAAATGTATTTAGAAACGCATTGGTTTATGCGGGTATTATTTATAAAATTAGCTATCCCTATTCGTCACTTAGAAAATTGGTCGAATTTTCGACCACTGGCGATCTCTAGTGTATTTAATTAAGTAAGTCCAGTACTTACGTAATATATAGTTTTATAAAAGTGTAAAATCAGCCAAAGCATAGTTTTGTTATTGTTCTATAAACCAAATACTATTTTCCTCAGATATTCAAGTCTATTTTATTAAGTAGTATGTTGTATAGATGAAAGTTTTGTATGTTATTTCCTTCTGTTATCATTTATGAGAATATTTATATTGAGTACTTCTCCTTCAGTGAGTACACTGAAGGAGAAGTACTCAATATAAATATTTCCTAACAACTGCATACCTACTTAGAGGATGTTACGTTATTGAGGAGTGTATATTAAATAACTGTCCAGACGAATTACCTTAATCTATGATGAAAACAAAAAAATACTAGTCTTATTTTGATGACTGTAATTTGTAGCTATTTAGAATTCAGCTACAAGAAGAAGAGAAAGTGAAAAACAAAACACCTCATCCACTATGGCTAGTATCATTACACCGACCAATAAAAAACTTCACTATAAGAACTTCACAAAGAACTTCACTTCAATTAATTAATAATCAACAATGGTTTATGAGACTGAAACATTGTGAAGCTCGAGAAAAATTTAGGCCTAAACTGAACCTTTTCTGAGGTTTTTTCCCGCAGATTTTCAATAAAAGCAATTCCGCTCTGATGGTTCTGGTGGATTAAATTTCAAGGGACTCGTAACCAAGCCAGCTATTGTTTTCACCACCTTCCTCCTCTACCTTTACGTCGCAAATGCTCAGCTACAATTCTATCGTTAACATTTATTTACTTTTTGATATCGAGTTATAAACAAAAAATATAGAAAAATATGTCTTGCAATTTTTATTTTAAGTAAATATGTTTAAATTTGAGTGTACTAAATCGAAGAAGATATTTGTTAATATTGAAAGAAAGGAAACTTTAAAAAAGCCTAGTTGCGATTTTAAATATTTTTAGGAAGTGACTTAATGGATGGCAAGGAAAAGTTTTTTAGCAAAAAAATCATAAGCTAATGGCATACGCCAGTCGCATCAACTTGCGCTTTCGGCAAATAATATGATGGTAGCGATATGATATTTGTATAAAAAGTGAGTATACCCTCAATAAAATACTATTTATAATTGGAGGTTAAACAGTCCATCAAATGGTATTGCCCAAATTTTTAACTCGACTTGATCGTGAGGTTTCAGTGGCTAGGACGCTCAATGCAACCTTAAAGGGAGCTGTCCCTCCTCAGCCTTTTTCTTTTTAAGCATCATTTCAAAGAAATCAACTTATGATTTCAAATACTATACATATTCACTCGGTTAAATAACATTTCACCTTGAAATGAAATGGAATGACAAATTCTTCACCTTGATGTTTGTTGAACGATGTAATGTACCTTGAACGTACACTTCATGTTTAGTTTGAGCATATTGAAACTAATGCAAAATTAAATTGTTTACAAATTTAATAAAAAAACTTAAAATGTTGAAGCTTGTTTTTACTTTTGACTTTTATGATGATACTGTAAGGTGCAGTTTAAAGAAAATATTTTTCAGCAAGCGATTTGTACCAATTGTTAGGTTTGTACCAAGTGTAGGTTCTTAATTGTTTTAGTAATTGTTTATGTGTCACCATCTCTTTAAGAGCTTCGCCATCAAGCACATCAGGTCGTTAGAGGCCATAAGGTTTGTAGCCTGCTATTATCATGATCGTTCGGGCCTAGAATGTTATGACCGTCACTCTCTGAACAGCGTCCTTCAGCAATTACAACAGGTACGATACCTGGAAAGTCTAATAGTAAAAATCTTAGATGTAACAATAGCAAAAATAAATCGAAATAGTAGGTAAATGTGCATAGAATGACGTTACATAAATACAAAACTTATATGCGCAAAATATTATTCCCAGATTACTTTCATTTTTGAACATTTCACATCCATATTTCACACGGTAGGAAAGGAGATGTATATGGAGATTCTGAACTTCAACAATTAAGCATGTATTACTACTGGGTTATTTTTTAAAACTAGATTGAGGTAACGAATTTTCAAAAATTCATTTGAGTATTCCGTGTACTTAAAAAGATTTCATGTTAATCACTTTGAAAACTAACCAAAATCAGTAATATCATTTATCAGTAATATTATCGCAATTACTGCAGAATCTGCAGAATACAGATTGATGACGGACTAATCAGTTTTCTAACATAGAGGGTTAGATGTTGTACCACGACGAAAAGTTGGAACAAGAAAGACGGTGTAATCACTTGAACAATTTAATTCCCCTGCCAATTACTGTAAACACGTTTAAATTAATTATTGTTTTCTCTATATTGCATGAAACTGTCGTAAATCTTACGTCATGCGTTAGCAGCTGGAGATAAGTCTTGGTAAATTGAATAATCCTTTGTTTGAAATTCATTGTTGGTGATGGTGATTTTATATTTTGATTTGGATTTTTGCGGACATTTGCTATCACTGATTAGTAAAAAACAAGTTTCACGACGTTTCGGGGTCTGGAACCTGATCCCGTCTTCAGGTGGAAGAAAACCTAGATCATAACAAGATTAGTAACACATAGCCAGGAAAACCTGGACCAAAACACAGCTAAAACAGAGAACTTTAAAAGCAGTCACAAAAGCTAAAAAAAGTAAAAGCAGTTCTCTGTTTTAGATGTGTTTTGGTCCAGGTTTTCCTGGCTATGTATTACTAATCTTGTTATGATCTAGGTTTTCTTCCACCTGAAGACGGGATCAGATTCCAGATCCTAAAACGTCGTGAAACTTGTTTTTTTACTAATCAGTGATGGCAAATGTCCGCAAAAATCCACATCAAAATATAAATTGAATAATGTTTTGATTATTTTGTTTGATTTCCTATTTGTTTAGTATGAATTAAAATATGTACTGTATCTAACTACCAACTATTCTAAAGTGACAATAATGGAAGTGGTTGCGTTTACTATACGTAACGGCTAGTAAATAGTTAAATAAGCTTGGCCGTATTGTCATGTTGATTACATGATCAACCCTACCATTAGGACCAATGGTCCTAAAAAAACAACCATTAGGCCATTAGCCATTAGGGCCATTAGGGTTGGGCCATTAGTCCATTTGGCCATTAGGCCATTAGGATAGTCTCAAGCTTGGGCCCCGCCGCAGTCATCAAATATCCGAAGTTATTGAAATATATCGTATCAACACATACAGTCTGTGGAGGTAAGCCAGCAGGATCCCTGCAACAGTAAACGAAATTTATAAAATAGTTTATCGAAAGTAAAGAGGTAGGAAGCTTCTCGTAAGGATAACAAATGTCAACATACTATTAACACAAAATAAGAAAGGCTATTTGTGTCTAAGTGCATGTTTTACCAAACTGGATCTGATAGTAAAACTTATGTGCGATTAATGAAGTGCGAACTAGCTGAAGTCTTTTTTTTGCTTTTTTTTAAAAAAGAGGGTGGCGGCCTCTTTTTACATTGCATTTGCCCCCCCCCCCCCACATGGGCCTCAGGCCTGTGCGTGGAAGTTATCAAGCAAACCCAAGGAGTGAGCCGGTACAGTACCAGGATGAACAGTACTGTTAAAAAGTATGCGGCATCATCGGGACTCGATCCTGCGACGCTGCCGCTACAGACCCGGGGCCGAGTGCGCTACCAACTGCGCCACCGACTCACTAAGTGAGTATGTTGACGGTACAACTTTAAATCACACCTCTCATAATATCTACATTATAATCATGGTGTAAATTCAGTTTTTAGCTCTAATACTAATTTTATTAGGATTATTGAAGTATGTCAGAGTGGCCGCTAGAGCCTAAGTCTCCATCGCCAGTCGCTGTGAAATCCAAATGGTCACCTTTCGGAGGTCCCTGATTCTATTGACTGCTCCTCCCATTGAGAATGTCTATTTAATTTATCATACCATCTGACGGATATTCATCAAACTTAAAAAAATGTTTTTTAAATAAACGGCAATTTGAAAGTATGAACAATGGAATTTACGCAAAGCACAATGAACGTGCAGTGGAATTAAATTTTTAAACCTATCTAAAAGGCCAAACGATCTACCGGAAACAAATTAGTTAGTTTTGGTGTTTAGTCGATAGATGGGTAAAAATAAATTAATGCAACTATTGCGTGTAAAATAAAGAATACGTACTCCTAGTTCAATCGAATCCATGAGGCATTTTGCAAATCATAGCATTATTTATTTG
Organism: Flexamia atlantica; assembly: GCA_035578135.1. Taxonomy (NCBI): domain Eukaryota; kingdom Metazoa; phylum Arthropoda; class Insecta; order Hemiptera; family Cicadellidae; genus Flexamia; species Flexamia atlantica. The sequence continues at coordinate 47,666,490 of JAQJVK010000002.1, read as the reverse complement.
CAAACTAATAGTGTAACATAAATTAATGTCAGAGCGGAACGTGGTATGAAAAAAATGTCCATGCAATAAATATGGTAAAAACTGTTTTGCAAGCCTGTTTGCTTATAATTTTATTGCCAATAGGCCTACACTTACGAATTTCTGACATGTATCGAAACTTCATAAATATTGTTTATATTGGTTGGATATAACAATGCCAAGAATGACGTAGGCAAATCCATCTTATCGTAAAATTGTAGTTGTTTTGCAAGAACACTGCGATGTCTATAAGAAGTAGTAATCAAAGTAAATTTATAGACACACTTAAATAAATCTGATGATAAATCAAAGTTTATGATCGCTATATCTTCTTGGATAATTATGGTGATGTTTGCAGCTTATAAGCATATTAAAATTTAATGGAGTGTTTGGATTCAATTTTGTATTTCATAGCGAACGTTATTGAATATTAAGGTTAGGCTGTGATTAATCTCTGATCTAGGAAGCAGAGTATTATTCTAAGAACGTTTCTACGAAGTTAGTGTTGACATTTATTACTATAAAAACTGCTTAAACGATCAAGCACAATCTTACCAGTCGTTCATTTTATTGTCCGTCCAACATATTATCATTCTTGTTTCTCTTCTTGTCTAACTTAGGGAAATGATTAGCTTAGATGGTTCTAACTCGATTGCAAAATACAGTTTAGAATAGATAGTAGAGATTAGTTTAAACATAATAGGGTTTTATCATATCAGTGATTACAGGTTGAGCACTAATGTGTTATAAATAATAATACAATAACACCTCTCAGTTTTAAACGTTGAAAATAATCCGCAAAATTCATCAGACGCGTGAACAAATAATACTGGAAAAGGTTCGTGTTTAGACATTGAATCAATGTTTGTATCAGTTGAAAGGATGACATGTTTCACCAGACTTTCTAGCTATTTTTAATTTGGAAACAAGGAAAAGAGGATTTATACATATTGATATAATAAACACAGTGCTTTGACACGCATTACGACGAAAGATAGTTACGCTAGATTTAAAAGTGGCTTAAAAGATGTCAATTCAAACAAAACCACATGAACAAAATGCTTGTATTATTTTTATATTTGCATAACTAAATCAGTACAATTATGTGGTATAGTGTTTGATGGCCATTTAACTAAATGTTTTTAAGAAAAGTCAATTTATAAATCTGAGTTATAATTTGATTAACGCTTGCTGATTTAAGTAATTATTTAGACATTTTGGATAGCTTATCATTATTCTCAAGCTGTGACAATAAAATCGAAAGAGTAAATTTAATGGAAAATCCTATACTCTTATGTGAGCAATTCTATCTTACGTGTTTTATTGCTTGCTTGCTGGACAAGCTTATTTGCACAATTATCTGAAAAACGGCTCTGAGGATTTCCTTCAAAATCTAGAAGTAAGTAATTTATGACTAAAAAACGTGTTTTGTGCAGATTACTTGGCCAGAGAAAATCTAATAACGTTATAAAACGAATTTGTAAGTTGTAATATGTTAACATTGGCCTTATGAGTGGCCATAATAGCAGCGAAATAAACAAGGAAAGAGTAAACAAATAAAATAATCATAACAGCTGTTTGCAAACTACAGCCTAGGAAAAACAAAGCGTGGAGATAAAGATTGCATGGAGTAGTGAAAAGGTTTTCATTATTTACGACACTGAAATATTTTATAGCAATTAGATGAACTCGTAAATATGAAAAATCCCGAGGAAGGCTCGGTCCACCAGGTATTGTATATATTACTATAAAAGTCAACTAAGAAGTAAAAGAAATAAAAAAATAAATTCGTGTAAATATTTTTTAAAGGGTGCCTTGCACCAAAAGGTAATGTTTTATTTTAGAAGCATTCTGTACGATTTTGACATAAGGATATATATCTAGTAGTTCTGTGTTCTCCAAGCATTGTTTGTGCTCACTGCAAGCTGTAATGCGTCACTGTAATTATATTCTCAAGGGAGCCAACCGAAAATGGGCCGCATTTGATACTTGAGCTAAGTTAGCTTGAACAATAGAGTTCCGCACAACATAACCTATTGTTAAAGTCAGACTTTAACTTGCACATTTCAAAAGGAGATATAAAACATTTCCCAACAATATTTGGCTCACAATGAGAGTGTATAATAAGCCAATTTGCAATTTCCAGTATACAGTGCAACAAAACTTCATGGTTGTGATGTTAATTTAAAACGGCGTCGTCCTGTCATAAGCCAAAAATAGTCTAAGAGGCGAGTCTCTTATAAAAACCCATATTTGTTAAAAACATCCATACATATGGCAAAACATGTGGATTAATCTATACTATTATAAAGAAGAGGTGGTTTATGTATGTATGTTTAGGGATGTGGCAAGTGAGCGGGAAAAATACTGAACCGACTGGGTTGAAATTTCACACTGAGGTAGATCTTGAACCTGGGAAACACACAGGCCTATTCACTTCCTTAAAATCCCCTCGGGCTACGCTCCGTGAATGTCCTCAGTGTCAATTTTTACATTTTCTAACGAAATAAACATTCAAACACGGAAATGTAAACAGCGCTGTGGTTCTGTGGGTACTGATTTGACAGTTCGAAGAGGTGTGCCAAGATCAGCCGTTTCAAGCTATCTATCGTGAGCGAAGCCTATTCAATAGTATGATATTCCTTCCACCATAAGCGAAGCCACGTGCAACTGCTAGTATCTTAATAGAGTAACTTACTTGATGTTGCTGTTATCCTCTTAGCATTTGATAGCTTCTTAAGATTCTGTACTATTTGCCGACTTTTGGAGGTTTGTTTCATACAAAGAATGTTAATTTCAACTGCAAGATTAAAATAATTATCGCAAATAAATATATATATATATAATATCACCAACCGGTGGGATGTATTAAAATATATTATATATATATATAAATATACATATTATAAATATCTAATATATTTCCTCTTAATAATTGACATATGCATAAAATTAACTGTCAACGATGATCATTAATTTTAAGCTACAAAAGGATCAAATTTTGAAAAATTTCTTAATAGTTAATTGAAAATATGAATAAGAAACACGACATATTCAAGGGTCAAATTCATAAAATGTAAGGTTATTCAGTAACCTGTGAAAAATTCATGCATTTTTCAAGGAAATAGCAATGTTCTTACATGACTGTGCTTCACAATGACAACTACGACGATAACAATCGCCAATCGGCTAATTGAGAGATCGCCAATTGGCTATGTGGCGATCTCTCATAGCCATCTCTATGGCTAGAGATCGCCATGGTAAATTCCAAGCTGGAGGGAGGTACAGCTGACTCCTAATTAAATTCTTCAAATGAGGGGCTGGTCACCTGATCATTACAAATAATCCTTCGATTGTTACCTAAAAATTAAGGAAACGCTTAGGATAATACTCTTACGTAAAGTATAGACTTGATCTGTGCTATAAAAATTGCTCCGAGCTGAGCCATATTGGGGTTTTAATCCATTAGACCTTTTCTGGATTAGTAATTATTTTATAACGTTTTTCCTTAATTATTATGAAAAGTATTTGTTTGATGTAATCTAACATTTTTTGTAATCAGTATTTGGTGAGTATATAGCCGAGCCAAGCCAATGGTCATGACGTGTATGTACGCGCGAAGTTCACTCGGTCGACATTTGAGCAGTCCTTGAATAAGACTGTCATCTGCAGCGCCCTCCTTTTTCAACTATAAGCTTATCTAGACTATGGGAAAGAATTGTTCACTAATTTGATTAATAATTGAATTATTGATTTAATTCTCTAATTATTTTACCAGGATTGAGTTCGAAAATACATTACTAATTAAGATGATCATATAATTAGATGATTTTACTTCATCAAGTGGAGTATATCAATTCAATTCCTAATTTATTTAAAACAGAAAATTGGTGATTGTATTTTGAGTTTACAGACTATTTCCACAGAGGCTGCAAGCAAAGTGATTTATTATTTAACTGATACAACATATTTTCGAAATAGTACATATAATTTTACCAGATATACACTAATTGTCCATCATTATTCCTCATCCTGAAACCCTCAACCACGTTTGTGTTGTGGTTTCAAGAAAAGTGATATGCACGTACCTAAAGCACGGTGGTTGAATAATAGGGAATTTATCAACTGATAATGAGTATTCCTTAAATAAGTTTGAAAGTAGGATTGAAACATTACGAATAATAAGTCAGACAGAAAAATATTTTAACTGAACCTTTTCAGAGTTGTCGTAGATTTTCAATAAGAGCAATCCCGCTCCGATGGTTCTACTGGATTGAATTTCGAGGGACGTAACCGAGGTGGCTATTGTATTCACCACCTTCCCTTTTACTCGTGTCAAAACCCTAGGTTCATTGCACTTAATTTTTTATTGCTCTAAAAAAGGTAGACATTTCATCTTAAATCGATATAATTAAGATAGTTATAAAAAGAGTTATAAAAATTCATTCACATATACGGGTAGACTGAAAGCAGGCTGGTTAAATTTTAGATAATTTCTTTTTGGTAAAAAATCAACAGACCTCAAACACTCTAAAAAGTATTGTTAAATAATTTTATTTTATAAGTCAAATTTTGTAATATACCAGCTCACGTATTTCAAGTTAGCACGTCTCTATAATGCATCTTAGCCACCAATCTCTTCTTGGCAGAATGGCTCAAATATTTGTAAGATTTTAAGAATGCATCTATGAAAAAAGAGTATTTAATAAATGGTTTGCATGAATGTAACATTAAAATAAAAGTTGTATGTTAATTTCAATATATATATAGAGTAGAGATTATCACTTCTGATGAACGGAGTACCCTCTTTTTTGCCGAATTAAATAAATATTTGATTATGTACAAAAAAGGGTATTCCGGTAATCAGAAATGATAATCTCTATACAGACACTCCCGAATATCCGTGCCCCGGTTATCCGAGACTCCGGATTATCCGAGGTCTTTCTAAGTTAAATATTATTTTTACTTTCGGTAGAAACATAATTAACGTGATTTTCATTGGTTTTTGGTAAACTAAATATAAATTATCTGTAGTCTGTTAGTTCGTTCGTTTAAGTTTATAACTGTATTTAAATAAACATTTGAAGTAGGACATAGCCATCTCTAGTAGGTGGCCATGAGTAGGGCCTATTATTTGTGATACGATAACCTAAATTTGTGTTTTGAATGAAAATCATTAGTGGAGGAACTGACCGAGTCGTCTTCTGCTGGATGCAAAGCGGGAGTTCACGATTGTCAAACAATGGTGAGTTTGACTTGCGCAAATATTGGGCGAACTATTTGCCGCATGAGGCCTTATAAGAATTACAAGAAACGAGTGTATCGTACCAGTTCAATCACCACATTCGTTTTGACCTAGATTCACCCTCCGATACTGAGCTTTCCAGCAGTCCCCGCAGAACTCCCGCCATATGACGAATGACGATTTTCCTTGACGAAGTTTATTTTGTTAATTCATGGTTTTTAAATATTGGTATTGTATTGAAATAATTTTTTGACTAGAAATTATATTTTACCAGCCTAGACACCATAAAAACAAGTATTTTACGAGTAATAAACTTCCTATTGTGGTCTTGTAACTCTCAATCCTCAAATTGTAAGTAGCCTCCAAATTATCCGAGATCCTCGGCATCCGAGGTAGCCTCGGTCCCGACGACCTCGGATGATCGGGATTGCATTGTAATTATTATAGTAACCCTTACAAGTGAATGGAATTTATTTTATATACTATGTATATATACTCTATATTACTCGTATACTCGTAGAAGGGGTTTTCTGACGGACAACCAATCTCTAAACCACAAGACCCACCGCGCTGAAATTTGAAATGCAAGCGTCTTATGGGTTATATGGGAACTAAAAAACGGTTTTCCAAAACTCCCAGAGCTTCGGTAAGTTAAGTTTCAATTTTAAACCATAGGGAAGCTGATGAATTTGTCATGACATCCTTATGTAAGATAGGAAAAAATATTAAATATTAAGTAGTAGAAAGTTTTTCAACAGAGAAAACCGAGTTTATCAGCTAGTGTGTAATAATTTACATGACGGATTACAAAGTGTATCTAATATATGCATAAATGAACTCCCATTTTAATGTTTTACTTCAAACACCAATAGAAATTAATTGATGCTGGCAAATTAATCGTAAATATCAGAATAATTTAAAACGTTTCCAAGAAAGTTGTTCATTATAAAACCTTTTTGATCAGCAAACTTTTTACTTCAATATCGACATTTATGCCTCATTCAAAGTTTAATAATAAGCTTCCCTTCACTTAACAGTTGAAATAAGCAAGTTCGCCTGCTTGGCTTTAAAACTGAAACTTTTAATTACTTAAGTAATGAATATAACCATAATGGGATACCTAGCGGGGCGTGGAGGTAATAGGAAATGGATACTGTTAACTTACACACTTTGAGAAAATATCATTGAGAATCTAAAGCTTTGCGGCCAAACAAATCAAAACTAGCATTAACTAATATCAAAACTAGTATTAATTTATAATAAATAAATATTCAAAAACTTTCTAAGTAAACGGCCTTTAACGCATTAAATTTTTTTTATTAAGGACATTTCAAACATATGTTTATTAGTACTATTATTAATGTTTATTAATAGGCCAAAAATGTTTAATTAGTTTCAAAATTAACGGTTTTCATGAAAGCATTAATCATCATGAGACAAAGCCAATTTTAACTGTATTTGGCACCATAAAAAACTATCCGCGAATTTCCCCAATGGGGAAGCAGCTGTTACCGTTATGCTCATGGTAAGACCTAAGCCCGTGACTATGATAACTTTCCGTTTTGGGGCCCCAGAAGCAAAAAATACTATTCGTTCGAATATATGTAAATTCGATAGCGTCCGGAAATGTAGTCCGGTCTTAGTGAAATATGGTGCAAACGTGTAAAGTGGTAATCACTCGGACGAGTCGTAAACCAGCACGATCGAACCTCCGCTCCGGAAGGGGATAAACTCCCCAAAAATGGGGTTTTTTGAGTTTCCTTTGGTAGAAAATAAAAAGAATACAATTTTTTGCACCATTGTATTCAGCTTGAAAAATAAACGGTTTAGTATTTTGAATTACTTCTCTATGTCCATTGGTTACCGATATTGAAAGCGGTAAACACAGTACGTTGTCCCAATGTTAACCTTACGGAAAATAATTAAAATTCTATATCTCGCATATTTTAAAACAAATCTTACTAATACTGGTATTGTGGTTTAATATAGGTGAGATCTAATGTATTTTAGTTTAAAATACCAATATTACCATTTTCGTATGCATTATCATTCCCCAAGTTGACTATAGCAAATAAAACAATTCTATAACTTTCTTATTTTTTAACTCATCTTGATAAAACTTGGCATATGGCTTCTTCTAGTTCAGATCTACTTTTATATTAACTATACTATCTACTGTCTACTAAATATTCAATTAAAACCTCCAACTTTTGACATACCTGTCATAGCAAACCTGGAATACTCATTCCCCATGTTATTTTTATGGAGCTTACCAAAACGTGTCAATTCTCGCTATGTTTCATTGAAATATTTTCTTTTGCATTTTAAATTCGCTTAGTATGCAGGTCTGCTGCAACGGGGGTACTAAAACAAAAATTTAATTGTTGGAAAAGAAGCATAGGCTAAAAAGCTGCAAACATTGACTAAAAAATACTAAAAAATGTTGTCATCTAGCTGTTTTACCCTGACAGGACATATTTTTATGATTCATAAAGATTAGCTGATTGGTTAGGGCTGGTATTATGTTTTTATCAATAATTTTATGATTCAATAAACTAACTTCAGCCTCGTCTTCTTGCCAATAAACTAGTACGATTTACGACCCTAAGACTAAATTAATCTCTTCGTCATTTCAGTTGCAAGGTCACCCACATAATGAATACCTCTATAATATTCATTCACGAAATAATACATCAATAATATTACTAACAAAGATGTTTTAAAGTAATATTCGTTAAATTTACATACTGTTATTGCAGTCATACATTTACTAATATTTTACAATTTTATTAAGTTTGATTTTTGCCCTGGAATGTGGCTTAGTAAAGTACAGTATTTTATTTAATATATTAACTAGATGTTTCCCATGACTTCGCCCACGTTCAATGGTGATATTTTCATAATTAATTAGATTCTATTTACATTGTTTATAAGTACAAATAAAATATTCTTAATACTTTTGATAAAGCAATAATTTAGATTTTTTAAATCCAGCAGCTGGTAGTTAGCTTAACGAAAATTGATATGTTGTTACAGCTAACTTACATTGATTGACTGGATAGCCGAGTGGATAAAGCGCTCCCCTCATAACCTTAGAGTCGCCGGTTCGATTCCTGACAGGATCGAAACTGGGTCCAGTTGCCATTTGTCATAGGGCTATGAATTAATGATGCTATCTAACAAAAGGTCGCTTCTAAGATAGTAACAAGACCCGGGTATAAACCGTTCCCGATCAAAACGTTAAAAAATGCCACTGGCGTAGAAACCCACAAAAAATACATAATATGACAAACAAACAAACTCACACTTCAACCAACTTTCACACTTATGACATTAGGTGGATATGTAAACCGCTTCAACAAATTTGTTTTCAAAAGAACTGTTTGGCCAGCATCTTAACTTAGTTTAATTCTAGAAGCAAAATAAGTTTTAAAACTAATGTATGTATATAATTTAATTTAATAATAAGGAGAAGGTGACAAAACCGAGCAAATATTGTGATGCTTTATTTTTCCCCGCCTGCTAAAAAATAATACTCTGTCTCCCGCTGGGAGTAAAGTAAAAGTGCGCCATAAGAGTAAAATAGTAATAAGCAGTTTTTTTTTACACAGGATTCACGTTCAGTGTCAAATATTTTGGCTTCGACTTAAAAAAAGAAATTTCTTTTTCTAACTTATACAAATGCTATCATTTTAATTTAGATGATATACGGATGCAACAAACATGTAATACGTAATATAATTAGTTTTAGTAAGACTTATGTACAGTAATAAATTATTTTTATTATTTTTCCTGTACTTTTATGATAATTATTATTATTTTAAAACTTTTGGGTGTATTTCATATATATACTGGCAGTTGCCCGTGGCTTCGCTCACGATAAAAATTACAGCTGATCTTACTTCTGCTTTTTGAACCGTCATATTTTAGTGTTCACAGCTGTGTACAATTCAGTATTTGAATGTTTACAAACTTATAAAATATATACATTGAAGCTAAGGACGTTCACGGGGCGTAGCCCGAGGGGATTTTAAGGAAGTGAATAGGCCTATGTCCTTTTCTGATATAGTGGCTCTATTCCTGCAAAATTTCAGCTCCGTTGGTCCAGTATTTTTCACGTAGTTGAAAGACAGATATTCACACAAACATCCATACCTTAACATTTATAATACTAATCGGTAGGATCACCCTAATGGCATGCATTTAGTGTCATTTTTCTCATAATTGCACAGCGATTGCTGATATTATATCATTGATGGTCAAAACTCTAGTTCAAAAAATTGCAATTCATTACTATAGGCCCATTGCATGAGTCATCTACCTGTCGGGCGAGGCATGGCGGGACGGACGGGGGATTGCTGCGTTTGTGTCTGTTTGTATAAGGGTCTCCTAATCCCTTAGGTGCCATGGCCGATGGAAAAACGTATAGTTGTATCTCACGGGTCACTTCTCGAGTTGACAGGAGTCAAGGGCAAGGCCCACCCGCACCTTGGATGACAAGTGATGGTGCAACGAGCAAGTCCTCGCCTTCCGCTGGGGGGGGGGGGGGCTGTAGCCTCCGGATATAACCATCGTCTCCAGTAAACCTCTTGACTCTGCGACCATGTGGACCTCTCTGCAACTGGCTACGGCGTTCTTCGCACTTGCGGCAGGTCTAGTAAACTGCAATATTCTAATCATATTTTGTTTTATTTGTTTTTTAGGAAAAGAAAATGATAAAAACATTTTTTTTATGCGTTTAGGTACTCAAAGGAAAGGGTCGGAACCCGGTTTCCTCTCCTTTTGAGCTTGACTTGCGGCAGGTCTAATATAATGCAATATTCTTATCATAATTTGTTTTATTTGTTTTTTTAGGAAAAGAAAATTATAAAAATATTTTTTGATGCGTTTAGGCACTCAAAGGAAAGGGTTGGATCCCGGTTTCTCTTCTTTTGAGCTTTGTCATACCGTCATTTGTTCACAGTCTAAGGGCACGGTCAAGGCCGTCCAGGTTTATTGATATCACTGCCTTCAACTACAGCAGGATACATGGGTTGGTTTGCGGGGAAAACGTAAACTCACTTTATAAGTAGGAGAACGCTGATAAGACCCTGATTAATATTAGTGATTAAAGATTAGTGAAGGTTCGATACTCGATCAGGTTGTCATTTGCATCGTCAGTGGGCTAAGTCTTAGTGGTGCTTTCTAGTGAAAAGTCGACTCTAGGTAGCAACAAGTGACAAATCAAAGATTTAGCGTATTACTTTAGAATTTGTCATACCAATTCTTAGAACTTTTACTTTTACTGTTTATTGTTTGTATTACTATAAAATGAGCTATTAAATTAATTTACACCGCTCAAAATTCTGCCTTTATTTACATTTATTTATAAAAATTTATTACTCCATAAGAGTCCTTGTAGTTTATGCCACTACGGCTTTTCCCTATGGGGATAGATGAGGATCAAAGCTGGCCAAGATTGACCATTTTACTTGAAGAATGACCTGAACACAATTCCTGACAGTTTTAGTTGCTGCTTAGAGTGATGTAGGCTGTTTTATACATGTTTTTTTGTGTTCAGCTATGGTTTTCTGCTAATATTAATGAGTAACCTGACTTAACTAGACTCTGCACAGTGCTGTATGCTGTTTTATCCATGCTTTTGTTGTGTTTAGCTATGGTTGTTCTGTTTGTTGATGGGTAACCCTACTTAACTAGATCATGCTAATCACTGTATGTGTTTTTTCATTGTTTTTGCTATTATTATAGTCTTAGTTGTTTTGTCTCTTGTATAGAACCTTACTTAATCATAGACACAACAACAACTCAGCATTTACAATATACATTGTAAGGTAAAAACACACAATGATTACAATATATACCTAACAATAGTAAAATATTGTTACATTTTCCAAACAATTTATTACTTCATAAGAGTCCATGTTATATATATTCCTCCATAAGAGCCCATGTTACACCTAAGTGGCGGCATCTCTTCTAGCGTATGTACAGTATTGACAATTTTATTTTATTTTATTTTATTTTCTTCAAAGCATTTCATTTGCTAGGGTGTGGATTGCTATACCCTGATTATCGAAAGAAGATGAACGGCGAAGCGGGCGCGCGGCAGTATAAACATTCTTATTCATAACGCTGTTAAAGATAATCAAAAAACGCTGTTAAAGATTTGCAGTCCTCTTTATTCCAATGATATCAGGATTAAAAATTTAGGATAAAGTATAAAACATTTTACTGCTCTCATTTAAGAGAAGGCAGGTAATCGTAGAACCTCGTGGATTATGTATTAATAGAATCATTTATCCGACTAAATGTAGCTGGAATACACGTGAGAACCAGCTAAATAGAAACTCAGTAAGGTACAAAGGTTTCATATTTAATTGTCTATTTAGGCAAGTCAGCAGTTTTTACTAACTACCTTCTACTCGATCATGACATTACATTAAAAATTGAAACTACATTGAACTACGTTGATCTTAAATATAATTCAGGCAATCCGAGTGAGGTTGCCTTAGTTTATTGTCACAATATCAGTTGATTTGAGTAAATTCCCCCAAAAATATATGAAGTCACGGCATTTTCCAAGGTAAGTCGTAAATAGGCACTCAAATAGGGTTTTAGTTAAAATTATTTTAATATTTATTTTTAAATATTTATTAAATTTATTTATAACTACAATCAGCTATGAAATTGTTTCTATTGCTTTAACAACCAAACATAATGTATGTTCCTTAATCAATGTCTGACATGTTATTAACACAATCCCCCAAATACTCCAGCCACAACGTCACATAGTTCTTTCTCCCCTTAAACACTAATTTTTAATTTGCAAACCAGTTGTTATTTCCGTTAGACGTTATTTTCATTATTTTCGTTGCAGGAGTCTGCCGCAACAGTCAGAAAGCTTACTACGAAGAGCTGGGATGCACACCTGCCGAGCTGGGGGTAGATGGCTGCCCCAAAAGCTACGACTGCAGTATGTGCTGTTATAATATAGTTTACCATAAAAACCTATACAGCATTTCTAATCAGTATGGGTCCATTGTTTAGTTATATTAGTTCTTTGTCGATCTCTTTACTGAGTACGACGTATCGAGTATGTGTGGAACCACCGATGTAGGCCACTAACGAGTGCTCCGCAGCACGCTGACATGACGGAGCGAATTTCAATGTGAGGGCTTAAATTATCTATTACCTGGTGGACAAACTTTCTTGTGACTTTAATAAAGACCCTGAAATGTTATTGTTAGTGCAGGAAAATAATGCAAAAAACAGCTCAATAGCAGAATTTTGATTTAACAGTTTGAAAATTGTTGAAGAGGTCGTATATACAGCTGGGATACGAAAAAGTTGAGCTGGGACTATGATGGGACACCGGTATATACTGCATGGTTTTTTTAAAGGATGGAGTTTTTCCCTCAGGGGGTTCCAAATCAAAAGGTTATCATGATGCCATACCTCAGAGCCACCTTGCGGGTGATGCCATCATAGTTCACAATTCCATAGGAAATCCTCTAATACGAGATAAACGTATACATTCAGGAATAGAATTTTTATGATTGATTTCTAGTAATGTGGACGTAAAAATAAGTAGTTTAGAACTAAGCGTGAAAATGAGTTGTTGGTACATACTGTTTTGTGGTATTATTTATGTCGTGAAACAACTTTTTGTTTTAAATTATAAAATGCCGGTTTTGGCAGGTATGATGAAGATGCGGAATGAAAGCATGTGCTACTACAAGGGTCAGGGGTATGAGAAAGGTCACGATCTCAGGCAAAAAGACGATGACTGCCTTCCGGACTGCCGATGTAAGGAGTCCTACGACGGCAAAAGGTAAGTTATGTATAAATATTAAATATATATATATATATATATATATATATATATATATATATAATCATATCAAGTCGGAAAAATGTTATTAAAAGGATAATCTTTTTAAGATTTCAACTCGGATATCTCAAACGAATATTCATTCTCGACATTCTGTCCAAATCATACAAAGTTAGATTATAAATAACTTCTCTGGAATCAGTCTTTTATTTCAGCATGTGATAATTTGTGCAGGTTCCATAAATCAAACTTTTATTCCATATGATAATGTGTAAACGTTTCATTACATACTTTCCCGTTTCTAATGGAAAATATGTAGTAAAGTATATTAATAACAGAACAGCCTATAAAAATCCTACATGTTCCACGCCTGAGGACTATAAATGCAGTTTCATAGTCCTCTACGAAAATATGTTGTGTCTTTCAATGTTTCAGTAGCATTTTTAAGGTGAATTCTTTGTTATATCAGGGTGTTCTTTAACTGCATTCGCGTCGAGTGTGCGGGGCAGTGGTACCGGCGGCCGCCCCCCGGCTGCTACGAGACCTACTCGCACGACAAGTGCTGCAGCGTCGGCCGAGTTTGCCGTGAGATTTGTTTGCTGTTTTGTTTGTGATTACTGCATGGTAGAAGCTCAGGTCTTGAGTCCATAATATTCTGTAGAATTAGTGAGGAAAATATTTCAATTTTTTAGATTGGGGTTAATTAGAGTTTTTGAAAGTAATGGAGATTAATCATTCCCGTCATCAAAGGTCAGGACCTCCCTTCGATTGCGTGATCTAAACATCCGCCTTAAAATATTAGTGTTTGTTAAAATGGTATGTCTTGTATAACTACCAATAAAAGCCCCATATGTATCTTTTTGGTAAGGATATGATATACGATTAAAAAAAACCTGCTTAAGTTTATTCAGCTCTGGCTGGAGATTAAGGAGCTATTGAGACCCAAAACTTTAGGAAGCTTTTGTTTCATTTGCGACGGATAGCGCCACTATTCAAAAAATCTAGCTTTTTAAATATAATTAATAATTCTATGTAAAATTAAAGATTTCACTCCTCAAGTGTTAAAATCTATTCAGGCGGAATCGAGTTATGCCTCAGAGAAACCCCCCTCGCTGAATATATAGATGAGTAATTTAAATAAAAATCTTAATTTTTTTTAAATAAAAATCTTTAGGCTCCAATTATAAAGAATCCTAGTATTTGTCACAGATCAGTCCTCATATTTCCAGAGTAAAATCTGTGAGGAAAGCTGAGTTCAAGGAGCTTTATTGAAGTTTCTGTTTTAAGCGCCAATGATTTACGAGTACATGACAATTCTTCTGGTGTATGGTGGAAACTATGGTAATAATTTAGTCTATGAAGGTACTAGTGTCGTTGAGGGACTTTGCTTCCATTTAACCCAAGCTGCTTTAACGAGGTAATCGTGTAAATTAAAGCTAATTATTGCCGCAAAGTTTTAGATTTGTTGACACAGTAGTTTTTACTGTGTTTTTTTCTTACGGTCAACCTTGATTGCTAGTTAATAGTTATTATTCGAACGCTTTTAAGCCTCAGGTCATCCACAGCATCCTACCCTGTACTCTAAACTAACTCATTCTACGCTGCTTGGTTCCCGAAGCGAGCTGTTTTAAAGGTTTTAAAACTACGTGAAGAACACATAACATTCAACACGGACACAACGAACAAAATATCGAAAGAATTTTTCGATATTTTATTCGTTGTGTCCGTGTTGAATGTTATGCTTCATGTAGATTTAAAACCTTGACCCAGCTCGCTTTGGGAACCAAGCAGCGTAGAATGTGTTGTTTAATCTAGTATATGATAGAGTGCTGAAGATTGCCTGAGGCTCACCGTGAACGTCCGAGCGAAAAAAAGGATTGTAGTCGTAAGTAAAATACTTGTTATTTGCAAAAATCTCTGTTACAAATCATGAAGTATGTTGGTTAATCCTGGTATGTTCTAGGTTTCGTTCCAGGTTACCTGAAGACGCGATCAGATTCCAGAACCTTATTTATATATATATAAATGTATGTGTCTGTTAGCACGATAGCGGCCGTAAAAACGGTCCGATTTTAATGGTACAAATGGAAATTGGTACAAACGTGTAAAGTGGTAATCACTCGGACGAGTTCGTGAACAAGCCCAATCGGTCCACCAGAAGGGGGGGTAAAGGGGATAAACCCCCCAAAAATAGGTTTTTTGAGTTTTTTACTTAGAAAAATAAAATTTTTATTGGCACCATTGAATTCAGCTTGAAAAAACAAACAATTTGGTATTTTGAATCACTGCTCTATGTCTATTGGTTACCGAGATATTGAAAAGTGGTAAACACAGTACGTTGTCCCAATGTTAACCTTATGGGAAATAAGTAAAATTCTATATCTCGGTCATTTTTCAACATAACTTGATAAAACTTGGTAAATGGCTTCTTCTAGTTCAGATCTACTAAACATTGAATTAAAACCACCCAGTTGTAATATACCTGTAGCAGCAAACCTGCATACTCATTCCCCATGTTATTCTTATGGAGCTTACCAAAACATGTCAAATCTCGCTATGTTGGATTGAAATATGTTGTTTTGCATTTGAAATTCGCTGAGTATGCAGGTCTACTGCAACGGGGGTATTTACTAATAATTAAAAGTCAGCAAACTAAATAATAATAAAACTCACCAATATCAAAATTAAATACAAATCAAGGGAATTTGTTTGGCTTCAGATCAGACACCCGAGCAGAAGGCTACTAAGGCAGTCTGTCAGTACAAGTCTCAGCAGTACCAACTCGGCCAGAGGTTTAGTCCCGATGAAGAACCCTGTCTCGAATGTATCTGTCAGGAGGGATTTACCGGTGAGCGTTATGACCTAATACAATGATCAATATGTTGTTAAGAAGTGATAAGAATGTCATGAAACTGTTTGTCACATCATAGCTGTTGACATCCTAGTCAGGTAAAATATATAAAAACTGAATAAAATCACCTAAATCGCATGCTAAATGGCGGTAATAAAATGATAACGGTCAATACTTTTTAGGCTTATAGAATCTCGGAAGAACTTTGTTGAATAACAGCAATCCGGTACTGTACAAATTAAAATTCTCATAAAATGATTCAGACTTAAATAAACCACAATATATTAAATATACATATATCTAACATCATATATAGTGCAGTAGAATTAAGTAAAAAATAGGTGGAGGTAGAAATAATTGTAACAAAAATGATTCTTATTTTAAATGGTAGGCAATATGGTCCTAAGTGACATATTAAAAATATACATCCGTAAAGTCACGGGAAACCCCTCAAAATCATGTTTAAAAATGACGGCTTTTCCCACCATATAGAAATTCTTGAAAATAGTCTCTCGACTACATTTTTTATCAATGTTTTTCCAAGTTATTGACTTTGGACTACCACCAACTATTGTTGGGTGATTGGTTCTTAGTTTTTATGGGATACTCATTTTTGGCGGCCATCTTGGATCCGCCATATTGGATATAAATTATTTTTTCAAATGTAAAGATGGTGTTGTGACATATCGTTGTAGAATAGATTTTTAACCTGAAATCAATGCTGGAATTTTTTTTAAAAATCTCGATTCGTTAAAAAGTTCTGCTCAAATTAAAGTTCAGCCCTATACATTTCTTATGGACGTTTCATATTTTCAATATTTTTATCTTATATTATTTATCTTATATCTCCATTTATAAATAAGATATACTGCATGTTTAAGTCTTAAATTACTAAGTGATTTAACGGCTTTTACGTGAGGCATTGATCATTAAAATTGGACAAGTGTTGGACGAGCTATAAGACCAAAAACAGCTTGAAAATTATTTTTTCAAAATTTATTTTGAGTTAACAATTTATAATTTATCCTAATTTTGTACGATTTTTATTATTTGTAGCTCAAATGAAAGCTGGTAGTTCACCGGTTGTCTTAAAGAAATTCCGACCAGCAGGCCATAGTTTGGGGCTGGAGATATCAGTCTATAAATAATTATACAATTTTTGGAAATTTAATTTTTAGATTGGTTGGAGGTCGATACCTCACCTCAATCTCAACCGATTTAAATGAATAAAGCTTAAATGAAAGCCAATAATATACTGAGTTAATTAAAACCGAAAACTTGTTTGAGTCTCTGTTAAATTTCTATGTATGAGTCATTAATTATATACAGTTTATGAAAGTGAACAGATTTTATGAGGAATGAAGGTTCATAACTCAAATTAAGTAAGTCCGATTTTAATGAGTGTTATCTCATACGAACTTGAGACCAGAACGAACATTGTGACCCATTTAGAACCAGAGCTATAAATCTTTAACAAAAAATAAAATTTGAAAAAATTAATTTTCAAGTTGCTTTAAGCCATATAGCTCGTCCAACACTTGACCTATTTTAACTATCAATAGCTAACATGAAAGCCGTCAAATAATGAGTATTTTGAGACAAAAACATGCAGCATATCTCACTTAGAACTGGAGATATAAGTTAAATAATCCCAAAAAATATTGAAAATATGAAACGTCCATTAGAAATGTATAGGGCTAAATTTTAATTTAAGCATAATTTTTTAACGAATCGAGATTTTTAAAAGCTGATTTCAGCATTGAGTTCACGTTAAAAATCTAGTGTACAACGATGTGTCACATCACCATCTTTACATTTGGAAAAAAATAATTTATATCCAATATGGCGGATCCAAGATGGCCGCCAAAAATGAGTACCCTGTCAAAATTAAGAACCAATCACCCAACAATCGTTGGTGGTAGTACAAAGTCAACATCTTGAAAAAACATTGATAAAAAATGCAGTCGAGAGACTATTTTCAAGAATTTCTATATGGAGGGAAAAGGTGCCATTTTTAAACGTGATTTTGAGGGGTTTCCCGTGACTTTACGGGTGTATATTTTTAATATGTCAATAAGGATCATATTGCGTACCAAAATAATAAAACATTTACAACAATTATAATTTTTGTTACAATTATTTCTACCTCTAACACTATTTCTACTATACTAATACTCTGACTTGCTGAAGAGACCCAAATATCACATTGGGGAACATTATAATTTTAGTGAATTTCCCCTTTAGGGAAGAAGATATTACCGAAGGTCTCATGGCAAGATTAAGCCCAAGACCAAAATAACTTTTCGTTTTGGGGCCCCAAAAGCAAAAACACTATTCGTTTGAATATATATATATATAAACGTCAAATTATCTTTTTCCCATCTCGTGATAGCATCAAATTATCTTTTTTTTAGTATATATATATATATATATATATATATATATATATATATATATACATATATATATATATACATCGCTAAGGATTGTTTCTTTAATCGAATTTTTAAGGAGCGTAAAAATGGCAGTTGAGAAATGTTTAAACGGCCGCCATTTTGGAGGAGGTGACCTGATTGAGATCGAATTTGCGGCATTGTATTCTACTCCAAAAGAGCTTTAATTTGTGTCCAAGAGGCATGTTTTAAGTTTCGTAGGTAATTATTGAATATTAATAAAATTTAGAAGCCGATCTGGGACTTTTTTATTTATATTTACTTTTTTATTTTTTATTATTTATTATTTATTATATATATATATATATATATTGGGTGTTCAAAATGTCCCGGATCGGCTTCGTAATAAAAATAATCGAAATTCGGTTAGCACTATTGAATTCAACAAACAATTTAGTATCTTGAATCAGTGCTCTATGTCCATTGGTTACCGAGCACAGACCAAGAAAAAAAAGACTTTTTTCTATGGTCTATGTACCGAGATATTGAGAGTGGTGAACACAGTACGATGTCCCTATGATAACCTTATGGGAAATAAGTAAAATTTTATATCTCGCTTATTCCTCAACATATCTTAATAAAAGTTGGTTTGTGGCTTCATCTAGGTGAGATCTAATGTACTTTAGTCTAAAATCCCTGAAGTTTCTATTTTCTTGGCAGCAAACCTGCGCACTCATTCCCCATGTTATCCTAATGGGAGATAAAAAAAATTCTATATCTTCATTACTTCTTAACATGTCTTTGTAAAACTTGGTATATGGCTTCTTGTAATTAATATCTACTACATATTGAATTAAAACCACCATGTTTTAACATACCTGTTGCAACAACCTGCATACTCATTCCTCACTTTTCACGCTGTTTTGGATGGAAACATATTTTTTTGCATTTGAAATTCGCTGAGTATGCAGGTCTGCTGCAACGGGGGTGCTGTTACATAAATCATTATTCCCCATCTCAAAATAGTTAATCAATTTATGAAATCTTTTTTTTCGTGGAATTACATTACAGTACGGTACCAAAAGTTTATTTTGGTTTTCACCATTTGGTATTACCATTCAGTCATTTATTCTTACCAACACTGGAATCAAGAAGTACAGTAACAGCTAAATAAAAAAAATTATGTAGGAAATATTCTCAATCATTCTTTAATATTTCCAACAATAAGGTTTTGTGCCTTCCTATTCCCATGAGTTTATGTTTTAGGGGCTTTGGTTGAGCCTTTCTGCAAAAGAATCAAGTGCAGTCTGGAGCTGCACTACGGACGGGAGATCGCTGACGGGTGTATCCCCGTGTACGTCAGCGAGGACGGCTGCTGTCCCTTCCGCTGGCGCTGTCGTGAGTGCACCGACTTTTTTACTATAGATGTAAATACTATTTACATACGAACAAGGCAATATGTAGTGAAAGACTAAATGCAAAAAATCCAGGATTTTCGTAGGGGCTGATATAGCACTACAACATTTTGCGGTCGCTGCTCTGAACACTAATTGATGGACGTAGTAATTGTGGCCGACTGCAAGTTCAGATTTCACCAGATCAATCTTCAGAAAAGTCTGTAGCTTTTCGAAGGATTTGTTTGTTTACTCAGCATTTTTGTTCCGTTGACTTTTAATTAATGATCCTGATAAACGAATCAGTTGACGTTATTCGGCCTAAAATACCTGTACTGTACTAGTGGTCGACAGCATACTACTATTTTTCCTTGCACTACTATGAAATCACCTGTTTTTGGTATGAGCTTATCACCTGCAAAACCATGATTACATTATTTACTATGCATAAACAATGTTTACTACGGGAAAGTAATGTTTATTATCTTTCTTGATTTTGTTCCAACGTAAACAAATTTGTGTTATTGTTTCATCAGCTGTGTAGCCATAAGTGTCGTTCGAAATATGAGTGAAAGTTGTTTACATATTGTTGACCATATGAAGTGCTCGATAAGGCCCTTCGGGCACCGGAGTGGCGTGGCGTAGCACGGCGTGGCGCCTACATAATTAACATGGCAGTTACTTCAAGAAGCTGGATCTTATAATGAGCTGATTTTTTACATATAACACAATGCTATTTGACTAAGTTTCTGCCACGCCACTCTGGTTGTGGAGGGCCTCAAATCTTGCACTTCGAACATGTATATTCTCGAATATACAATGAGCCACTTTCCACTCTTTTTATGAAATCTACTGTCGGAAGTTCAGCCACAAAAATGTCACTTTACTCTGTTTATTTCTTCTGAAACCTGAAGCCATAAGGCTACAATCTCAGTTGGTAGGTTGAGATTGCTTACTTGCAAGAAAAGGAAATTGATCCATCCCTCTATAACTCTCTGAGTCATCGAATCCAAAGTGAAAGATGAGCAATGATTTTATGTCTGTCCGTATAAATCGAACTGTACTGATCCAATTGCTCAAGTCGCTTAACAGTTTTAGGAACAGAAATTTCTTAAGAAAAATAAAGGAAAGAGTGATAGTGTTATAGTGAAATTAAATAGTAATTTTCTCCGATTGTTCACTTATTAAATATTTCCTATTCTTTCAGCGGATAAATCAGACTCTGCCGTTTCGGTGAGCTCGGACAAAGATGACTCAAGGAATAATGGATCAGGTATGTAAATTTTTGTTCCAATAAAATTAAATGTATAAAACGTTTACAATGGGAGCAATCTTCATATAGTCATCGTCTTACATTATTAATTGCTACTCGTTTGTACAGGACCTCATTGCAAGTTCGGGGACGTGATGATGAAGATTGGAGACAAACTGAGTCCAAGCCAGTCCCAGCCCGACACTGAGTGCACGTGTAGAGTCCCTCCCCACCCCTTCTGTGTGAGGAAGAAGTAGGGGAACACTCCACTTTCTCCGGCGGCTTGGAGACCTCGGCACCGCAGACTGCTGGAGTTACATTGTCGTGGATTGAATCCCATTGTATTGTATGCTTTATGCTTGTTATTTTAATAGCAAGCATAAAGCATACAATACAATTGCATTCTTATATACTATTGTTGTTGTGGCAGTGTAACTTCCAATTTACATCTATACTGTAAAATCGATAGGTAGAACATAGTAAGTAAAAGGTTTAATTGTTATTCTAATTATTGTTATAAACGTAAAATTATATAAAATTAAACAACTTGTTCATGAATTATTTTTGATTATTTAGATTTCTAAGTAAATATTTTTAAGGGACAAAACGCTAAACGCAAACGTACACAATATGCCCCACAAAAATATAAAATTTTTATGTTTTTTAATGTACCAATCGAGACTGCGAACACCAAATAAATAGAACCTGTTGTTTCGCTCCGTATTGAACATCCGGCCAAACAGTTGGATTTTGACATCAAGTATGGTGGTGACGCCTTATTGAAGAAACTAATGATAATGTTACTTAATTGGTCCTTTTTATTCGTAATCTAGCTCTAACGTAACTTGAAGCTGATTTTGCGTTAGAGAGCGACGGGCAAGAGGACAATAGTACAGTCTATAACCGCCACTGGTGGTAATGGATTGGTAATTCGGATCAACGGATCAACCGATTAACCCAAATAATCCCAACTGGACTGATAAGTAGAGTCCTACATAAGGTAGGGAATTAAAAAATGCGTTTTAGTATTAGTCAATAGATGCATTAACAATATGCTAAATACCTTTAACAGCCAAACAATCATAGGTCAATCTAATCGTCATATAAATCGCATTAAAAATTAAAAATACCCCCGTCGCAGCAGACCTGCGTACTCAGCGGATTTCCATAGGATTTATTTGGTATATATGAGCATTCAACTTATTCGAAGGAAAGTATTGTTTGAATACGTTAAGTAAATAATATACTAAAAACGTATATTTATTCATAAACACGAGGAAAATTATTAACAAGGACACCACATTGGACACCACATTGGTTTTTATTAGTGATACATACACTTTTGTATTTTATATAATTCTTAAATTGAATATTATGAATGAATTCAAAACACTCAAAACAAACAAGTAACTTAATCTCATGAAAAAAAATAAATTCAAACATATGGTCAGTTTTATTATTAAAACACCCCTGTTGCAGCTGACCTGCATCTCCAGCCAATTTCAATAAAACATATTATCAATCCTCATCATTGTAAACATACCATATATTATTCAAAATTTTCAGGCAGTTTAGACCAAGACATCCCCCCCCCCTCCAAATGCTCATACTTTCTTTATTAAATTTAAAAATAATTTGTATTTTTTGATATCGTATATATTTTCTGCAAAATCTTGATCAATGAACTCTATACAAAATAAACACAAATTAAATATTAATCACTTGAAAATTTAATCATATGCTTAGAATTGTATTTAAGAAGCCCTTAAATGAGGATAACTATACTTTTGGAGGGTAAAATTAAAAATAATATTGGACAACGTACTGCGTTAAGCACATTCAATATCTAAGCAATGGATTGACGTAGAATAATAATTCAAAATGCTAAACTGTTTTTTAAGCTGAATTCAATTTTGACAATTAGTTTCTTTTTTAAATTAGTAAAAAGGTGTTAAATCTTGAAAATAAATTTTATTTTGTCAAAAAAAACCTTCTTAGAGTAAGCCAATCTTGCTGGTTTTTGAACTCGATGTCATGAATGACGCTTTGCACGTTTGTTCCAAATTTCATCAAGTTCGGACCTTTTTTACAAAAGTTATCGTGCCCACGGACAGGTGTATATATATATATATATATATATAATTATATGAAATTAATATTATTATGTATTTAATTAATATTAATATTATATTAAATACATATATGTATAAAAATGAACGAACAGAGTTTTTGGGGCCTTAAGTCTCACCGTGCCGCCTACGGTAATAGCTACTTCCCTAAAGGGGAAATTCGCTGAAACCTCTTATGCTAAATAGTGTTAACAACGGAACAAACACAGCTGAGTAAATACTCCAAATAAATAAACACCAATATATGTATTATGGTTATATTTCGAAATCGTTGTCAATTTATATTCATGTCATCTTCCCTACAATCTTTGGTGGCTGCTAAACAAAGTTATAGAATAAATCTGCATGGTGTTTTAAATGGAGTTTTTTAGAGAGACGACGATATCACTCCTTTGTTTTTGTTCGATCAAGACCCTCAGGTGCTAGAGCTCAATAAACCTTAACTCAGGCAAGTTTTAGTTCGCCAGTGACTTTATATGACACATTGCTTTTACCACAAATAGCTTTTATCATCGTTCCAAACGGGCAGTTACGAAATCAATTACAGCATTTTATAGCCAACACACTTGGTAGTTTATGACAGCTTACCTGGATTTTAGGATCGGTATAATTACCAATTGTTCTTTTATTATAGGCTATTACATTAGGATTATACAGCATTGGTAGATATGCAACTGACTTGTGCTTGAATTGTAATAAAATCAAAACTACCTATTACGTCAGTCATTACATCTCTACTACGTACGTGTTTCGTCGTTTTATGTTTGACTAGTAATATTCGTATGTGCCTCATTTGAGTTTGAGATCAAAATTATCATATTGATGGCCATAAAGATAGAACAATATCAACAATTTCAATTTGACGCTCCGTCACGATGATGTGTATCTGATACAAGAAACTTGAGGCTATCCACATACCCATCATAATTTTAGTATAACAGGTTAAATACTGAGGCAGCCAAACTCTTCAAATGTTTTTGAAAATGTGTATTCTTAAATACTGTTAACGTTTGGGTAACGTTGACAAACAATGACAGAAATAGTCCCCAACAATTTATTAAATTAAAAATCTTTCATCCATAATCCACAATTACTTTATCAGCATGATTTCATAGTTATAACGCGGGAAAGTCAATTACATGAGTTAGTAATTGTTACATATGAAATTTTGTACGAGCTAAAAAAGTGATATTTTCTTAAAAAAAAAAAACACTTCAAAACGCGGTCGAAAGAGAACATGTCTGTCTGTTGAGAACACTTTAAGAGAATGATTGATCTTGTGTCGAAAGCTGCCTGAATTCACTAAGTTTCAAATAAATAACTACAATAAGCCTTCTGTACGTTATTTATTTGAAGTCATGTCATACTTAGTTATGGTGTAATACGTGCTCGAATAATTTATTTCATTGGAAGTCAGTAGAAGACCCTGGCAAGCTATCTGAACCAATTATTCGCCTGATCTAAATGTAATAGCATGGTCAGCTATTAGCTGATTAGCTTATAGTACGAGTCCAGCTAATCTTAACGCCTGCTTCCGTAGGTAAGGTAAGTGCAGCTGATTATTGAAAATTCAAACTAATATTATTCACTAAGAAAATTTATTCTTACTATCCAAGTAACATCTACGCTTAATAAGAGATGTTACTTGGATAATGGTTAGCTCGTAAGTGGATATTTTGGTTTACTTAAATGTTTAAAATGAATTCGTAAAGGAGCAGGCTGGCTCTAATTCACACTTTAATATCATTGGTTTGAAAGCACTACAAAACTTTGAGGATTAAAATTCCAATAAAAGAAAGTTAAAAAGGTGAAGCAAAAATACATCTGATGCTCTCTTTAATATAAGAAGAGAAGTAAATACATGTTTTGGCAAAGGTAATAACGTTTTTATCACGTTCCTGAATTTAGCCGGGACTTTTAATACGATTGACCGCTCAAAGCTACAACAATTTTAATTTTCATTAGCAATAGGCTCCTCATTGCAATGGTTAAACTGCTACATGGAATTTCTTTCTTAAGTTGTGACCATTTATACAGTGTGCCCGGAAATTGTGGTAAAACATTTTAGGATGTGATAGTAGAGGTAAAAATAAGAAAAACGTTTATATAAACATGGGTTCTAAAGTGCTCCGTTTTACGTCTGTGTCTCTGTGTTTTTTTTACTTATTTAACTATATCTCACGAACCTCTTAACGTATAAACTTCAAACTTGGTACATGGATGGCCACTATCAAGAACCATTTTCGGAAGAAGTATCAAATTTCTACTTTTTACAATTTAAATATGGCGATTGTTTTTTTGTTTTCAATGCTAAATATCTTAAAAACCATAAATTTTATAAAAATTATACAAGTGACAAACAAGTTGTAAAAGTTAAACCAATTAATGCTGATATTAAGGTTATAATGATCGGATGAATAAATCCGACCTGCAGCTGCGGTGATATTGGACGTGGGGAGGAATTTATTAAATATTTAAAGAACAACAATAGCAACAAGCTAAGTTGTAATCAATAAGCTTTCATGTACGCCCGTACATGACGTTCACTACATTAAAGTGAAAATTCGAAAACTATGCTTCCTCGCAGTTGCGTGGGGTGCTGACGTGAAACGCTGCAGGATGGCGTCCAGGCGATCCTTCAGTGCGGTGCCCTGGCGGGGTGGTGTGAACCGCAGTACAAGCCAGTAGCTCAACGTTCGAAAGTAAAAATACTTCAACTTTCAGTTTTTTTTTCGATTTTTCCTGAGTATCCAGCATTTTTTTTTATAAAAACACTAATTATTTTCATTCAAAATAACAAAACTAGAATTAGTCAAGTACTCCAACACTAATATAAAACAATAAACAGGTTAAATTTTGTCTATCGCTTCCCAAAAATATTGCTGTCATTTTGGATTACAAATAAATTATCTGGCCAAGACCACACTCTTGGTCTGGCTCACATTGTATATCGCAGCATAATATAAAATGGCAGAGGGCGACAGTGACGCAAAATTAAAAAAAGTCAACAGCCTACACAGTTTGTTGGAGATTGGACCCGAGGCGACGGAGCAGCAGTTTGTCCAACTGGGCCGTTCCACCTTCAACAATCCCCAAATAAAATTAAATTTCAATCTCATTACGTCTGTGGCTGCAAATTTTCTGGTTATTCTAAAGTTAAAAAATGAGTGTATCGGAATCTATAGATCCTGTCGTTAAATGCTGATTTGTAGGGTACCAAAATAACATCGTATGAGTGTTTTTACTAGAAATAAACGTTCTGTTGAGTTTGAGTTTGAAAGTGAAAAGTGAATTGAACTGAGATGAGTATAAATGTATACATTCATCAACTAAAATGATTTTTTAATTTACTTGTCCTATTCGATTCTTTTAAATAACTAAGTAAAAATCTAGTTTTAATTACCCTTGATGGAGGTGCAAAAACTTTCATCATGATATCAGTTCCACTAGCAATATGTATACAAGTTGTATTTAAGAGGTTATACAGCCGTAAAACTTGATACCGTTGTTATCAAGATAAAACAAGAATGAACAACCAAACCCCGAGGCGGCCCTTTGTTTGTCCCCGAGGTTTGTCCCCGGGGCTTTGGTGGCCCCGAGGTTTGTCCTTTGTGAACTTTAGTGTGGTTTTATTGTCTTCTTATAATAATTAGCGCAAGTTGTGCGCTAATTTTGGGCACATAAATTAGGCCTTATTGTGACCTCTTTCGAAATGTCACATACAGTCACTGTCTATCTTTGATATGTGGCTAATATAAAACTCTTTAGTGGTCCTTGGACTATTTTATCTTTGAACCTTTTTAATTATTCGCTCAGTATTTAGTAGTAGTAAAAAAAGTGGTATAGATTTTTATTGATATATTGCAAAATATTTTAATATATTGAATAACAGACAAGCTCTCTCTATATACAAACCAAAAACTGTTGACTGACTGACTGGCTGAGAGACTGATCACAGTTTCTTTAAAAACTCTAAGGCTTAGTGCCATGAAACTTGGCACAAATATTCTTTACAGGCTCTAGATGCGAACAAAGAATTTTTTTTTAATATTCTCCCTCAGCTGGCTAAAATAGAGTATATTAAAAAATTCAAAGTGGTGGCCATTTCAGTTTTAAAAACTATGGATGGAAGGCTTATATAAGCATACAGGGGATAGGAAAGGTACGAGGTCCAAACTAAAAGAATAAAATGTACAAATCTATTAAGGCTACCAACTATAAATTTGTCAAATGCCACTTAAGCTACTTGCGTTGTTCGACCCGCTCGAAGTACAATATTGTATTCCTACTTTTGTAAAATGGGTCAACCTTTTAATAAATGGTACTTTGGTATTATACGGAGGCCACCCTCATACAGCGCGCTGCAGTGGTTATGTTAGGTTGTGGTAAGGTGATAACCTCCTACCAACAAAAGGAGGACGTTCTCAATTCGTCTTAGGCTAAGTTTTTTCTTTTTTTTCTAAGGATGTTCACCGACTTCCTTTGCGAACTTTTACCAATCAACGTGATTCTACTATTAAAATAACCGGGATGAATTCCTAATGGTCCCACATATTTGTTTCATTGTAATATTTAATTAGGAGAAAAATTCGAAAAACCTAAAAAATCTATATTTTGAACAACCTTTTGTTGATAAAACAAAGATTAACTGTAATAGGTTTATTTAATTACAGCTGCCACATTCTATTAAATAAATCTGTAATTATATGGCTTGTGATCAGCTGCTTCAAATTTATATAATGCCAAAATAGTTTGTCTTATTATTTACGATTTAATATGTAATTCAGACATAGTTAATTCTATAAAAAACTTGGGATTATTACCTAATAAAAAAATGTACACCAAAAAGCATGTCATACATATAAAACATTAAGATGTAGGATTCCCTACCGTGTTATGAAAAAGCCAGGCTAGGACAAACATTGGGTATCAATATTCAGTGAAAAGATTTACTTACGAAGATAGGTTAATGAATTAGAAAAGTTTAAATCTTAACGTTTTAGTGTGGCCTTGGTGGTGCATTTGAAAGCACAAGCCACATTCATCAAGTTTTGTTGTGACTCGTGATATGTGAGTGCTCTTACAGTTTCCACTGAAAAAATCCCCAACAGGCTTTGCAAGTTGAGTATAAGTTGCATCATGGACGTTTCTTATTCATAGTTTGTGTTTCACAGGTTGAAACATGTGAAAAACTATTTTTATATTTCTTATTGAACAACTTATAGTACTAACGTGCAATCACCGCAATCCGAAGCCAGATCGATTTTATGAGTAAGTCCTTTGACAGTTTTGTAAATGTATTTAAATGAACTGACTTACCATTTTCTAGGTGCCTAGCTCATTGGTTATCATGTGATGAAAATCTCTACATTCAACTAATCGAGAAAATCTGTGGTCAAATTCGAGAGTTTGGAATAGAATGTCATAATTAATTGTGCACATGAGATATTCATAATATGAACGCTGTATCAGAATTTTATAAATGTTTCAAGGCTACGCTGAAGCGATAAGGTTTTAATGTTTGGTTGATCTGTTTTCAAAATTGTTTTAATTATTTGTCCCGAAAGAACAATTTGGTCGTGAATTCGTAAAACAGAACACCCCCGTTGCAGCAGACCTGCATACTCAGCGAATTTCAAATGCAAAACAACATATTTCAATCCAACATAGCGAGATTTGACATGTTTTTGTAAGCTCCATAAGAATAACATGGGGAATGAGTATGCAGGTGTGCTGCTACAGGTATATTAAAACTGGGTGGTTTTAATTCAATATTTAGTAGATCTGAACTACAAGAAGCTATTTACCAAGTTTTATTGAGATATGTTGAGAAATAAGCGAGATATAGAATTTTACTTATTTCCCATAAGGTTAACATTGGGACAACGTACTGTGTTTACCACTTTCAATATCTCGGTAACCTATGGACATAGAGCAGTGTTTCAAAATACTAAATTGTTTGTTTTTTTGAGCTGAATTCAATGGTGCCCACAAAAATTCAGGGTTTATCCCCCTATACCCCCCCCCTTCCGGTGGTCCGATCGGGCTGGTTCACGAACTCGTCCAATTGATTACCACTTTACATGTCCTTACCAAATTTCATAAGGATCGGACCATTTTTGCGTCCGCTATCGGGCTAACAGACAACATGTATATATATATATATATATATATAAATTCAAACGAATAGTGTTTTTTGCTTCTCGGGGCCCCAAAACGAAAAGTTATAGTGGTCCCGAGCTTAAGTCTTACCATGAGACCTACGGTAATAGCTTCTTCCCTATAGGGGAAATTCGCTAAAAAACCTTAAGACATGAAATCGGAAACTTAGTCATATCTGATTGTGTCTTTAGGATAAAAACAAGCAAAAACTAATAAATAGATTGATGTAAGTACCCGTATGATTTTGAGATGCAAACTGATCTAAAAATAAATTAGCAGCAGATGGATAAATTAGCATAAATCGAATCTAATAAAAAATTATTTAATAGGTAAAGCACGGTATGCAGAATATAATCGTCATATAGTATTTAATGGCATATATAACTGAACTTTTCATAATTTCAGTGAAGAGTTTTGTACTGAAGTATTTTCTAAATGAACTACAGAAAATGACAAGAAAAACTACAAGAAAAGTTTATCAGGATCGTGTAAAATTGTAGATGGTAAGGAAAAATGATTCGATAGGAAAATTTAGATGATCACGCAAAAATAAATGATTTATTCAATGGAAATACAAATAAAATTTAACTTATCAGTTAAAAAACCTCTCATGCCTACTACTTTTTAATTTTAATTTTGTTACTACTTTTTATAGATATTGCTCCACTGAGACTTTTATTAACTGCATTTGAAACATATACACGTTACATAAACCTAAGATAGCAAGAACAAGATAAAAGACTCTTTGGGAGTTATCTCTAAAAGAAAAAGGTGTAACGTTTTGGTTTTATTAAGTAGTCATCGTGGTGTATTGAGAGTATAACGAAAAATATAGGTCATGACGTGGAAAAAGTTCAGTGGTCAAACTTAATTTAATTTGGGATAAACTGCTTATAACGCTTAAGTTCCGCTTAGCGCAAAATTCTCTTGCTATAATGCGATTATTCGGGCGATTCTCTGCTATGCGAGTCAGGTGTGGGGATATTTAGATAACGAAAAATTAGAATCCGTTCAGAGACTTTTTGTAAAAAAAACCTTTTTCGACTACCATACAACACCCCTAAACCGACTCTTTATCTTGAGTCGGGTATTGAAAAAATAATTTATTTTCGATAAAGATGATTATAAATTATATTACCAGAATATTTACTTTATCGTTAGACCGACTGTGACTGACGAGATTTTTGTTTGAAGAAATTGTAAACAAAAACGAACCGAGAATGGAATCTGTTAGCAAACAGTGGGTTTATCTATAAATTTCAATCTATTAAGAGATGGAGGGGAAAGGGGTGCTTCCGCTGAGGCTCAATTGTTAAGAGTGGCCAGCGCGATCCGTGCGGCATGGCGGGCGGAATGTGTACATAGGTAGGGCGCGCACGTCATTTCATCACAGAAAAAATCTAGTGCTTGATTATGACCTCGGACCCAGAGGCTTTATTAATGATAAGGTTGACGAGAACATCATTTCATGGTTAATAAAATGGCGAGGGGAATTAATCAATTTAAATTTTTCAAAATTATGTTTGTAATTTGTGTAATTTGCAGGAAAATGTAACGGTTTTTCATTTTGTAACCCGATGTCCAATATTAAGACACATAAGGAAAAAATATTTTCGGAATTTTTAATTACATTACGACACATTACGATGAATTTAAAAGTTACTTAAATGGGAGGGATAGGCGTAAGCTGGGGGATTACTTAAAAGTTGGCTTGGGGATATGGGAAATTATGCAAGAATTCAATGACTAGTCTGAAATGGGAAATTATTTGTGATTAAAAAATGTATCAGTCTTCTGTAGTAAATGTTTCTGTGTTCTAATATTAGTTAAAATGTCATTTCGAGAACAGGAGGTATTAAATTAATAATGAATGATTAATGAAAGAGACGTATCTTTTTTTGTAAACCATTGTTGTATAGCTTTAATTTAAATATTATATTAATCGAATTTTCTGTGATGAATAAAGGGTTTTTCTTTCTTTCTTTTTTGTAGTTCATCACACAGGCCTAACGCTGCTTTTCGTTACTCGGTCATTTTGTCGAGGACGTCAGCTGTTCGTTTATAATGTACTAAAACATCAAACGTGTGTACGTCACCATCCATGGTGAGCTACCGATCGCATCGGTAGTGGTTATTGGTTGTTATCCTCAATTTAATTCATGTTGCATTGTTGTGAGTTTAATCGATTTGTAAAACTCGCTTATTTCACCAATCGATAGTTCAATGCGTTCGATGCATCGATGGTTGTTCATTGTTGTCAGTCTAATCTAACAGTATGAAACAGACAATCAGCTGATAGATTTTATTAGCATGAACATAATGAAAGCCTCTTTGGGAGTTATCTCTAAAGCTAAAAAATTGTAACATTTTGGTTTTATTAAGTGGTTATCGTATTGTATGGAGAATATAACGAAAAATATAGTTCATCACACGGGCCTACTCGGTCATTTTGCGACCTCGGCATAGTGTGTAAAGTCACCCTGAAGTGTGGTTTTGCTATAAACCAAATATTATATTCCCCAGGTACTCAAATCTGTTTTAATAAGTATTAGTTTGCATGAATAAGATTTCTGATGTTTACTACCTTTTTTGCTGTTTGTTATTTCCTTCAGTTATCAGTTATTCAATGAGTACACTGACAGAGAAGTGCTCGATATAAATATTTCTGACAGTTGCATACCTATTTAGATGATGTTAATTTTTTGGGTATATATATTGTTTTGAAGTAATAATTGTCTTGAAGTATAAAAAAATATTACCTTATTACGATGAAAACAAAATACGAGCCTTATTTTGATTATTGTAATTTGTAGTAATTTAGAATTAAGCAACAAGAAGAAGAGAGTAGATCCCGTTGGGGGTAGCCAGCTCAGCTGACATAAGCATAAAATGATAAAATAGTGTCGTAATAGTGACGTATGTGTGACGTGTTTTTGACGTATTGGTGACGTATTTGATGACGGATGTGTTACGTAGTGATGATGTCACTGAGGCGATGACGTGTAGGTTTAAAGGGGTGGGTTTTGAAGTGACGATGTCGGGTTGGACGGCGCGACGGCGCCGCGGAGAGGCCGGTGCGACGGGGGACGGGGCACGCCGCGCCAAGAGGACGGTGCACAGCGCCGCGCGCCGGCCGGCAGTGCAGTGCGGCCGGGCTGACCGGTCGTACTGTGAGTGGCCAGGTCGGTTATACATTGATGGTTTTAACGTAAAGTTGTATTTTCGAAGTGTTGCGATGTTGCTTAATACAGTATGAAATATAGTCGAAATAGTGTTATGTTTAGTTTTTTAATGTATACCATAGCGTCAACGCCAAAATAGTACTGAAACTTCCCGAGGACTCTAAATGAAATATATATATATATATATTTCCGTATACGTACTATTGCGTGCTCGCACTTAAGAGTCGTAGTGCGTTAAACATGGTGTTATGTTGAGTTTTGATGCAAAGCGTAGCGTCGTCGGTGAAAATTATACAAATCGTAGCCTAAATATTAATGTAACTCTCCGAATACGCGAAAATTAAATATATGTTTACTATATACGCACTTGTGCATGCTCGCACTTAGAGTCTTAGTGGGTTTAATGTAGCGACGGCGTGAAATAGTGATAGGTAAATTTATTTTATTAGGTAAATTTATTGTATTAACAAATAAAACACCCAAACGATTATTGTTTTAGAAACATGTTTGTAACATACTTGCTTCAAACATATATTATATCCCTAGGGATGCAGATAACAGTATTTTAAAAAAAATGAGCAAAATAGGCCTCCACATTTTAATTTGATCGGTGAATTTCCGACAATAAATTCATCCAGTCAATTGTGACGTGTATCCCGTTTTGCCCACTCCTTTTACGCCGACCCAACTGGATCAATTTATCATCGGAATTCACCGATCAAATTTTAGGCCCCCAGTGACAGGATCGAACCATCACTCACACGTACATCGTTGGCCAGACAGTGCACGTGCGGTAGCCATATAGCTACAGGGACCTACGAGATAAGTTAGGAACTGTCTCATTTAACATGCAGTTATCGCGACAGACAACATTATCTATATGCTTGGAAGCACATCGTTGCGCATTCTGGTGTTTGCAGCGTACAACATGTGTCCAACTTGTTAGTGTCGCTGTTTAGCAGTAATTTATCAAACTAATTGCTTGCCTACATCACCACCAGGAGTCTCTGTGTTTCTCTGTCTGTAACGAAGTGTTTGCTCAAATCGCCGCAGGATAGCGTGCGAGTTAACTTTCGGAAAAATAAAATAATTTAGTGGATATTTTTACAATTTATTTAAAGAGAGGCTACGAGCATAATAAATTATAGGATAGTTTACGTAAATTTAATATATTTTATCAACTTGACTTAACAAAACATCTAAGTATTAAAAGTATGACTTGTATTGAAACATTTTTAATATTTTCAGACGATCGCTGAAAAAATCTTGGGTATTTGATAGTAGTTGCGAAACCGGGATTCTAGTACACAGTTTTGTTAAAACTATGGTGTTTGATCGTAGATGCACAAATTAGGTACGAGCATAAAATTTATTATTTAAACCTTGGTGTTTCAGAGTAGATGTAAAACTGACGTTCTGGCACACAGTTATTTTTGAAGGTTGAGTAAATTAATTTTCAAAGATTTACTGGGGGCCCGCAGCTGCGAGTACTCGTTATGCGTGAAGTTTGGTAATTTTTTGTAACGAACATGTTCAAACAGGTTCAAGGTCATTTGACAATGTTAAAAAAGAAGGATCCCGACTGTACCAACTTCACGTCGGCGACCAGTCAGGAAAGGAAGGGTCTACCATAGTGCCTTCACGGCACCGACTGGAGACCCCTAGGGGGTTTTTGGGCGGCAGCAAACACATTGCTGTAACCGCCCGGGCTTTTAGGATGTGACGGGAGAAAGGTAATGGGACACAGTTTAAGTTTTACACTTTGGGAAAACAATATTAGTAGTAGTAGTTATACGAGTACCCCATGCAAAGCGCAAGCTAAATAGCAGAAAAAGACAGAAAAGAGAGAAGGCAAGGCATCGACTCGACAGGGCCAAACTGCACCGGGATCAGACAAGCAGCTTCAGCTCCGCAGCAGACTTGTCCAACGGAGGGGCTGTATTTCCCAGGCATGGCAACAACACCCCGACGATGTCGCAAGTCAGCTCAAGAGGCCCACGGCGATCGCGACGGAAAGCCGCGTAGGTCAGAAGCGTTGAGCGCAGTGACCTACACTGTTACTGTGGTATGCGCGAGGTTCCATCCAAGGCGGTTACCACGCAGCGGGGATGCGTCTCGAAGTGGGATCTCGCCTCGCTTCTTCCTCGAAGATCTCCGCCGTTTCGCTGCAGGTCTTCTGTGGAGGTCTGAAGATGCTTGGCTTGCCCCAGTGCAGTCGGCCCGTCGAGTGATGGGATCGCAGTGTGCGACCCAGTTTTGTCAACTTTCCCGCTGAGTCAGCAGAAAATACAGCCTCCTCATTGGTTACAATGTCTCGACCAATGGGAGACGGGATGTGGTCAACGACTAGCACCGTGGCTCTGGGAGACAATTACTGCTGCTCTGACGCACCTACCATCATGTTGAGGAAGCCTACCCGTCCAAAGATGGTCACCCTGCCCCGCCGAGACCCATCTCAGCAGCTAGCCGCCAAGCAGGTCAAGTCTATTTTACGACGCCCCGTCCTGCAACCATCTGGCGACCGTCCGAGTACCGAGCCACGCAAGCGGGTGCATTTCGCCGACCTGCCACGCCGGATATTAGTTTCCTGCTATGCCGCAGATGCCCACAGCATACTCCGGGAGATTCTTTCCGAGAGTCACGGTCCGGAAGCGGCCAAGATTTACAAGCTGCACGCTAGTACAGTGCTGCCGTATAGCAACCTGTTGATTCCCGAGGACGGCTATCGGATCCCGGTGATTGAGCCTTCGCATCGCAGAGCTGATCGTCACACTTGGTCGACAGCGTTTCCCGGAGTAAGAGGCCACCGCTTTTGGAAGCTGAAGTCGGGACAATATCGCCTGGTTGACTACCGAACAAATGGAGAGCGCAGAGAAGTTTTACTCGGGCGCGGGAAGGATCTGGTCCGAACTACTCTACCTGTCGGCGTGGTTGGACCATCAGAGACAAGTGCAAACACCTACCTCGAGATTGAAGAGTTTCGAGATGGGTACTGTCGCAAGAAAGTCAGAGCGAAGTGGGTATCAGTATAATTTTACTGGTATATAAAAACGGCCTTTGTAAAGGCCACCAATTGTTCTCGTATTTGAACTCAGACACGCTAACTGGCAACACCCGGTTTTTTCAATCCTTGCATTCAGTATTCCCCTCCTAAGACTATTACATTTGACCGTGGTCATCTTTAAAATTATGTTAAGGCCTCCAATAGTTATAGTTTATAACTCAAACTAACGACCTACACCCGATACTTTCAAAAATTCCATCAGTAACACTCCGACTAACTATTACACTTTAATTATATTTGACCGTGAATATTGTACACTTGCGGTCAACTTGAAATATATACCCCTGGTATCTAAAATATGAACTGTAAAAAACGGCCTTTCTAAAGGCCACCGTTTAAAATGCTGAGTCAGTGTCTTTTCAGCGCACCAATGGGAAGCTAGCAGCCGTGCATAAAACACGTACCGGTTGCGATGTCTCACCATTCGTTCCAGCGACACTGAAGATAGAAGATGGGCTCCTCAGAGACACCTCGGAAGACTATTCTACGACGCCCCGACCTGCAGCCATCTGGCGACCGTCCGGGTTCTGAGCCACGCAAGCGGGTGCATTTCGCCGCAGATGTCTACAGCGACCCGACTCTGCAACGGATCCTGACCGAGATGACTGCCCCGCCAACCTTGCTGTCACCGATCATAGAGGACGACGTGGACAAGATTATTGCCTCGGTCTCCAAGCGGAAA
Source organism: Flexamia atlantica (assembly GCA_035578135.1). NCBI lineage: Eukaryota > Metazoa > Arthropoda > Insecta > Hemiptera > Cicadellidae > Flexamia > Flexamia atlantica. The sequence continues at coordinate 47,630,287 of JAQJVK010000002.1, read as the reverse complement.
CGTAAGCTGCTGGAGCGACGGTTTTTGACCCCGTTCAAGATTAAGTTCGCCGGGGTGCAGTTTTACCGGCTGTGGCGGTTGCGACCCGGACACTACGATCTTGTCTGGTTCGACTACATACTTGGCGAGGCTTTACTACGGCGGGGATCCTCGACGCCCATGATCAAAGTCCGCCTGCCTTTGTGGATGGCGTGGCCGTGGATGGCGACTCATCTCGAGGTCGGATGTCGGAGCGCAAAACTCGGTCGGCGGATGGCGAGTTGGATTCGCCGCTAGTCTTCTAGCTACATAAAAAACGGCCTTTCTAAAGGCCACCATTTTTTCACTCGTTTTTAACTTAGTTTGCGTACATCATGGGCGAGGGCTAAATGTTGTAGAGTCAAGTTAATCTACCCTACTTTTAATCCTTGCTTTCAGTGGCATCCGCCCTCTAACTAATTCCACTAAACATTCGGGCTTAAAAATTATATTTGACCTGACTTGTAAAAATAGTGGGCAACTCAAAAACTATCCTCCCTGCTTTGTAAAAAATAACATAGTAAAAACGGCCTTTGTAAAGGCCACCAAGTTGACATCGGTTTTAACTCAGACTAGCTAACATTTAACGCCCGACCAATAGAAAGAGAGTGCTGAGTAAGCAAAGTGTATATAAGAAGAGACAGTTGTCACATGAAATCATTCTTCCTTCGCATCGACAACTGCACTCATCGCAGCAACCATGGCAGACGTCTCCGAGCAAGAGCTTGGTAAAGCCGTTGCGTCGATCTTCGATCCCCCGGACGAAGCTCCCGCATCCCCCCATCTGATCAGCCCCACGAGTCCACTACGTTTCGGCCCAGCTGAGGATCAATCGTCCGACGAAGAGACACGGATTTTCATCTCGAAGAACGACGGGTTCGTCCCGAAGGAGGCTAAAACACCGAGAGTAATGTTTCGCAAGACCCCTCGGTTGAAAAATGCCCCGATCTGTAGTGCAACCATCAAAAGGGGAGACAGAAAAGGAGAAGTCTGCGGAAACTACTGCAAAATTGGAGAGGAATTTTGCTCCAGGCACACGAAGAAACCAACCATTGACTATGAAACTTTTGCGGTAAATACTAGCTTTAAACGGCTGAAAGTATCAAAGAGGTACAGACTACTGAAACCTTTGGCTGCGTATAGTGTCATACTTGAATGTGATGGACGAATTTTACGGGTAAGACTGCCCAAACCATTATTACCGATACCTAAGACTGGGTACTTGAAATTTGAGAGAGCGACAAGTGGATCACGTCCGATGGGGATGTGGGAGTAAATCTCGGATGTAGCAGCACTTTAAACGGCCTTTCTAAAGGCCACCAAGTATTTCAATCGTATTTAACTTATGCCTTGCCAAGGTGTCTTGTTGTTACCGTCCATACCAACAGCCTGGTGCTATTTGTTCAATGAGAAGTATTTCCCTGAGGGCTAAACGTTGTAGATTCAAGTTGATCTAACTTTATTTTTTGTATTCGGTAGCAACCGCCCTCTAACTATTACCGCTAAACACTCGGCTATAAAATTATGTTTCACCGTGACTCCCGTAAAATAGTGGACATTTAAAAACTATCCCCCTGCTTTCTAAAAACGGCCTTTGTAAAGGCCACCAAGTATTTCAATCGTTTGTATGACAAAGTGTCTAGTTGCTACCGTCCACATAACAGACTGATCCTTATCTCCCATTAACACTTACATCAGCACTTATCCCCCCTTAAATCGCCTATAAAAGGGGTTCCTCACATGTTGTAAAATCATTCAGCTGCTTGCACCAGGACGGATAGTCTCGAGATATGGCGCCGAAGGAGAACATCTTCCCTCTACCCAGCACAATTGTTGGTATAATGAAAAATCTTCCAGTGGTTACCCACCCAGAAGAAGAGGAAGAAGAGGAAGGCGAAGTGATTGACAACGCACTGATTGACAACGCAGTGACTGACGACGCAGTGATTGACGAGCAGAGTGAAGCTGGAAGTGTTGAAGGTGGAGGAATGGAAGAAATAGAGGAATTGAGTGATGTAGACTCTGAAACAATGAGTATATATCAACAACTACTCTGTTTCGAAGACATCAAGAATTCCTGCTCCTTCGACCAAGAGACTCCAAGTACCAGCAATTGTGATGGGCTTGCTTTCGATGCCATGAGGGGAGTGTACTACGTTCCTCGTCGCTTATTCCCTCCGGATGAGTCTGACGATGAATCCAACTAACTTCGGCGGCCACTGCAAGCAGCCACAAACGGCCTTTCTAAAGGCCACCAATGTTTCCAATCGTTATTACTCTCAGCTTGTAGCTAACAAGAACTATATTATTTGTTGCAATAATTAATTGTAAACTTAATAGAAGAGGTGACGTTTTCTTCACAAAACGTAATGTATACCTCAAAACCAAAGTTTTAAAAGTAAATCCGACTAACCTCGGCGGCCACAACGGCCACCAATGTTTCCAATCGTTATTACTCTCAGCTTGTAGCTAACAAGAACTATATTAATTGTAAACTAAGTCGAAGAGGTGACATTTCTTCACAAAACCAAAGTTTCAAAAGTAAATATACGTATCTACTGCTTATTGTCATCACTTTTTTTCTGCTGACTAAGGTGGAGTGATTTAATTGGTCATTTTATTTTGCTTACTAATCATGTTTATATGGTATAAATAGCAGTACTCCCTACAAGACCCTCATTCACTCACTGCAGCTCGGCCGCCAGGATGGTGTACACCATTACATACTACCAAACTGCCGGGAGGGTTCCTCGCCAACCGCTGTCTGTGAAGACCCTTAGCCAACATGTCCCAATTTATTGGGAAATGCAGGTTAAGCCGTGGGACAAACGGGATGTTCGAGCCGTGAGGAACATGCTGGGTCGCATCCAATTCGACGGCCGAGAGAAGACCATCACGCTAAAGGTGGAGGCCAAGCTGAACATCACGCCTACACCATTGGATGAAGACTTAACACTCAGGGCGAATGTCATGAACGACCTAAGACGGCTTTTACATCTACGGCGAAAGGTGGCAGTTTCCATCATCGTCGAAGACTAAACGGCGGCCGCTGCAGCCCTCTACAAACGGCCTTTCTAAAGGCCACCATTATTTTCAATCGTATGAAACTCTCCGCTTGTTGCTCGATCTAAAATATTGACTAACTTTAGTTGTATTTGTTGTTTATTTTACTAAAACCATATAGAAGTTTTATTTGTAAAACATTATCTAAGGAGTAACGTATGTCTCATTCCTAACTTTTTCAACATATTATCAAGTCCCTTCGCCCAGTTACTTATTATTATTATTGTCGTCAGCACTTTAATCAGCTGACTAAGGGGCTGTTATATTATTGGTTCATGTTTTTGCTTACTCATCACAATTATAGAGTTAAAAAGCCATACGAAAGACGCGATCCTCACTATTTGCTGCTCGTCTCTCCTAGCACCATGGCTCCTAAAGACGTACCACACCACTGGCATAGCACAGAGGATATTTTGACAGATACTCTTCAATTAGCAGCAGATGTTCCAGATGACGAATCTGTTGTTTCTGAAAGCTCGGAAGATATTTTCGATATTTTTGACGAATCTTCCGACGAATTGGAACTCCTACTGGTTGAAGATATTTCTGATACCGATGATGATAGTATTATATATTTCCAGCTTCAAGACCAGTCTGAAGACGTCTCTCATGAACACTCCGGTAGATCTACTCCAGCACTCCCTGAAGAGCAAACAGTAAGGAGGCGGCTTTTTGAAGAGTGTAGCAGTGACGATGAAGATGATGATGATGGAGTAGCATACTTAGACAACTAAAAAATCACTTTTATAAAACGGCCTTTCTAAAGGCCACCATATTGTTCACTCGTATTTAATCTCAGCTATGCAATGTTAACTTAGTTATGGAATAGGTAAATACTATAAAAATAATTCGTGGATTGTTAACTTACCAAGACATTATTCCTAAATTCAAGTGGAAAATATAATATGAGAGTACGATATAAAAATGAGTAAATTCCAACGCAAATAATTTGTACTACTGGTGAATTAACTTGTAACTTGTGTTTGTAATAAAGTATACAAAAGGTTTGATAACACGCACCATCAATGCTCAAGTACAGTTGTTTATGGCAGCGAGCTGAGTCACATACGATTAGATCTATTGGCGGCCTTTAAAAAGGCCTTTTGTAGCTGGTGTATTTCAACATACAGCGAGAATAATATCGAGTAAACCTTGTACTTTATTATTCTCTGAGTTGTGAAGATGGTGTGGATGTGAGTGTTTCAGACTCCTCCAACTGTTGCTGTAGGATTTTAATGTACTTGATAGCCATCACTAGAGTTTGATATTCCGATTGAATATTGTAGGCCAAAGGTATAACAGACCTCAATTTTACAAATCCGTTTTTCCTTTCATTTCTTAGTCTACTTTGACGTTCTCTCTCTCTCCTTAGTCTTCTTTCTCTCTGATCAAACGAATGGTGAGGAGGGCGATCCATGGTTTTAGTGTTTGTACTCTCCTGAGGTTAACACCACAATGAGTCGTTAAACAAAAAGCAGCTTTATAAAAGCACAACCCCCCCCCCCCCCCCAGTTTCCTCGAAACATTAACGTTTTGATGTACTGTAGTAAGTAAAATATTGAATTTTAAAAAAGAAATCAAGTAAAATGTATTGTGTCCGGTTAAGCGAATGTTTTTCAATAGTATTTCATTTAACTAACCATCACCTTCATTGTCAGACAAGTGGTCTGCGCCTAACAACCTTTCCATTGCTGCTATTGCATCCCTTGAATGTAATGGGATTGTGCTTGAAACTTTGTTTTCCTGGATAGGCTGGTCTTCACTGATACGATTTGGGACGGATGGCTCTTGTTGAAACGGTGGGGTAGTGGTAGATACTTCTGAGACTTGCACAGCTTGAGACATCTCTCCTCAAGTGATACCATTGAAATGGCGAGTCATTTGCTTGTCAAATTGATGTAAGATAATGTTTAAACCATCCAATCAAAAGAAAGTGCTGATGTAGCAAACAAAATAACCAATGGGAAGGTAGTGATGATGTCAGCATTTGTTATAAAGCCGCGAAATGTGAAATTTTATCTTCATTATCCTATCTGCAGCCATAGATATCACATCGAAACATAATTTTGCTACCCCAAGATGTATTACTGTCACATTTGCAACGAAGAATTTACAGATGAGACTATTTATCTCTCTCACTGTGAATTATTTCATAACGTACCTCAGGTAGACTTATCTGACTGTGAGACCCATCCTGATTTTGAGGATTTTCTCAACGACACAGAAGAAACTCAACAGTACAACAGACCCAGCGTTATTGCTTATGCTCCTCCCAGAGAGCAACAAGAACATTCAGACCAGCAAACCAATAGTGAACCTGATGTAACAGTTGAACTGTTAGCTCAAGCTTTTGAGGGCTCCGTAGTAAGACACTATCGAGTAAGAAATGACAGTTCTCTCGATTTAGACACATTTTTGGCTAGGGTGAAGACTCTTATTCTAGAACGATTGCAGTATGAGCGTAATCGATTATATTTTATGAAATTCGGATTGCTCTTGGATACTACTTTTAACAATATCGATGGAGAGGAATCTAACAGGGGCTTTATTTCTAGAAATCGAAATGTTATCGAAATCACTGATTTGACTGAAGTTGTGGAAGAATGCATTCAAGAAATAATTCTTAAAATAACGGAGCACGAAGCACGTGGTTCAGGATGGTCCTTGTCAACCGTAAATAGTCTGGATTTGCGAGTGCATAAACATGGATACGGAGATCGTGGGAGTAGTTACATTCCCTTACCCAAGAAGATAAGGAGTACTGGTGCATGTATTAATGTTCAAAACCACGATAACGAATGTTTCCGATATTCAATGTTGGTAAAATTCTTAATAAATGACAATGAACGTAACGTATACAGACCAAATGCAAGATTCCAAGTTTACAATAATAGATACAACTTTAACGGCCTAAACTATCCTGTATCACTGGCAGATATTAAGCGATTTGAAAAAAAGAATCCAGGTGTTTCAGTAAATGTGTTCGGTCTAGATGATAGAAACAATGTATACCCTTTGAAAGTTGTTCCTCAAGAGTTAGCTGATCACACTGATTTGCTGTTAGTTACCAGTGATAACGTTTCGCATTATGTGTACATTAAAGATTTTAACAGACTCATACATAAACAGTTAACAAAAAGACGTTATTCAATTACAGTATGTAAAAGATGTTTCTGTTTCAAAAGCAATGATAGGGGAGGTCGTAGATGGTTGTCAGAACACACAAGACTTTGTGGCAACCATTCTGCTGTAAAGGTTGTACTACCTACAAGAGAGAGATCGATATTAAAATTTAACAAAGTACATAACCAGTACAAAATTCCAATTGTTATCTATGCAGACTTTGAATCTTGTCTAATACCCATGCAGAATGAAGATCCTGATGCACCAGACAACGGAAAATACCAAAAACATGAACCAAATAGCTTCTGTATTCTGGTTAAATCGACCCTTTCGAATGAATGTCTCCAACAATACAACATTCCAACAGAACCTATACTTTATCGTGGGCAAGAAGCTGCAAAGAGATTCGTAGCTGACCTTTACAGTATAGCTGAAAAAGTATCATCGTTGTACAGTATCATTGTTCCAATGAAAGACCTTACAGATCTACAAGAACTATCTCACCAAGTTTCCGACACTTGTTACTTATGCGGACATGAATTTACTGATAACAACATTAAAGTCTACGAGCACGATCATTTGACAGGAGACTATAGAGGAGCGGCTTGCAACGCTTGTAATATTAACTATAAAATACCTAAATTTGTTCCTGTAGTGTTGCATAATTTAAGTGGATATGATGCGCACTTTATTATACCGCAACTTGGGGAGGAAAAGGGTCGTATTGACGTACTAGCCTTGACAACGGAAAAATTTATTAGTTTCACGAAAACTTATAAAGATATAAAATTACGATTCATCGATTCCTTGAGATTTCTACCCTTTAGTTTGAGCACTCTTTCCAAAAACCTGCAGATGGATGACTTTGTTGAAACAAGAAAGCTGGTTCCCGACGACAAGATGGATCTGGTGCTGAGAAAGGGAGTTTTTCCTTACGATTATATAGATTCCCTGGAGAGATTCGAAGAAACGTCCCTACCGCCTCCGGAAATGTTTTACAACAAACTGAATGAATCGGAAATTGACCCAGAAGACTACGACCACGCCATGAGAGTTTGGAGAGAGCTCAACATGTCAACCTTAGGAGACTACAACGATTTCTATGTCCGATTGGATGTTACTTTACTTTGTGATGTTATGGAACAGTTTCGAAATGTGTGTATGTCAGCTTATGGACTAGATTGCTTTTATTACTATACCTCTCCAGGATTAGCTTGGCAAGCCATGATGAAAGAGACGAAATGTGAACTTCAACTTCTGACGGATATTGACATGGTTCTCATGGTGGAAGCCGGAGTTCGAGGTGGGCTTACAAATGCTGTTACTAGATATGTTAAAGCGAATAATAAGGATCTTCCGAATTTCAAACCCAACGAAGAGTCAGTCTACATAGGTTACTTCGATGCAAATAACCTGTACGGACTTAGCATGTGTCAGCCACTTCCACACGGTGGCTTTTGTTGGGTAGATCCTAATAATCTAGGGGACATTCTTAGCATTCCTAAATATGGTGATGTAGGGTATATTTTGGACTTTGACTTTGAATATCCTGAACATCTTCACGACGAACATTATGATTTGCCCCTACTACCGAGGTCAGAAATTCCTCCCACGGGAAAGCATAAAAAACTTTTGACCACCCTAGAAAACAAGAACAATTATATTGCTCACTACTGGACCGTGCAACAAGCTACAGATTTAGGAATAAGAATTTTGAAGGTTAATCGAGTACTCCAATTTTCACAGAGCTGTTGGCTGAAGAAATACATTGATTCAAACACCTCTAGAAGAGCAGCTGCAACGTCAACTTTTCAAAAGGAATTCTTCAAACTTATGAATAACAGCGTCTATGGAAAATGTCTAGAGAACAAAAGAAATCATATGAATATAAGACTTGTTAATGACAAAAAGAAGTTTTTGAAATTAGTTCAAAAAGCAAACTTCAAAACGTCTATTATTATAAATGACTCTCTCGTGGCTGTATGTATGAATAAGACAAATATTGTGTTGGATAGACCTCTCTACGTTGGTATGTGCGTGCTTGATATTTCAAAGACGCACATGTATGATTTTCATTATAACAAGATGGTAAAATTTTACAAAAGAGATCGAATTGGTATCAGCTATATGGACACAGACGGAATCATTTATTGGATAAAGACTCTGGACTTATACGAAGATCTGAGGACCTTCCCTTACAGGGGTGATTTCGACTTTTCCGACTATCCGACTGATCATAAAACATACGATAATTCAGTCAACAAGAAAGTTCTTGGGAAGTTTAAGGATGAGACATGTGGAATACCCCTGGAAGAGGTTGTAGCACTCATGTCCAAAATGTATGCGTTAAAATTATTTATCAATGATACGTTAACTTCGAGACAAGTGGACGACGAAGAGAGAGGAGTAGTCAAAAAAGCAAAAGGAGTAAAGAAGTTATATCTTGCAAGAAATGTTAAATTCGAACACTACTACAACTGTCTCTTCAGAGGGACTGAGTACAATGCAACGTTCAACACAATTCGGAGCTTCAACCACAATCTATTTAGTATCACAGTGACTAAAAAATCACTCTCAGCAAACGATGACAAGCGAGTGATCCTTCACGATAACATACACACTCTTCCTTACGGTCATTATTCACTGAGGGAAATTAATTGAACATTTTGAAGAAAAACACTGTTTGATGCCCACTTAATACCCTACTTGCTAAATATCACCATAAAAAAAGGTCTTTCTCAAGGCCAACAAATGTCACTCGTATAAAACTCACTTGCGCCCCTATGAAAGGCCTTAAAATCATACAACCCTCTGTCAGTTTTGTCATTACGCTTTCGTTGTAAATAAGAGTAGTACAATGGATAATAGAAATCTTGTTATTGAAGAATTGCACAAACCTGCCCGAAAAAACTTTCCTAGACGACAGACAGTCTTAAAAGGCATAAACGACCTTTACCAAGGAGATCTCGTAGAATTAATACCCCACAGCAGGGAAAATAAAGGATTCAAATATATCTTAACCGTTCTTAATTGTTTTACGAAGGTAGCTTATGCTGTTCCTCTGAAAGATAAAAAAGGACAAACAATTACCAATGCAATGGAGGAGGTATTGAAAAACATTAAGGGACGTATTTTGAATCTTCAAACAGATGATGGGAAGGAGTTTTTCAATAAAGACTTTTCACGGTTAATGAAAAAATATAAAATAAACCATTACTCGACCTTTAGTGAAAAAAAGGCTGCTATTGTAGAACGCTTCAATCGTACTTTAAAAAGTGCAATGTACAAGAAGTTTTCAGAACGAGGATCATACATATGGTATGATATCCTCCCCATGCTGATAAATGACTACAATAAAAGAAAACACCGTACAATCGGGATGAAACCTATTGAAGTAAAGAAAAAACACGAATCTGACTTGTTAAAACGCATTAAAAATAAAACCAAACCAGCCATTGACAAAAGAAAATCTCCCAAATTTGCTATAGGGGATAAAGTAAGATTGAGCAAATACAAACACGTGTTCGCTAAAGGATATCTTCCAAATTGGACAAACGAAGTATTTACCGTTCACAGAGTGCAACCTACTATCCCTGAAACTTATATACTTAAAGATAGTAGGGGTGAAATTTTGCAGGGAGGAATTTACGGTCATGAAATGTTGAAATCGAGATCAGGAAATGTTTATTTAGTGGAAAAGATTTTAAAAAGGAAAGGAGATCGAATTTTGGTCCGTTGGTTAGGATTTAATAAATCGGAAGATTCGTGGATAAACAAAAAGGACTTGCTTTAATATTATGTTGTCAGTAGGAAAGTAACACTAGATCGAGCAATTACAAGTTTAATTGTGAAATGGAGGTTATAAGGCAAAATGAAAAACTTGATATTAATAACATAGATCATTTGACTCCAGATAGCTTTAATAGCGCTGTAAGTAAGCACGGAACTTTGTTTCCAGACTCGGTTAGGTGTATTATCAGCGGACCATCAAACTGTGGAAAGACTAATGTAGTTTTTAATTTGATAACTAAACAAAACGGACTAAGTTTCGATAATATATATATATTTTCGAAGTCTTTAAATCAACCAAAATACCTATTATTACAGAGGATTTTAGATGATGTGCCAGACGTTTCATTTTACAAGTTTGATGCTAGCAGTGAGATTATGGAACCAAATCAAGCTAAGCCGCACTCAATTTTTATTTTCGACGATGTTTCAAGTGAGAACCACGAAAGAATAAGATCGTATTTTTCAATGGGTAGACATAATCAAATCGATTCCATTTATATAGGACAAACGTACAGCAAGATACCAAAACAGTTAATCAGAGACAATGTAAACTTTTTAATTGCTTTCAAGCAGGATGAGAAAAATCTTAAACATGTGTACAATGATCACGTTGGAGCTGACATGAGTTTTGAGAAATTTCGTGAAATTTGTGGAAAAGCTTGGAAAGAAAAATACGGGTTTATTGTTATCGACAAAGAAAGACCAATGGATAAAGGTCGCTACAGGATTGGATTTGATCACTTTGTAATTGTACATTAAAAGTATATAAGTATATTTAATCTTTAGTATGTCTTTCGAAGTCGTGGAGTAAAGAGGACAACAATCATGACGGGTCGAAAGGAGTTGCTAAGTGAAATAAAAGCGCTAAGTGACTCAATACGAAAGAAACATAAAGCGTTAAAAGTAGGGCTTACGGAAAGAAACCGGTTTTTAGAAGAAACATTTAAACCGATTGTCGACCCTCTTAACAAATTGAACGATACGTTAAAAAAACCATCTCTATTGACAGATGAAATATCACCTAAAAAAGAACTTAAGACAACCGAAACGGAAAGTTCTGCTAATGATACAGAATCGATTAGTAAATCAAGTGACATTATAGAGGAGGAGGAGGAGGAAGAAGAGGAAGAGGAAGAGGAAAAAGAAGGGAACTTAACAGAAGAGGGACATCATGAGCATTCTGAAGGTCAACCTGAATCACCAACAAACATCAGTATTTTGAGTCAGGAAATCGGGAATAAAGGACCATTGTCAAGAAAATATATATTAAAAATGTTACACAGTGGTCGTAAAAGTGCAAAATATCACGTGTACGGTGCACGTCTAGAAAACGATGGACTCAGGATAGGTGATAGTAACTTATCTGTCGATGAGAAAGATAATATAATTATAAAAGGCCAAACATTTAAAGGTACGGCTGGGTTGTTCGAGTTGATATTCAAACCTATTCCTACAAAGTATTCGAGAAATGATTTAAATAACTTCAAAAAAATTTGTATACTAACGAATTCTCATAGGAAGGCGTACTCTCCTTCCACCCCTATACACAGGAACAGATCTGAAAAGTACAGAAACATAATCGCAAAGCTGTTTTCTAAATATAGAGGTAAAAGTCGTTCCGTTAAAGGTAAGGGGATGACGATGAAATCAATGTACGAGACTAATATAATTTATTATAACGATGTGAACAAACTGGTTGATAGAATGCGGTTGTTGTATGAATCAATTCAGGCTGGACACAATGGATTAGATAGTGAAATGGTAGCATTAACAGAGGAGTTGAAAAGTAGGGGGTTTATAGCGTAAACACTCAGTCTTAAAATGAGTGTGGATAAGTTCGGTCGCCACGAGTCCTCTGTTGCTCGTGAAGTTTTAAGAGGTCCTCCTGGTGAAGGATTCTATCTAACGGAGGACGGTCATTATGACCTGAAAAGGAAACGTATTTGTAATTTAGCAGATGCTATTGATAGTGAAGAAGCCGTAAACCTGAAAACTATCCGTACAATTTCCTTACATTGTGACAGTGACGATGGCATGTTTGATGCTAAAAACAAAATAATAAAAAACGTAGCTACTGCCGTAAATGACACGGACGCTGTAAATTTTGCACTTCTTTCTCAAGAAATCAACAAACTAAAACAAGACCTATACGATAAACTTGAAAAATTGTCATCTACAGTTCCACTTACCATTAGTTCCTTTGTTAAAAGTGACAAAGAAAACTCGAACAATATATATTACACATATAATGTTACAAATGAGAAAAATGACGCATTATCTCTTCCGCATTCACATGAAAAATCTCACGTTAATCTTATTGTATAAACTACAATGAGAAACGACAATGGATTCATTTGTTGTTCAACTCCCATGAGAAGAGGAGGAGGACTCACTAGTTCTGCAGTTTCTATTTTCAAAAAAGCCATTGACACTTTACCAACAGGAAATCTTGTGAACACAGCTATCGACGCCTTGCCCATAGAACTTCATATTCCGGGTGGATATCAGTATTGTGGACCAGGGACGAAATTACGTCAGCGATTGGCTCGTGGGGACCCTGGTATTAATAAATTGGACGAGGCCTGCAAGGAACACGATATAGCATATTCGAATTACACCGATACCGAAAGAAGAGCGATTGCTGACAGGGCTTTGGCCGAGAGAGCTTGGCAAAGAGTTAAGTCTAGTGACGCTAGTCTTGGTGAACGAGCAGCCGCTCTAGCGGTAACAGCAGCCATGAAAGCAAAGACTGCAGTGGGAGGTGGATCGAGAAGAAGAAAACGAAATGTACGCAAAAGAAAAGTTTCTGGAGGAGGCAAGAGAGCTAGAAATACTAATTCCCATGGCAAACGAAAGAGAAAAAGATCCTGTAAATGCTCTAAAAAAAAGGGAAGAGGCTTGTATTTAAAACCTTACCGTGTATACTGAGTGAGAAACATAAGTTAATAGTACCAAATAAAGCATTGAGCAACACGGATTTGGAAAGATACGCATTTTGTCTAAAAATTCCATTTTTTAGGGGGGTATTTATGCGCAATGACTTGCCAAATAATATTTGGAAAAACGAAACTGCAATTGTAAATCTTGATGATGCCAACGGTGTTGGTACACACTGGGTCTGTTACAAAAAAATCATGGATTCTGTTTATTATTTTGACAGTTTTGGAAATCTTCCCCCTCCAATAGAGCTAAAGCAATATTTCGGTGAAGGATCTAAAATATTTTACAACTACGATCAAAAGCAAAGTAGAGACTCGTCGGTTTGTGGACATTTATGTTTGGAGTTTCTAGCTACTAGCGTTAGTCAACTTCATGATGGCGTCTTGTACAGTAACCATTAATGGTTGTTCGTCAACTTTACGGAGCACCCTTTTCCCACCATTGCAACTGACACCTAACAGACAGTGGGAAGTTGCACTGTTGGATTTTTCTACATATAATTCAATTCCAAACATAATAGAAGGAGTCAACAATAAGCTTCACTACATTCGTAATAAAAATAGTCAAGAATCGTATGGAGAGACTGAGGTTGTTGAGATTACAACCGGTTCATATGAAATTACAGATATTAACAAAGAATTCCAGAACCGTCTGGGAAATGATGTTATTGAACTGCGAGCTAATAACAACAACTTAAGAAGTGAAATTAAGTGCAAATATTTCATCGACTTTACTCAACCGGCTTCGATCGGTTCCTTGTTAGGATTTCCGCCCTTTTCATCAATACTTGAACCAAACGTTTATCACACAAGTCCAAAAACTGTAAATATTGTTAAAGTTAACGTAATCAATATTACCTGCAACATAGTTCAAGGTGCTTATAAGGATGGGTCAAATCAGCATATATTACATTCGTTTTACCCAACTGTACCGCCAGGATTTAAGATAGTTGAAAAACCACATAACCTAATTTATCTCCCATTAAACACCAGTCACATATCGGACATCGTGCTGAACGTACGAGATCAAGACGGAGACGAAGTAGATTTTAGAGGAGAAGTAATAACTATACGCCTACATATTAGACAAGTGTTGATAGGTAACGATGGGTCTTAATTTCGTATATAATACCAAAGAAACTTCAGAGAAGGTCAGTACCACTCGGAACGAGGAGGGACTAAGTAGAGAGAACGTGCAATTTCTGGAAAGACTCGGATTTACAGTTAACAAATATGGACATACTGGACATAAAAAATGGTCCAGTTTTCGACGAAACGTTATGGGAGAAGGAGTATCACACACACAACCCTTACGCTTCATCGAAATTGGGAAACAATGATGAGATACGAATTCCAATACAACATCAAGATGCTTATACATTGCCTTGCGAAAGCTATATTTATATTGAAGGAAGAGTAACAACGACAAATGGGGACGCTGGATCAAAAGTGCCTTTCACTAACAATCCCATGGCTTTTTTATTTGAAGAAATTCGATACGAATTATCAGGGATCGTTGTTGACTCCACAAAGAAAGTTGGAGTTAGCAGTACAATAAAAGGATTGGTTTCACTGTCACCAATTGAATCAAACTCTTTGATAACAAGTGGATGGGTATTGCCAAGTGAAACGAAATTCACACCAAATACAAATGGTTATTTCGATTTTTGCGTTCCTTTAAAACTTTTATTAGGATTTGCTGAGGACTACAAAAGGATAATAATTAATGTTAAGCAAGAATTGGTTTTATTGCGATCATCCTGCGATACGGATGTGATAGTAGCTGACTCTGGAACGTCAGCAACAACACTTGATTGGAAGCTAACTCTAGATAAAGTTGTTTGGAGAGTGCCGCATGTACGATTGGCTGACGAACGGAGAGTAGGACTATTGCAGATGCTCAATTCTGACAGAGATATAGTTGTCCCGTTTAGAAACTGGGAAATGCATGAATGGCCAATACTACCGACAACACAGCGTCAGACCTGGGCTGTAAAGACATCAAGCCAATTAGAAAAACCTAGATATGTGATCTTTGCGTTACAGACCAACAAAAAGTCGAATATCACAGCTAACGCAGGTAGTTTTGACCACTGTAAACTAACAAACGTCAAGTTGTTCCTAAATTCACAATTCTTTCCTTACGACAACTTGAATGTTATGTTTTCAAAGGATAGATTTGGAATTTTGTATGATATGTACGCCAGATTCCAATCGTCATATTATGGAAGAACGAATTCGCCTCTTCTGAACCCTAAAATGTTTAAGGACATTGCACCTATTGTAGTAATAGACTGTTCAAAACAAAACGAATCTGTTAAAACGTCTACAGTTGATATTCGGATAGAATTTGAGTTGGAGGAAAACATTCCTGAACAGACAACAGCATATTGCTTGATACTTCATGATACAATCATAACGTATACCCCCTTGACAGGAGTTGTAAGGAGAATGTTATAGATTTCATTATTTCCCCCCCACCATCAACACCGAGCTCATAAAAGCGAAGTCAATCGTTGGTACATTAGTTTATCTTCTGTCAGCAGAGTGGTAACATCGCATCTAAACAATGGATAATACACCGTTAGATAATGCAAAGGAAATCTTAACCGACAAAAACTTGGAGCCGACCACAACATCCACTGGAAATCCGATGAGTCGTGATCCTAGAAAAATTGAAGCAGACGCAAGTTCGAATGAGAATGTTGATAATACAGACACTGAAGCTCCTTCTACAACGACAGTTTTGGAAAACAAGTCTACTGAGGAACTCATCGTAAACGATGAAACAAGATCTTCAAAAGAAATCAAAGAGGAACTACTAGAGCTTATAAAGTTCAATGAAAATAATCCTCCAACAAAAAGGAAGAGATCTGAAGATGAAGACCATTTAATGTTAACAACGGGTATATTTCTACGAGCTATGTACCCGTTGAACGAAAACATGGATAAAACTATCACGGCTGGAGTATTTAAATCGTTGAACTTTAAACCCGCGGTTCTTCTTAACCAAAGTGGAAAAACATCTATAGTGCTTACCGTTGAAATGTGGGACAGATTTACCAAATACATCTCCATTATTGAAGCATATCTTTTCAACAATTTGACTGGGAGAAAAACAGCGATGGGGTTTGACGAATCAGACTTGGAAATCGACAATATCCGACTCAGAGGAACCCAATATGTGAGATTCAGGGACTTGTCCAGACACAACAAAAAGATACTTTTGACTTATGAGGAATTTTGTATCCTCTCCAATCTGACACCTGTAATAATCAGATACTTACAACAGCTCACGTCATACAGTTCGATTATCTTTGACTATCTCGATAGTTGTATGATCAGAAACCCTAAAGTCCCGTTGCTCTACGGGCCGTTGGATAGCTCTGTATACAACCGCTTGCCTCAAGAAGTGTCGTTTTACAGAAAAACAGAAATTTTGCGCAATCAGCTCAAAAGCGAAATCGTCAAACCGGAAGACTCTACAACTAACGGCCCTGAAGACAAGAATGAAGAACCCGCTACGAACGATCATGAAGACGAGAGCAAAAATGAGGCCGATGAAAATAACACTTTGTAAGTGTTAAAATACTGAAATGCCCGCTTTTTTAAAACGCCTTTTGCATGACCTTGAAAAATAAACAATGCAAAAAAATTATTATTATTATTACTCTCTCCTGTAATAAATATGGTGCAAGTCGAACACTTTGTCAGTCTTTACTCAGTGATCATGGAGAAGAACTCTCAAACAGGTATGATCAGATACTGTTGTGAAAGTAAGTGTTTTACTCGGCCCATATGTCAAGTAGATGGGATGGCGTGTAGGCGTTGTGAGAATTTTGGTTTTTGCAGATGTCTTTGCGTATCGTTTAAAGCTGAAACACCAAAGCCTGTCACTCTAAAAATCTACAAGACTCCACATTTTTGGACTTGCTGCGAAGAAACGTGTTCCAAGTTTCATTATGAAGATTTATCGTATCCTTGTTCCACTTGTTTTCCTAAACCGCTCTGTGAATGTAAATTAAAACATTGTAAAAATAGAAACGATTGGTCCTCTTAAATAAGGCAGTGGTTAAAACATATTACTCTTCCATATTTGTGTCAGTGTCATCAAGTTGCTCAGAAAAATGGACAGGACGGTTACATTTTATGATGAAATCACACCACCTCCCAAAAGATGTGCTGTAGAATTTCAGGCATTTAGGAACAATCGAAACCAGTTTGTAATTAAAGAGCTTGCATTTTTCGATATATCAACTAATGTTGTAAATTATTTTCTATTTAAACCGCCTTACCCTTTTAGACTTTTGAACAGTAAGAGTGCAAGAACCAACATTTGGATAACAACACATCTCAACCACATCGAATGGGATGAAGGTTTTACACAGTACAAGGAGCTCCACAATATAATGCGTCACTACTGTCGACAGTACGACGAAATTTACACTACCGGAAGTGAAAAAACCAAATGGATCGAAAAATACTGTAAGTGTAACGTAACAAATGTTACACTAGACAAAGACTTTGCAACGCATTTAAACGGTCTATGCATCGGAGTGAAAAATCCTCATCATAAGAACACTAATTGTGCATTATCTCGTGCGTACAAGGTCGGTGCGTTGATGTCCAGCAACTAGTGGAGGGGGAAATACCACATATATACGTAACAAGACTTGTGGTATAATCATTCTTACCCAGCTCGCCACACGGGAAACATCTATTATCTCACCATGACATCGATGGAAAAATTGCAATCCCTAGCCGATAAGTTCAACCAACATTCAAAATCCGACCTCATAACTATAAAAAAATGCAGCGAACTACAAGAGAAGAAACACTACGCAGTTCACGCGATGAGGAAAATGGACACATCAGTTGGCGAAGCGGTCCTCGCTGTTCTTGGCGATTCACCGTACAAAGAAGGCGATTCACCAAAGTTCCAAGTCTACCTTCCGAAACGATTTGTCAGTGTGCTTATGAACGAGGACTTAGATGCTATTAAGCCAGGTTCATTCTACTTAGTCTCACACGGCCCTTCAGCGAACAACTCTACCGAGATTACTCTCCATGTAAATAGTTCATCTTAGTTTTACTCATGTTTACTCTTTATGTAAATAAATAATTGTAGTTTAGTTATTTCGTACTCATGTTTATTTCCGTAGGTTTAGTATTTTTATGTATCATTTTGCTTTAGCGATATTCAATTACATAGTTTTTTAAAAACCTCCTACGGTGACCTTGAAACAGTGCCTAGAGAACACGTGTCCCCCCCACCCCCCCCCCCACCCCTTCATGCATAAATACGCGGATTGCACGTCGCCAGTCGCCATTCTTCCCTCGACAGCGGACCTGCCGACATCAGCGATCCCCAAGACCCCGCACCGCCAAGCACCATGCAGTTCCAACTGGTCATTTGTGACGAGATCGATCTAGGAATTCTACATGAGACACTTCTACACTTAATAGCGGACCATCCACCGATACAACTGAAGGTCACCGTGGAGTTCGACAGCAATCTTTGCGGATGGGTAGATTCTTCGTCGTCGTCTTGTTCTCAACACGCCCCCGAATGGTCTCCGGAACCCACAGCGTCACCTACGATTGAAGTTGAAGTGTCAACAACCGAAAACGTTCCACCGGAAGAATCAACAGGCACCGACGACGGGACTTCGGATCCCGTGCACCCACCTAATGATGTGCCGCAAAACACCGGACCAGACCAAACAGAATAATTCAACTTACAACTCACTGTGGCTTATTGTCGTGTTTCCCAAATTTGTAAATTACTTAGCTATAACAAATTCTGTATTGTAGTTTTGAAAAAAATAAATGTTTTTTTAAAAACAACCCTAGGTGGCCTTGACCCACATTTTACAACAGTTCGGTAAAAACTTAAATTAGTTTCCAAGTCCAAATTCTCCGAACGGTAGTTTTGACACCGACGATACGGTAACCGCCCGGCACCGCACTGCAACTCCGACCGTCCCCCGTCGCACCGGCCTCTCCGCGGCGCCGTCGCGCCGTCCAACCCGACATCGTCACTTCAAAACCCACCCCTTTAAACCTACACGTCATCGCCTCAGTGACATCATCACTACGTAACACATCCGTCATCAAATACGTCACCAATACGTCAAAAACACGTCACACATACGTCACTATTACGACACTATTTTATCATTTTATGCTTATGTCAGCTGAGCTGGCTACCCCCAACGGGATCTACTGAAGAGAAACTGAAAAAACAAAATAACTCATCCACAATGGCTAGTGTTGGTACACTGGCCAATAAAGAACTTCACAATTAATTGACAATGATTTATCACATTGAAATATGGTGAATTAGCCTGAGAAAAATTTCAACTGGACCTTTTCCGAGGTTTTTTCCGCAGATTTTCAATAAAAGCAATTCCGCTCTGATGGTTCTGGTGGATTAAATTTCAAGGGACTCGTAACCAAGCCAGCTATTATATTCACCACCTTCCTCCCCTACATTTACATCACAAATGCTCAGTTATAGTTCTACCATATATATTTACCCTATTTACTTTTTAATAAATATTGAATTATAAACAAAAAAATATAGAAATATATGTTTTTCAATTTCATTTTAAGTAAATATATTTAAATTTGAGAGTACTAAATCGAAAAATATATATTTTTTATATTCAAATAAAATGAAACGTTTAAAAAACTTTAGTGCGATTTTAAATATTTTTTCTAAGTACTGTAATTTAATGGATGGTAAGGAAAACTTTTTTAGCAAAAAAATTAATAAGCCAATGAAATACCGTCGCTCCAACTTGCGCCATAGGCAAATATTCTGACGGTAACGAGATGATATTTGTAGAAAAAATAGTTATATAAAATAATAACTTATTTTTAATAAGTTATAAAAAATAAGTTATATAAAATATTTTTAGATTAAATGATTTCACCTTGTAATGAAATAAAATGAAAAATTCTTCACCTTGATGTTGAACGATACGCTTCATGTTTAGTTTGAGCATGTTGAAACTAATGCAAAACTAAATTATTTCATATATTTATCTAACAAACCTAAAAGTTTGTAGCATATTTTGATTTTGACTTTTTATGATGAGCCTGTGTAGTGTAGTTTAAAGAAATATTGTTTTCTGCAAGTGATTCGTACCAATTGTTGAGTTTATATCAATAATATAGGTTCTTAACGGTTTCAGTAATTGTTTATGTCTCACCATCTCTTTAAGAGCGTCGTCATCAAGCACATAAGGTCGTTAGAGGCCATAAGGTTTGTAGCCTGCTATTATCATGATCGTTAGGGTCTGGAATGTTATTTTCAGCCACTCTCTAAACAGCCTCCTTCAGCAATTACAACAGGTACAATACCTAAAAAGTCTAATTGTAAAAATCTTCGAAATAACACTAGCAAAAATAAATCGAAACAGTAGTTAAATATGTATAGAATGACATCACTGTTCATTGGTACCAAACTTATATGCGCACAATAGTATTCCTTAACTACTTTCATGTTTGAACATTTCACATATACATTTAAGATTTGTCTTTATTGGAAGGCACGGTAGGAAAGGAGATGCATATGGAGATTCTGAACTTGAATACTTAAGCATGTATACCGTGTGATATTTAAAAACCACATTGAAGTTACGAATTTCCTTGGTATTATAGTGCTTGGAAATGATTTTCAAGATTGTCTTTGAATATTTGGAGTACTTAAAAAGAGTTTATGAGAATCACTTTGAAAACTATCAAAAATCAGTTACCTCAGTAATCTAAGTAATTCCAGTAATTAGAAATTGGTTGCATATCTAATGCTGAATAATCCTAATATAATAGCCCGTAATAAAAGAGCAATTAGTAATTCTACTGATCCTAAAATCCAGGTAAGCTGTCATAAACTGCCAAATGTGTTAGCCATAAAATTCTGTAATTGCTTTCGTAATTGCCCGTTCGGAACGATGATAAAAGCTATTTGTGGTAGCGTCGAAATGTCACATACAGTCACTGGCGAACTAAAACCTGCCTGAGTCAAAGGGTTATTGAGCTCTAGCACCTGAGGGTCTTGATCGAACAAAAACAAAGGTGTGATGTCGCCGTCTCTCTAAACCATACCCCATTTAAAACACTAGACATACTCTAAATCTTTTTTTACCAGCCACCAAAGCTTTAATTATAGGGAAGATTACATAAGTAAAAGCTGATAACGATTTCGAAACATAACCGTAATAAATATATTTTGATACCTTTTTAAAGTATTTACTCAGCTGCGTTTGTTCCAATGTTAACATTATTTAGCATAATAGGTATTTTTTTATTGTTAAAGAATCGTCTTTTTCTTTTATCCTAACAATACAAATTCGTAATAGATAGTTTTCGCTATATTAATATTCAAGCACAACTCAATTTCATTAATACTTCTGTTATAGGGAGTTTTCTAAGCCGTCCACAACAGATCGAAGACAAACGGTTTGACATGCAAGGACAAAACAAAACTTTCACCCACTAACTCATACTAAGGAACAACTTTGAAATATTTTAAAACTTTTTAAAAAATCCAGGGTATTTCAGAAACCGGGGGTCATGCTCCACCTCAAAAATCTCAGAATTTTTAAATGTAAACTATATATACATAATTACGTAAGGGAAATTTGTGCGCCGAAATTGTGGGCGTTTGGTAAGTTGCAGGATGATGGAAGAGGGCTCAAATTAAAGGTCTTGATGCCAGGAACTCGGGAAAAATACTGAAATTTCTTGAACTTCATCAGAAAATGAGAAATAAAGTAAAATATCTACCATATGAAACGCATTGGGATCTAAAAACGTCTGTTTTATTTACAGTAAAATATCCTATGTTGTTCTTTAATTCAAAGTCACGTTCTGGTTATAAAAATGGTGTATCTAAAAGCCAGTTTACTATAAATATCTTTTGTAGAATTTTTCCCCTTAAACAATTTTTCTTATAAATCTAACACAAATAGTAAATAATGCGAGAACAAGTTATTTAATTTTATATTTCTTTACGTTTATAACAATCATTAGAAAGGCAACAACTTAACCTTTTACTAACTACGTTCTACATATTGATGTTTGCAGTATTGATGCAAATTGGAAGTTACACTGCCAAAATAACAATAGTGTATAAGAATTCCATTGTATTGTATGCTTTATGCTTGTTATTGTAGTACAATCCACGACAGTCTAACTATACAGCCAGCAGACGGTGGTTTCGTGGGCTCCAAGCCGCTGGAGAAAGTCGAGTGTTCTCCTAACCCTTCTTCACACAGACGGGGTGAGGAGGGACTCTACACGTGCACTCTGTGTCGGGCTGGGACTTGCTTGGACTCAGTTTGTCTCCAATCTTCATAATCACGTCCCCGAACTTGCAATGAGGTCCTGTAGAAACGAATAGCAATTAATGATGTAGGACGATGACTACAGGAAGACTACTCCTATTGTAAACGTTTTATGCATTGAGTTTTTGTGGAATAAAGATTTACATACCTGATTCATTATTCCTTGAGTCATCTTTTTCCGAGCTCACCGAAACGGCAGAGTCTGATTTATCCGCTGTAAGAAAAGGAAATACTTGATAAGTGAACAATCGGAGAAAATTACTATTAAATTTTCTATTTAAATTACTATTAAACAAAATCAGTCTCTCCTTTATTTCTGTTACGCAATGTCTGTTCCTGAAACGGTTAAGCAATTTTGGTAGTCGGATAAGTACAGTTCGATTTATACGCACAGACGTAAAATCATTGTAATCTTCCATGATTAAAGTGAAAATTCACTTAAGGATGATCATCTTTCAATTTGGATTCGATGACTCGAAAAGTTAAGGAGGAATAAATCAAAATTTAATACTAGTATGCTGTAGACCGCTAGTATGGGGTAATTCATGTCGATTAAGGCCAACTGACTCGTTTACCAGGATCAGTAATTAAAATTCAATGGATCAAAAAAAGTTGATTAAACAAACAAATCCTTCAAAAAACTACAGACTGTTCTAAGGATTGATCTAGCGACCTCTGAACTTGTAGTTGGACACAATTACCACTCCGCCCAGCCAATTACAGTGTACAGAGCAGCGACCGCAAAATTGTGTGGTGCTCAACCAGCTCCTACGAAAAATTTAGATTTTTTACATTTAGTCTTTCACTACAAACTGCCGTATTCGTATGTGAACAGTATTAACATCTATAATTAAAAACTCGATGCACTCACGACAACGCCATTCGATGGGACAGCAGCCGTCCTCGCGGAAGTATACGGGGATACACCCGTCAGCGATCTCCCGTCCGTAGTGCAGCTCCAGACTGCACTTGATTTTTTTGCAGAAAGGCTCAACCAAAGCCCCTGGAACATAAACCCTCGGGAATAGAACGGCACAAAACCTTAATGTTGGAAAATACTAAAGTATTATTTAGAATATTTCATTTAAAAAAATTTGTTTTGAATCTAGCTGTTACTGTACTTCTTGATTCCTGTATTCCTGTATTAATAAGAATAAATGATCGAATGGTGAAACCAAATGGTGAAAACCAAATTGAACCTCTGGTATTGTAATGTAATTCCGAGAAGAGAAGATATTTTATAAAGTGATAAACTATTTCGTGATTGAGAAAAATGTTTTATATAACAAAAATGTAATGGTCCTCATTGTGATAGTTGGGTCTCTTCAGCTAGTCAAAGCAAGACCACACTACAAATACAGGCCATGCTGCAGGATTTATGACGTCAAAGAAGTAGGCAGTCTGAGAGTCTGTCTGGCTCAGGACCCACAGCTCATCGGTTACTTTTATATCAAAATATTAAAACCTAAATAAACAAGTAGTATTTGACGTTTGGTAATAAAATGTAAACATCGGGTGTTAGTTCCATGCCTACTTGTGGTGGCGTGGCGCAGCGCTGGGGCCGCTGCAACATGGCCTGTTTTTTTCAGTGTGGTCTTGGTCAAAGTAGATAGTGTTAAGTATATTTCATCCATTGTGGTTTATTTGAGTTGTAATAATTAATTTAATAAACATATTTAATTTTCCCCCACCTACTATGTTTAGACTCTTTTTACTTCTAGTAGTGGGAGGGGAAATAATGATTTGTTTCCGATCGGGGGTAAGTGATTAGCTGTAGGAAAGTCTAAGAATTAAGCATGCAAGAACGTTGCAATAACCAGCTGATCGCTGGTGCATTCATGGTTGCAGCTACTCAGACGCAGAAGTTACTAGCAGAACAAAACAAAATGGATATTTCTATTACTTACCAGGTTGATAAAAAATTAAAATTTTAAAGTCAGGATATTTATTATTGCAGGTGAGAGAAGAAGATTTTGTGTATTTCCAGAGTCACATTGTATCCCTCGTGAAAGTTGTCGCCCGAGCTTCACTCGTGAGACAATGTTGTACTTAACTCACTCAACACACAAATAACTATTTTCCAGTGCCGGATCGCTGTTAGGAAACAGATTTATTCCCAGATTCCAACATCCTAACAAATATTGGCCGGCATCATCTTATTACCGCCGTTTTATCATGCCATTTAAGTGATCTATTACATTCAGTTTTGATATATTTTACCTGACCAAAGATGTCAACATCTGGTATAACAGTTTCATGACATTCTTATCACTTCTTAACAACATATTGACCATCGTTTAGGTCATAACGCTCACCAGTAAATCCTTCCTGACAGATACATTCGAGACAGGGTTCTTCATCGGGCCAAAACTTCTGGCCGAGTTGGTACTGCTGAGACTTGTACTGACAGACTGCCTTTGTAGCCTTCTGCTCGGGTGTCTCATCTGAAGCTAAACAAAGACCTTTGTTTTAAATTTTATGTTGATAGTGGTGAGTTTTATTATTATTTAGTTTGCTGACTTTTACTATCAATTAATAGTAAAAAAAAGTTTCACAATGTTCTGGGATCTGGAATCCGATCCCGACTTCAGGTAACCTAGAACGGAACCTAGAACATACCAGGATTAACTAACATATTTTTTGATTTGTAACACTAATCTTTTTCAAAAAGAAAGTATTTTACCTACGAATACAATACTTTTGATTGCTCAGACGAACGAGTTTCAGCCTCAGGCATCTTCATAATTGTATCATGTACGGTAAACTAACACATTCTACGCTGTCTGGTTCCCGTAGTCGTAGACACAAAAAAATCATTTCCATCATCTTTTGCACCCGAACTATCACTAAACGAGATAGAATCCCACGTTATACATGGGTGTGACAAAAAATCCTTCTCAACTTCCTGCCGGCATTGGCCACGGAAAACTTAAAATTACCGTGCACTTTAAATTATTGGTACCTCAAATCAGAAACTTCAATGAGGCTCCATGAACTCAGATATCCTCTGAGATTTCAATCTGGAAATATAAGGACTGATTTGTGACAAATATCCAATTTAACACATAAAAATAATGAGATTCTTAATAATTGAAGCCTGAAGATTTTTAATTAAATAACTATCCTTACTATCTTTATATTAATCTAGGATTTTTATTCTGAGGCATAAATCGATGACGGCTTACAGATTTCAACGCTTGAGGTGTAAAATGAAAGCTAATTTTACGTAGAATCATCTACGATCTCTAAAATGCTAGATTTTTGGAACAGTGGCGCTACCCGTAGCCAATGAAACAAAATATATTCACATTGCAGTAAAGTTTGAGTCTCAATAGCTCCTTAACCTGCAGCCAGAGCTAAGCAAACTTACGTTAGTATTTTTAAAAAAATCGTATTTAATGTCCTTTTAAAGAGTGTACATTTATGGGGCTTTCATTGGTAGTTATACGAGATATAACAATTTTAATAACACACTTAATTTTTTCCGGCGGCCGTTTGGATAACGTAATCAAAGGCAGGTCCTGACCTTTGATGATGATGGGACTGATTGACCTTCATTACAAATAAAAACCTAAAAACCCCCATCCTCCAAAAAAATTAATATTTTCCTTACTAATTATACAGGATATTATGGACTCGAGACCTATAAATGTCTAATATTCAGAAATCACAAAGAAAACAGCAAACAAATCTTACGGCAGACTTGGCCGACGCTGCAGCACTTGTCGTGCGAGTAGGTCCTGTAGCAGCCGGGGGGCGGCGGCCCGTGGAACAGCTCTGGACACTCGATGCTGACGCAGTTAAAGGACGTCCTGATATAACAAAAATGCATCTTAATAGGTTAATTAAACGATAACACATCATTTTGACATAGAGGACTGTACAACTACATTTATAGAGAAAAATATCGGGGGTCGTGGAGGAATTTTTTCAGGCTATTCTGATATCAACACTTTTCTTTAATACTTATTATCCATTAGAAAGGGGAAGTATTTGGTGAAACCTGCATTTATTATGAAGCAAAATACTGACTGATGGAACCTGCACAAATTATCACATTCTGGAATAATAGTCTAATTCCAGCTAGGTTAATTATATCCAGACTAACTTTGTACACTTTCAACGGAATTTCTAGAATGAATATTCGTTTGAATTATCCGAGTTGCAATATTGTACAGATTATTCTTTTAATACATGTAATTCCGACTTAATATGAGGATTTATATCATATATTTAATTTCGTAAGGCGACTCTTTGCGTCAAAATTGTAGGCGTCTGGCAAATCGTAGAAAGATGGGAGAGGGCTCAAATAAAAGGTCTCTATTCCGTGATGGCGGGAAAAATAAAGAAATTTCTTGAAATTCACCAGAAAACGAGAAATAACGTAAAATATCTGCCATTTAAAATGCATTGGGAGCGAAAAAACGTCTGCTTTGTTTACGTAAAACATGTGATGCTGATACTTGATTGAAAACCACTTGGTAGGTTTATGCTAGATATCAATATCAGCAGATTCAGTTTGCTATGAAGAAATTTTGTACTATAGTAAACTAGGATTGTTTGAATTTTCCCTTATAAGGGGCTTTTAGCCCCTTCAAGCCACTAGTCTTTTAATATTTCTATATTACTCACCCTTTGCTGTAGTAGGACTCGTCACATCGACAAACAGCTATGCAGTGATCGTCAAACTGCTTGAGATCCCCTGACCCTTTCTCATACCCCTGACCCTTGTAGTAGCACTTGCTTGTATCCCGCGTTTTCAACTTACCTGCAAAGAATGTGTAGTTTAAAACATAAAATTGTTTCATAACGTAAAAAGATTACCACAAAGAATTATGTACCAACAAATAATTTTCATGCTTAGTTCTGAACTATTTATTTTATTAGATGTCTACACTACTAGACATCAATCTTAAAAATTGTATTCCTGTTTATCTCTCATTAGCGAATTTCCAATGGAATTATGAACACATATTATCATCATTCAACGATCACCATCGACCATTATCATCACTCGGAAGGTGGCTCTGAGGCATGGGACCATGATAGCTTTTAGTTTTAAACCCTCTGAGGCAAAAACACCATCTGTTAAAACCTTTATATATTCATACGATGGCAAATTTCGTCCGATTTTCTTCAAATTCGGTAGACAAATTTCTTTCTTTAATATGTAAGTCAAGTTCGCTGGGAAAAAACAGGAGCATTTTTTAACCCCAGTTTTGGGGGATAATTTCCCCAAATATGGGGTTTTACCCAAAAAAGGTAATATAAACCCCAAATGTAAATTAAATATTTATTTTATTAAATACTAGATGTTACCCATGGCTTCGCCCAAGGTCGTAGATTAGAAGAGAATAGTACTATTACTATATTATCAGGTTGTCATATTGCCTGTAGAACCAAGCGGTTAAGGGTTTTCAGTCTACAAAAGACGTCACGATCCCAGCTGTAGGTTATAGGTTACTGGTCTTTAAAATACGTCACGATTTGTTTAAATATTTTACTGATATAAGCTGAGTAGTATTATTCTTCTCTTCTCTCCTCTTCTTCTCTACAGACCTTGGTTACAGCTGACTTACATAATATGAAAATCAAACTCACAAACGTTCGCCCTTGAAAGATAAAAAACTATAGAAAATATTAAACCCTTTCCCGTCATAGCACAAAAATAACCGATTTATGAACGAAAATGTGAATTTATTAAACGTAGCACAATGTCTTAATAGTTATCTTTGTACTGAGTGAGTAAAGTACAATATTCTCTCACGAGTGAAAATTTTGGCTGAAAAAACTAAATAAGTAACGAAAATATAGGAAAATTAATCATAACAACTGTTCTTAAACAGCCATCTGTCAAAAGTAATGTTTCAGCGTGTTGAATGATGACTGCTTGAAGTATTAAAAGAGAGTTTATAAAAAGAGAACAACATTGATTTTTCTAGTGTGACTCGGTCCACCGTGTACTAGGTAATTTAAGCCTTAAAATTTAAATACGCTCCGTCATGTCAGCGTGCTGCGGAGTACTCGTTAGACATATCATCGGGGGCTTCACACATACGCGATACGTCGCCCGTCGCAACCAATAAAGAGATCGACAAACAAATAATGTGGCCAAATAATAGTCCCATGCTGATAGTAAAATTTTGTATAAGTTTTCTACAGTAAAATACGGTGAAATAGTATAATTTTTTTACTACTATGGTAAAATATTTTAACAACACTTACTGCAGTCGTAGCTTTTGGGGCAGCCATCTACCCCTAGCTCGGCAGGTGTGCATCCCAACTCTTCGTAGTAACCCTTCTGACTGTTACGGCAGACTCCTGCAACGAAAATAATGAAAATAACGTTTAAAGGAAATAACAACTGGTTTTAAAATTCAAAATAAGTATTTAAGAGGAGAAAGGACACTAATTATATGACATTGTGGTTGGAGTTTTGGGGGGATTATGTAATAACATGTCAGACATTGATTGAGGCCCCAGGAATGCTGCACTCTTCTTAAATTTTATTTTTAATTGATGACCAAACCACCAAAATTAGCTTTTCTATGGAGTACACATTAGTTAATACAAATATCTGTTTTAACACGTTCAGGTCCCTAACTGGCTCCACTTTGGTCCACATTAGAGTTAGTTTCCAATTCAATCTCCAACAACGATTGCAAGTCTGGCCTGAAGTGAAGTGAGTTTAGGACCTGACGCTTGGGAACAAATTTTTTGATTGATTTAATATAAATGAATCTATGTTATTCATTAATATAAAATAAATGAATCTAGACATTACAAAACCTAGATATTATGTAATCGCATTTAATAAATCTTTAACCCAGTTGTTCTGAAACCTGGGCGCTTAGAAGCATCTATTTTTTTATTTATTAAAAATAACTAATTTGGATGATATGAAACCTAATCTTCATGCTTGAGCTATCATCATGGATCTTTAAGGTTTAAACATCGTGGGGCCCAGCAAATGTAAACTTTACATTTGCTGGGCGTTTTAAAACGTACCCTAACATGTTATTTCGGAGTAATGCACAACAAATGAAATACAATATTTATTTATCAGAAATTAAAATTTGAAATACATATCTTACTTTTGTTTATATCTAAAAATGTGGCGGTTTCTGTAAAGAGCTTCAGATTTTCGAAGTGAACGTTAGGTGAGGTGGTGAATACAATAGTTGGCTTTGTTACGTCCCTTTAAATTTAATCCAGCTTAACCATCGGGGCGAAATCGACTTGGTTGGAAATCTGCAAAAAACTTGGAAAAGGCTCTGATTCAATTCTTTTCTACGTGACTTGGTTTAGTTTTATTTCATCTACTTAATTCATTATAACCAACTGAAAAGTCTCCTACCTATTTATTTCCAAATTTCAGGCGCAGTGGATGTGTAGTTATCTTAAGAATCTTAATGTGGATATGTACTTACTGCTGTATAAAATATACAGCAGTGAGTTTTCTGTTTTGTTTATGGGATATCTAAAACATAGGCTGGTTGGTGTAGTGGTTATAGTGCCCACCTACAAACTAGCCGGATCGATCCCGAGAAAAGTTAGTAGCTTTTTGAAGGGTTGTTTCTGGAGCCAGCTGCCATTGGTTGTTGGGCTATTAATTAACAATCCTGTCTAAGGAACGTGCCAGCCTTAGTCAGTAACAAGGCTACAAGATCGCGCCACTATCATCACGATCATCATACTCATCCTTCACTCATATTCAGGGTAACGTCCTCCATGAGGTACCTGTCTTATTAAGAATGATTAAGAATATGATTAGTTTGATGAAATATATTATATAAATAGAAATTATTAGTTACATACCAAAAATAGATTAGTTTGATGATATATATTATACAAATAAAAATTATTAGATACATACCAAAAACATATAGATCCTCATTAAAAGAATATAATTAGTTTAAAAGAGTATTTTATACCAATAAACATTATTTGCCTCTTACCAACAATGTATAAAGCGTTATAAAAGGAATAAACCAAATTGAATCAAACCTTTAGTAATGAAATAGAGTAAAACGGCCTACGCTGAGTGGGCTATATTTTGCAGATTCGCCGCTCACTGTGATGCGTTTTGATCTTGTGCCAACAAATCTTGTTTGCACTTCAATATATTTATTCATTATTATTTTTTCTCCAGAACTGTTTTATAGAAATATTCTAGGTTACGTACCTTTCAAAATCAGTCAAACCACTCTTTTAAGTTTCGTAAACAATGTACATTTCCGGATATAGGACCCCATCTTCCGGTTGCGAATAACATTAACACAACACTTGTCCTCATATATATCTTTTCTTTTTTTGGAGTCCAACCACAGCCGGCACATGTACTGTTTTTAAAATAATAATCATAAATGAGCATTTGTTTGTAAAGTTGTACTTCTATGCTTTAAAAGTACCCAATGAATTTTAATATTTGACGGTAAGTGTCGTGTTCATGTACTGTACAACTTGAAGGTGGGATATTATATTCCAAATTACACAAAGTTCACAAGATAAAAAGATATTTTGACTGAAAGGTACGGTGCCTAGTATATTTTAAAAACACATTGATTGAACTATATTATTACCCATTACATTGAAATCCACCTCAAAAAAGTAAACTGATACTCAAACATAGACAATATTGTCCACGGGGTTTTTAATTCGACTGGAGACAAAATAGGAAATATATTCAAACTTCTATAAAATTGCGAGTTAAAGGAACAAACGTGTACGTGTACACACATTATTTAAAAATAATAATTTATTTTATCACTAAAGTCCAAAAGCAACTCTTTCGGATTCAAGCTCAAGTTCAACCTCCAATGCGACACCAAGGTCGCTAGTTTTAGGAAGTCAGTTATTTTGAGTCATGTGTTGAACGTTTTTTTCATCTTATTGCAATAAGTAAAAGTATTAAGGTTAAGACTTAGTAAAATTCAAATTTGACCCCATGTGTTCGATGGTTTTTATGTTGATAAATTATTTAAAATAAAATAAATCGGTCAACGACGATAGGGTCTAAGAGCTTAAAAATAAAATAAAATAAATGTTGTGCGAATATTTTATTAGCAATCTTGCAGTTGTCGATAATGGAGGTCTGGATATGAAGTGGTTGGTTATATATTTACATAACTAGTTGTAAACAAGTTATTTAACGTAGCAAATGAATATTTAAATCTTTTCCCTGTCAATGATGATAATGAAGGTCTGGATATGAAGTGGTTGGTTATATATTTACGTAGCTAGTTGTTAAAAACGTTACATAACTTAGCATGTTTGCTTCAGCCTCATTTCGGAGTGAAATATTATCCTTTTAAGAAGCGCGGTACACATTTTTCCATACTCATCTAAACCTTAGTAAATTCGTTTTTGTGGTACAAAATAATGGACCATAAACCAGGTAATGATCCGCAGGAAATAGGGGACTAAAATGATTGACCGGAACCAAGCCGTAAACAACCAATGCGGGATACCGTGCCCTAACTGCTATGTCTTTTAAATGCTTTCTCCATGGATCAATGACTTCAGTCAAGAACACCTGCCTGCTCGCTCGAGGACACGAGTTTTCACTTTCCTTTGGTGAGGTCAATGCCACTTCCGGTGATAAAGGATTGCCAACTCTACTCTGTTGCGTGACTTAGGAACTAAACGACATTGATGCATTTAAAATGGATTTACTAATATAGTATTAACGAACTCGTTTAATCGTGTCTGACGCTGAACAAACTGAAGAGAAAATGCCGCAAAAAGTATATTATGGACCCAGCTTCCACTTGCCATTGGGCTTTGAATTGAAATGTCGACTTGCAGCAATAATGAAGTTAAGTTTTATAATTTTTGTAAATAGAAAAATAGTTATTCATAAATATTGCAAATTAATATACAAACACTGTTAGGACTGATTAGATCTGCAAGATATTGTAATGGAAAAGTCATAATTATAAAGTTTCAAGGATTTTTATTTGTTGTGAATTTCTAAGGTAAACCTATCCATTATTATTTTGAACTCCTTACGTCATACGCTGTTGTCGATCTTATATTTAAGTATGCAAACGCCACTTTTACCATTAAAAATTAATTAAATGGAAGATTTTAGGTTTTGTACAATCCTAAAACTGGCACTGAACATCAAGCGTAAACAACAGGAAGAGATAAATTTATCTAGAATCAAGCAGATAACTATTGGCCAAACACTAAATTTCCATGTTTGTAATGGCAAGCACTTATCAGTTTGCATTGCTAATACATCCAACGTAATCTCTGTGTAAATGCCACAAATGTATTCGCCACACTCCTGTGTTTTTCCCTTACTCACAAATTTGCCTTTTTGATGAGGAAACCACTTTTGCCTTGTTCTGTCACATTGCGGAGGGGGGAAGTGATTGACATATTGTTAAAGCTATTGGCAATCTGACACAAAAGGTTTTTGTTTACTGAAATTTGTTTACAAGGCGTCAACTTGTTGATATACGTCGTTCTAAAGAACATAAACTGATGTTTATTTCTATAAAGACTCATAAAATCAATCATGTATCAGTCAATCGAAAAAAACCCTATAATAATTTCATTAGTTAATATAGAGAGTGAAAACGACCCATCCGTTCCAGTATTTGCATACAATTCACTTGTCATCCGCAATACTTTGAAACATGGCTCTGAAGATAATTAATTGTAAACATTATTTTAGCTTATGTTCATGCTAAGATTTTTAAAAGTAATGGGAATAGAATAATTCAAGCCGAGAAAATATCTCACTGAATAGAGTAAACCAACCATAGCTTATTCTTTCACCTCCTTTAGTACCGGCAGAGAACAATCAATTTGATTCTCCTCTGTGGTACTAGCTATTTTGCTTTCTACTTAATTCCTTTTTTACTACAAACTATAAAGTTTTTGTTCAATTGTAAGTCATTTAATTTCTAGCAATTCAACATTATTATGATGAATTTTTATCTACTAAGGTAAACATATTTTATAGCCTTGTAGTAATGAAAGTTTGAATTGATTTTTCTTCGCATTCATGGTCGAAGTTGTATATAGCTAAGCGTCCACTCGAGTTTCATCAGTAGCCCCCTATTTGCTAACAATATAATTTATTACCACAATTCTTTAAAAAAATTACCAAAATATAACAAAAACTATTGAAGCAACCTTGCATCAATTTAATTCTTTATTTAGTTTTTCATGGCAAAGTCTGGAATATATTAAATAACTTCTATATGATTTTATTCAATGTAATGAAACTTTGCAGTTGTGTATCAGTCATAAATAAATAGAATTTTTTCATTTTCGCATGACCAATGGACGAACCAATGGACGCTGGAAGTCTTGAAATTCTTAGATGTAAGCATACCTCGAGTTGTAACTAATATTAAAGGTCTTAATTAGTAGATCATAACAGCGCACACCGCGTCTCAAAAGGATAATCCAATCCTAAGTTACAGCTCCTCAAAGATTTTAATGTTGGCCATTGAACTCATATATGCTAAAATTGAGTATAAAAGTCTAATGACTAATAGTGCACCTGGAACAATATAATTGGTTTTGGATAATTGTATTTCTCATTAAAAAGGAAAATTTGAAGTATTAAAAACCTGCAATTAAATTACATTGTTTTGAGTGCTCTAATTAGACTTTTTTCCATAAGTCAAATCTTTGAGGAGCTGTAACTTCTGATTGGATCATCCTTTGAGATGCAGTTTGCGCTGTTATGATCTACTAATTAAGACCTCTAATCCTAATCTAAGCGTACAACTCGAGGCATGCTTAAATTTGATAATTTCAAGACTTCCAGCGGGGCCGTCCCCTCATCGTGCGAAAAACTACGAAAATACGCCTAACAGTTGCTTGTAATAGATACACAACTGTAAAGTTTCATTACTTTCTGAAAAACAACATAAAATTTATTTAATATATTCCAAACATTTGCCGAACCCTGTATATTTTTCAGTATTATTTAGTCTACGACAACTAATACTAATACATTTCGTTTAGTCAAGTGAAATATATTTCCATTAGTCGTGACCAAAAGTAACACATTTTTAGTAATCCTCTCTATTCAACCTTAAAACACTTTATAATGACAAATGTTGTAAATGATCTGGATTTATTCTGAAAAGAATACAATTTTTAGAGAATTGAAAACTAATGTTATTTTCTTCCCTAGTTCATTGCCTGTACTTATAGTGGGAATTTTGAAAAAGTGATGACGACCTGTGTTCTTTTTTTTCACAACAATGATTTCAAGAGGCTTTTGACGTAAAAGACTTAATGTTTTTAAACTGATTCATCAGTATATATACATTAAGTTTGGTTGTTAAAGCATTAGAAACAGTGCATTGCTTGTTTCTACAAGTTCATAGCTTATTTTTCACTATACGACTGAAGGACCCCCACCCTCCCCTCTCCTTTTAATTAATATAATATTAGATTGGTTTTAGCGGATTGTAGGTATGAATAAGCTTATTAAATATTTTCTAAAATTTAACTAAAACCCTATTTGAGAGTGTGTTTACGTTTTACTTTAACAAATGCCATGATTTCCTATATTTTTGGGGGAATTCAAACAAACTAACTGATGTAGTGACTATGAACCAACTACATTGCCTTACTCCGATTGCCTGAATTACATTTAGGTTCAATGAATGATTTGACTTTCAATGTAGGTTAAATGTCTAATGAATTGTTATGATCAAGTAGAGGGTAGTTAGTAAATATTGCTGAATTACCTAAATAGACAATTAAATTAATATCCTTTGTACCTTTCTGAGTTTCTTTTTAGCTGGGTCTCACGTGAATTCTAGCAACATTTAGTCATATATAAATGATTCTATTAATAAATAATCCACGAGGTTCTACGATTACCTGCCTTCTCTTAAATGGATGCAATAAATGTTTATACTTTATCCTGATATTTTATTTAGAGGCCTATTAACGTTATTTTTTCTAAAGTGGGAAACCTCTTTTATAGGGTGGACCAACTTAATTTGCTGTTTTAAGGCCTCAGACTAAAAATGTAACTAAATTCTCATTTTTCTCCATTATTACACTTATTTGGCTTCATAGTCAAGAGAAAAAGCTCCTTAATAGTTTAGCTCTCGTTGCTAACAGGTTATCGTGAAAAATCGATTTATAAACATATAATTTCATGCTTGGAATATTGAATAGTCAGAGAATTACGAAAAGAAATGTGTTGATTTGATTTGAAATTTCTCAACATATTCTGAGCGTGTTTTATAGCAACTTTTATGGCTACGACCGGTAGGCCGGTAAGTGTTGTTCAGCAGAATTCCATTTTCA
Organism: Flexamia atlantica; assembly: GCA_035578135.1. NCBI lineage: Eukaryota > Metazoa > Arthropoda > Insecta > Hemiptera > Cicadellidae > Flexamia > Flexamia atlantica. The sequence continues at coordinate 47,594,703 of JAQJVK010000002.1, read as the reverse complement.
AGACATTTATGGCAGTTCTTTAGCTTGTGTAATAGTACATTCCGTTAATAGTCCGGAAAGTGGCCGTTATGAGTACGAGATAGTGTTTCAGTTACGAGGCGAAGCCGAGTAATTTAATTCTACGAGCACGAGTAATTTAATTTAAATCGAGCACCGGTATAGCACTTTATTCCCTCCACATCCAAAATATAATGTTATATATAATATATATATATATATATATATATATTATATATATAAATGTTTTATATATATAAATATTTTATATATATACATGATTAATATATAGATCCACACCCTAGTAAATGAAACGCTTTGAAGAAAATAAAATAAAAATTATGAATACTGTACATACGCTAGAACTCAAGTTAGATTAAACATAAATAAAGAGAGATTTTTGTGTAGCATGAATTAATTTTATCGCTCATTTTATAGTATAACAAACAGCAAAAAAGTTCTAAGAATTGGCATAACAAATTCTAAAGTAACACGCTAAATCCTCGGTTTTTCGCTTGTTGCTACTTGCCGACTTTTCACTAGAAAGTACTACTAAGACTTAGCCCACTAACGATGCAAATGACAACCTGATCGAGTATCGATTTCACCTGACCTTTAACACAATATTAATCAGGGTCTTATCGGCATTCTCCTACTTATAAAGCGAGTATGTTTTTTCCCCGCAAACCAACCCATGTATTCTGTTAGAGTTGATGGCAGTGATGTCAGTAAACCTGGACAGCCTTGACTATGCCCTTAGACTGTGAAGTAATGACAGTATGATAATTCTCAAAAACGATCTACAGAGAAACCGGGTTTCGACCATTCACTTTTAGTACCTACTGTTAAACGCGTCAAAAATTGTTGTACAGTTACAATTTTTCTTTCCTAAAAAACAAATATAGTAAAATATGATTAGAACGTTGCAGTATAACAGACCTGCCGCAAGTGCGAAGAACGCCGTCGCCAGTTGCAGTGAGGTCCACATGGTCGCAGAGTCGGAGTTTCACTGGAGACGAGGTTATATCCGGAGGCTACAGCCCCCCCCCAGCGGAAGGCGAGGACTTGCTCGTTGCACCATCACTTGTCATCCGGGCTGCGGGTGGACCTTGCCCTTGACTCCTGTCGACACGTGAAGTGATCCGTGAGACGCAACCACACAAAAGTTGGTTAAAAACTTTCTCGCTTCATGAGCATGAACATTTTTTATTCATTTGTTACTGTAAATCCAATTCATTGCGGAAAATTTATCAATTGGATATTCCAGCAAAGCATAGCAATAGCTTAGGCTGTGTTACTAAATATAAATAATATACGAAATGGGAGTCCTATATTATGTCTAATATTAATAGACATAATCAGCACTTTCAACCAAGTACTATGAAAATATTATAATTATATTTGGAAACATCAATACATACTATTATTGTCTTACCACTGTGCTAACATTTTTGCTTTCTGCTTTTAGCCAGTTCTGCAACATACTCATAAATACAGACAATGTTCTTTCGTGTAATTGGAATGATCGACATCCTGGTCTTATTTCTATTAGAGTTTGACAATTTTTTTAAAAGGATTTTAATTCAAGTAGAATGCAAAACAGGGAGTGAGTCGGTTCATTACAAGAATAAAGGGTATTGTTAAAACATTCGTGCGGCGCCACGGGGACCCGAAATCGCGACATTGCTACCGTGGCCTCAAGTCGAGCTGGTAACCCGTCACTATTGACTAGTTGGTGACCCGTCTTTTGATGATTACAGTACTAATTTATAAAAATTATGATTACGTACCTTTCAAGAGTTTTTTTGTATTTTTCCCTAATTAATACAGTAGAAATTGGAAAATATACTCCAAAAATCTCTATTGTCTTAAAACTTGACAATACGATGATTGAAAACTTGTCACTTTTACACTTTGAATAAGTAAGTACTTATACAAAGGATGTATGACACAGATAAACTGGTTTTAAAACCATAACCGAAAAAGTATTCTATCCCTTTATGCTTAAAAGGAAGAAAGTAACAAACTGCATTAAGCTTACAATCGCAACAGTATGGGACAATGACTCTTTCTAATCGCTCGTAATAGGTTGCTAGTTACGGTTAACTAACATGCAAGAAGTGAAAGCATTGCTCCTTTGTAATCAGTAAACATAAATATTAAGAGAAGGTAAGGTTTTCTATCTAAGATCAGTCGATGCGATTGGCTACAGATATCATCTTAAAAGAAAATGTAAGAATTGGACAAATATATTTTAAAACTGTGACATAATACATTATACAGCATTATTTGTATTATTTGAACCCATGACGTTTAATATTTTGGTTCGTTGAACCATATGATTTTTTAACCAACTTTTGGAATCAATTTTAGCATCAGTTGCTCAATATTACCTCCACCTCCACTAACGAGAGGTCGGCGGATGTTGACGAGATGTCAGACGTCGTTATGTCAGTTTAACTGGAAAGCAAACCTCCCACGCTGGAGGATACTAGAACCGGCGTTGCCTTTGAAATTGCTTGATAAAACTCGGAACAGAAACATAGGAACCAATGTACAACTTAAATTAAAAGTACAAACTCTGCTTAAAACAATTTTATATTGATTTTGCACAGGTAAAACGAAATATCCACTTTGACGAAATAACCACTCTCTTTGAGTGCCTAAGAGAGATTAATTTTCTGTTAGGGTAAATAGAATAGCAAACTAGTCCCATCTGGATATCCGCTCTAAAATCAATTTTGACTTTGCTTATTGGATTTAGAAATAATTTACTTTAACCTGATTCTAAACTATCATGCCATCCATTCAACATATTATAAGATGAATTTTTACATCGAGAAAATCATACGAAAGGTGTTAGTATTTTTTTTGTTGACAAGCAATATCTTATTTCTGTTAACTGATTAGTATATCATAATCCTTCAAAAAAGGTAGTTGGTTAAATTAGTGAGTCCTGAGTTAAACTTTGAAAATGTATATTTATTTCAAAAACACCGACATAACCGGAACTAAACTTACATTTAGTTTACTAAGCATTTCAGGGCAAAATATTAAAAAATCGTTTCTTATAAAACTTGAAATAGTATATTTCACAACAAGGGCAGAAAATGAGGTTTTGCAGCTCGAGATTGGGTTTCAAATTCGAGACGAAGTCGAGACAACGATCGGGAGCTGCAAAACCCTTTCGGCCAAGGTGCGAACGAAATTTTTCACCACAATACACAATGAAATATACCCTATATCACTTTAAAAATCTGATTATTTATTTGACAAACGCGAAAACAAAATTTGAGGTTATGAGCGAGGATGCGACGTCTTTGTCATGGTTTAAACAAACACAGCTTTGAAAATCATATGATATCCTCTTTCGATCCTTGTGAATAATAATTATGTGATGTTCTCACGTTGTTTCAAGCAAATGAACGATCAGCTGACTTTCGGCTCTAGAGCCTTCTGACGGAAAAGAGCTGGTTTCGGCCGCCAAATGACGTTTGTAAAACAGATGAATACGTCGTAGTGTGATGGAAAACATTTGCAAATGTACGACTTTAAAAAAAGTATGCAAATTTAATTATTCTTATGATAAAACATCTTTGCTAGCAATATTGATGTAATATTTCGGGAACGAATATATCATAGAGGTATACATGATATATTGCAGTTGCAAGTGGTGACCTTCCAACTGAAAAGACGAAGAGATTAATTCACCCTTCGGTCGTAAATAATTGTACTCCTTTATTGGCAAGAAGACCTGTGGATAAAATTAATTTATTGAATCATAGAAACATCCTGTCAGGGTAAACAACGTTATGAAAAAAGCATTTTTAATAGATCTTAAGTCAATTGTTTCAGCTTCTAAGCCTTTTACTTCTTTTCCAACAATTAAATTTTTATTTTAATAGTTTTTATGGTGCCAAGTACTACTAAAATTGGGTATGATTTTGAAACTAATTAAAAACAGTCGGTCTATTAATAAATATGTATTTGAAATGACCTTATAAAAAATGAATGCGTTAAATACGTTTACCTAGTATATATGTTTGTTATAAATTAATAATATGTTGATCCTAATTTTGATTTGTTTGGCTGTAAAGCTTTAAATTCTTGATCTTAATCTTTTCACGATCTTTTCTTCAATTGCTTAAATTAACAGTATCTATTATGCCCCTGCGCCCTATAGTATCCTATTATGGTTTCATTCAGTACTTAGTAATTAAAAGATTCATTCTTAAAGCCAAGCAGGCAAACTTGCTTATTTCAGCTGTTAATTGACGGGAAGCTTATTACTAAACTTTAAATGAGGCATAAATGTCGATATTGAAGTAAAAAGTTTGCTGATCAGAAAGGTTTTATAACGAACAACCTTCTTGGAAACTTTTTAATTCATTCTGATACCTACGATTAATTTGCCATCGTTAATTAATTAATTACTATTGGTTTTTGAAGTCAAACATTAAAATGTTCATTTATGCTTTGTAATCCGGCATGTAAATTATGACATAATAGCTGATAACTCGGTTCCACCCGTTGAAAAACTTTCTTCTACTTAGTATTTAATATTTTTTTATCTGATATATAAGTATATTTTGATTAGGATTTTTGCCATCATTGATTCATCAGTGATGAATCAGTGATGGCAAATGTCCGCAAAAATCCTAATCAAAATATAAAATCACCATCACCAACAATGAATTTCAAACAAAGAATTGATATATAAGGTTGTCATGATAAATTCATAAGCTTCCCTATGGTTTAAAATTGAAACTTAACGTACCGAATCTCTAAGTAGAACACATTTTTAGTTCCCATATATAGCCCACATGACGCGTGCATTTCAAATTTCAGCGCGGTAGGTCTTGTGGTTGTCCGTAAGAAATCCACGGAGATTGGTTCTCCTTTATAATATACGAGTAATATAGAGAATATATATATATATATATATATAGCAAGTACAAGGAAGGTTAAATAAGCAAAGTAATGAGTTAAGAGAAATGAAAACTCGGTGAGCAAATAATAGTATATTACGTTACTAGGCCGGGAAGTACTGTTTTGCTGGACGAGCATGATAGTACCCGCGCGAGCGAAAGGAGTGCGGGATTTTCATGCGAGTACGGCAATACTTGCCGGCCATGTAACGTACGATATTTTTCATCATACTACGCAGAAAAAAACATATCTTCAATCATAACGTAGTCCTTGCATAAACATACGTTTCTCAATCCTTCAAACCTAACCTATAACAAACAGAACAAACATTAGCTACGGATGCAGTGCTGCCACTACATAGACTAAAAAGTAACCAATAAACAAGCATTAAACGTCGGTTTGCTGATGCAAGTCAGCCGATTGTTTACTTCCGTTCTTTCCGGCCTAGGTCGGATAAGAGTTTATCCGGCCTAGGCCGGCAATGGGTAACTTTCGAGCCAACAAAAAGGAACTGAAAACAGCTGTTTCTGTGTAAAAAAAATATTTTCCCAAACTCGTTCGTTACGCTCTAAAATCATACTTGCCCAAAAACTAAATGTCCATAGTTAGTTTATTTTTTAAGGTAGAAGGTTGTAAGTGAGGTTAAATTTACCATATATTTTACGTATAATGAAAATATTTAGATAAAAATACGATATTATTTATGGATTATCGAAAAAAATTAAATTCCACCATATACTCAATTTATTTTTAATTTGAAAGATGTTTTTGATCTGATCACAAAAATCTTTCACATGTAACATTTTCCTTATAAAATGAGTTTGCATTTGAACAAAATGTTTTTTTTCACTCATGGTAATGTGTTGTAATGAACTGGATTTATTATAAAAGTGATAAGTTTGGATAACAGTTGATTAGTACTTATCAGCTAATCGGCTGGAAACAGCTGGTTGTCAGCGAAAAGCTGCTTTACGGACAAACACACATTTGCATTTTTTACAATTAAACAGAAAACTAAAACATGCATACTCATTCCCATGTGATTCTTAAGAAGAAAATTGCTTTATGCTCAATTTTAGCTCAGGCGAGGAATGCTCAAAAAAAGATAGAGAGAGAAATGCATGGAACATAATTTTTCACTTTGTAACTTTGTTTGGGCTAGTTAGAAGGTAAATATAGAGGTGAATATACCAAAAGCCCCTTCCGTAGCCATGAGCAGGGGGAAGAAGGGGAGTTTTTGGTACCATTTTTTGGTTTTTCCTAAATATATCCTGTAATAAAAGCATATAATATGTTCATTTCGGTCCAACCATTTACAAAATAAACAGATAAAAGAATTTATTAATATCTTTAACAATATTCCTCCTATAAATAACATATGTTAATTTATTTAGAAAATAAACACCCAATAGAGCAATGCCTTTTTACCTAAAGGAAAATAAACAACACTTATGAAATCTTGACAAAATTTCCAGTAATTTGACAACTCAATATTAAAAACTAGTCCAATGTAAAGGCCTTAATGAGCTTATAAAAAAAGAACAGTAACTACATAACAATTTATTAAAAAATAACTTTTTTATGAGCTCACCAAGCTTTTTATTTAGTAAAAATTTTTATGATCGAGGTGTCAAGTTACAGGAAGGTTTGTCAAGATTTCATTAATGATTTTTTTCTACTTTACTTTAGGTGAAAAGGAATTGCTCCATTGGTAATTTATTTTATACAAAAATTTACTAATACTAATTAACTATGTTTTTTTTTAATTAATGAATAGGGAATACCAAAAGTTGATTGTTTTCAAGATAGTCAGGAAAAATCTAAAAATTGTACCTTTTGACCCCCTCCTTCCTTTAATCAATGATCAATGACTGCGGATGGGGATTTTTGATATATTCAAAGTTAAAAGTTACAAAGTCAAAAATTGCGATCCAAAATTTTCCCCCAATACCTTTCTGTTGCCTTTCTGTTACCATTAGGATTTTAAGTTGATTTTAAATTACTTAAGACTCCGTTCAAGTTATGAAGACTCCGTCTTGGGCATGAAAATTGTCGGTTATTCATATTTAAGTGCTTGTGATTTTAGCAAACACATAAATGTAAAGTTTAAATATATTGTTAATAGTATTTAAAAAGGTGTAATAATATAGGCTCCAGACCTGTTTTTAAATTACCAAAATAAATAAAAACAAAGAATATGACAATGTAGGTAAACAATTTTAACCCTTAGTAATCAGATGGTTTTTATTGCAAACCAAAAATTCGGAATCGTATGTTAAATACAGGGTTTTTTTTACGCAACCCATTTTTAAGATTGAATAATGCAAATATCAATATGAAATGAGTATTGTTTTGTCGATCTTTACGTTTTGTACAACCTATTGTTTAAGTCTGATCACATTTAGTTCACATTATGTGTTCAAACAATCCGCCTTTGGCGTTTGTATAAAGTTGTGCTCTCTACATCAAATTCCCTAACACGTGTTGCAAGGTCCCCTTTGAATTACTTGCATTAAATTTGTTGTGTTTGTTTTGAGGTACTGAATTTAATTACCTGTGAACTGTTTTCGTAGCCCTTACTTTTTATGTATCCCCAGAGTAAATAATATAGTGGAGTCAAATCCGGGGATCTGTGGGGGAAATAATCCTTCACTGATAAAATAAAGTTTTGGGTTGCGTTTGAAAAAAACACCCTGTATCTACATCTAGCAATAGTAGGAAGTGGGTAATTAATTGCATATTCTTCACATGGTCAAGAATAATTTGCAAACTACTTTCTCTCGTGTTTTGAACTTTACTTTTCGTTACACTGCTGATGTAATAACAAATATTGTTCTATTTATATCACAATAAATCAAAAAGATAATGAGCATGACTTGTCCACTGATAACATTAATTTTTGATTGTAAACATTGTTTTTCGTAGTAAACAATAATATGATGGTGATTTTTCGCTGGTAAAAATATAGACAGGTGATTTGATAAGGCATAAACAGGCCCTGGGCCTGTAAGTCGGCTGATCGTTTAATTGCCTTAATTGTGTTTAAATTACAAATTTGCACAGTATTCAGTATGTTCCAACGAGATGCTAGTGGAAATCATATGATTTTCATTTGTGTCGTTGCTTAGCAGTCATAAATAGAAAGAAGTTATATTGCCCGTGACCTCAAAGTTTCGTTTTCAAGTGTGTCAAATAAATATTAAGATTTTAAATGTTATTGGGTTTATTTAATTGTGTTGTGCGGTGAAAAATAGTGTTCGAACCTCGGCCAAAAGAGTTTTGCAGCTCTCGATAGTTTCAAATTCTGGACTTCGTCTTGAACTTGAAACAAGCTTTCGAGCTCGTAAAACCTGATTTTCGCCCCTAGTTGCGAAATATACTATTGACTGCAAGTGTACACTTAATTTTTTTAGGTAAACAAATCACGTTTCATTTAAAATTAATTTTAAACTATATTTGGTCAATTTAAAAGTTCATGATACAAAATTGAAATGAATTATTAAATGAACACATTAAATATAAAATATTTTCATCATACTGTCCCGAAAACAGCCGTTTTTAGTTCTCTAAATCGTACGCAAAATGATCGTTTTTGGATCACTTCGAATAGGAGTACTGGAAAAACATATGGTAAATTTTGCCGTACTCTAATGTCAAAATTTGTTTATGTTACGTTTGAAAGGTTGAACGATTTCTTATCTTGTGTTTGTAAACAACTAACAGATGTGTAAATGACTATGACTATTTTGGATAACCTAAAAATTATGTAGTCTAATTTTTTAACGATTAAATGATTATTTATACATAATGATGAAAATAGTTGTTCATCACATGGAGCAAAAGTGTCTCCTTGGTACTCGATCGCATTTCCAAGCTCGGCTGCGCCTCGCCTGTAAATTACGATCTCGTACCAAAAAGAGCCACTTTCGCTCCTAGTAATGAAAACTACTATTACTCTCTTTTACTCATTATCTGTATACTCTATGAAACGCAGTCTCTACTCAACAGTGTCGTAAACTACGACGACTAAATGCAGCCGATCAAAAATTGCAATTTTTATTCAGTCATGTGAATGAATAACAAAGTATGGAAGACCAAGGGTCAAAAGGTTTAAAATTTGGAGTCTTCTAGCGTAAACCCTCTGGAAATTTCATAAAACCGTTTCTGAATACCCATCTACGACCTTAGAGAAGCGCACATTGCATTAAGGCCTCCATGTCTTATAGCCTAGTTTTGGAGATTCGCTGTCCGTTAGAATCCCCCTTCTCCTTTATACATGTAATATGATAAAGTGACTTAACAGATTATTTAGTATTTCCCTCTCACCCCTGTCCAAGCCTGTAATTACATGTCAATGTGTAATACATTAACAATGTAGAGATTTGTTTTGCGCAAATTTTTACAATTATTTGAAGACTTTGACAAATTTACTTAATTCAATTTATTTTAACGTGTTTTCCTCATCTTATAACGTTGAGTGACGCATGCAAAGGATCATGTCAACGAGGAAAATGTCAAGGCTCCAATTTATAACTAAATGATTTTATTCTATTTAAATTTTACATATGTGAACATTTTCGTAAATTAAACTTATTTTACTCAATTTATTTAAATGTTTGTACTTACATAATTTTTTATTCTTGGATTCTATGAAATAGTATATTCCGCAACAAGGGCCGAAAATGAGGTTTTGCAGGCTCGAGATCGTGTTTCAAATTCGAGACGAAGTCGAGAATTTGAAACGATCGAGAGCTACAAAACCCTTTCGGCCGAGGCGCGAACACTATTTTTCACCACACTACACAATGAAATATGCCCTAAATAATTAAAAAACTGGTTATTATTTGACTCACTTGAAAACAAAACACAGCTATGAAAATAATATGATCTGTAATATCCTGTCTTTGGTACTTATTGAATGCCGTATAATTATGTGATGTTCTGACGTTGTTTCAAGCAAATAGACGATCAGCTGACTTTCGGCCCTAGGGCCCCAAACGTTTTCGGTCCTGAGGCGGCAAACAGTGTGTTTCGGTCCGCGTCTGACGTTTGTGAAACGATGATTTCGTCGTAGAGTGGTGAAAACATCTTATCGATATTTTTGTTTTGTCCATTAACGGTAAGTTTTTTAGTCGATGGCGTAAGTTGGCTACACGTAGTTTAGATATATAAGAAATGTTTTTTTTTATATTTTGGAAGGTTATTCTAATTCAAAGAATTTTATCCGAGTCATTTACAGTTATTGTACCATCGAAATAACTTGCTCATATGCAACTTCTGTGTAAACTTTCAATCTTTTTGCAGCTTACAAAGTATTATGATTTGTTTGCAAACTTGCGTGGGGTATTTCAAGTGTCTTTTTTCAGATCTAATCCATCATATCGGTAGAAATAAGTTATACAGCTATAATGAAAATTAACTAATTCTTATAAATACATCATCTATGTAGATAAATTTATTTATCTCGATGACGAAAATATACATTTAAATAAATAAAAACATCCCAAGTTATAACTTCTGGTAACACCGACTAAAATATATTAACTGAATTAGTTTTATATAATAATGTATACACTATCACTAGTTGATAAAAATAGTTGAAGGGAAAACAAATTTTCAAGGTGATTTGCTCACTTAAAAAACAACATGAAATTAAAACTCTCCTCATCGTTATAGTACTTTGAACTCGGAGTGATTTTTAACACCATGATGCTGTCTGGGTCCGGCGACAAAATATGTGGCTATCTTCTTAATACTTACTATTCATAATCAGTAGAACCAGGTCATAATAGGATGTACAAGGTGTGTTCGAAATTAGGAAAGACTGGGTAGTTCATAGAAGCTGTTGTTTCTTAAATTAAGTTTGAGCTTTGGGACAAATAATTTGTTTTAAGTCAGATGGAAGACCCGCATAAAATTTAAAACTAATATAAATCGGTTTTTGATTAAATATCTTTAGATTATCATGAACTGATGGATTTATTGTTCTGAAGGCACCATATTACGTTTAGACACCAGTTACGTTCAGTCACCAGATTCCAGAATTCGCTCGGTTTTCGAAAACGAAAATTTAGAAACAATGATTGGCCACCATTTTATTCCTTCTGCTTCCTCATTCCTCTTTAAATTTGTAATTAAAAACATTCAGTCTAGTATTAGAAACGAAGCACTTACTTGATTAACAGATCTTGGTTGGTACGCTTGGTGTCAACAGGTTCTGTCAATGTTGGTTTGCAGTGATTGGTTTGTTATGAACACTCAGTAAACTGCTGACCTGTCTATAGATCTAGGTAAATTTCAATAATTTCCGCAAAGGATGTAAGAAGTACTTTGGTTTGGCCAAAACTAATTAGCTGGGCGACCTTTAACAGCTTCAACAATTAAGATCTTAAATTATTTAACTTACGTCCAACAATCCTGAGTTTTATTTTTGATGTATGCGTTTCAGCCTAGGTCATCATCAAGTATCCATAAAAATATACTTTACACTAGGTTTCCTGCATTCTTCGCTGTTGTGATGTCTTAACTAGCGGCGTCAAGTTTTCAAAAGTTTCCTATTTATTATTTAGGAATTTTCGTTTACCTTTTATGGGAATATACCATGAATGTATGTCTCTTGACATTTATACGCTAAGAAAGTAGTTGACAATGTTTGCTAATATTTGCTTGTTGTTAAGTGTGAGTATGAATATGCATGTACTTGCAAAGATACAAAAAATCTTTTTTATTTTTTTGCTCCCTAAAAGATAAAACACAATAAATCCATTGAAAAACAGTTTAATATATAGGGAGGCCAGTTTTAATAGGGTATAAGTCACTATTTTCTCCGAAATTTACTTAGGACGAAGTAGGCCTATAGATCTGAATAATTAGACACATCGAATTGGCTTGAAAAGCGTTCTGATATATTGTTGGAAAAGGTAAAGAGGCAGGAAGAAAACATTTAAAACTTATTTAGAAGAACGAGTTGTGAACGTGTGTCCTACTAGTGCCTTTTTAAACGGACGGTGCTCAGTAGTTTTTAATTAATGAGTTATGCTTTTTAAACTAATACAGATAAATATTTACGGCACTGCGGATCGTAAAGGCCAATAGAAATCACATTAAAATAGTTCCAACATACAATTTTATTAGTATATTTTTATCTAAAAGGAAACAATTATTAGATAACTCTTTCTTTTCTTTTTTTAAATTAACAATTTCAATTGAAATCATAACATAATGTATAACTATTACTGTCTGTAATACAGGGTGAATCATGTTCAATTTAATGTTGTAGATTTCTTGGAAAGCTACTTGAAATCGATCAAAATACATCTCTTAATCGATTGGATTATTTTGTAACTTAGGATGTTTGTGAGTATAACCTAGCATGTTTGTTAGTACAGGGTGTTTTTTTAAGATTGAATAATGCACATATAAATAAATATGAAATGAGTATCGTTTTATTGATTTTAACATTTTATACAACCTATTATTTAAGTTTGATCATTTAGTTTACATTATGTGCTCAAACAGTCTGCCATTGACATTTCTTTGTATAAAGTTATGCTCTTTCCATCGAATTCCCGAACACGTGTTGCAAGGTACGTCTTTGAATTTCTTGCATTAAATTTGTTACGTTTTTTTGAGATGCTGAATATCCTGTAAAATTGTTTTCGTAGGCCTTACTTTTTATCTATTCCCAAATAAAATAATAAAGTTGGGTCTAATCCGGGGATCTTGGGGGGAAATAATCTTTCACCGGTAAAATAAATTTTTGGGTTGCGTTTTTAATGTGTCTGTCTTTAAGCACGATAACTCACGTAAAAATGGTCCGATCGGAATGAAATTTTCTTCAGACACGTAAAGTAATAATTATCCTACGGAAACAATTCACAAGATATTCAGCACCTCAAAACAAATAAAACAAATTAATGTAAGAAATTCAAAGAGGTACCGCGCTACACGTGTTCAGGAATTTGATGGAGCGCGCATAACTTTATACAAATGCCAATGGCGGATTGTTTGAGCACATAATGTAGGTAAACAATAGGTTGTAGAAAATGTAAAGATCAATAAAGCAATACTCATTACATATTTATATGTGTATTATTCAATCTTAAAAATGGTTTGCGCTTTGAAAAAAAACACCCTATATAGTAATGGTGAAATGGCTATCAAGGAATTGCTGTATCAAATTTGTAGACTCACCGTCATAAGCAATCCGGTTGTTTTAATTTAGTGGACAGCTGTTTCGCCCCCTTGTCCTAGGGGCATCATGAGCACCGTTGAGGTTAAATCATTAAAATCCTATGACTAAATGTTCTTGACTATATAACATTGTGGTAAAAAACACAAATACTGTCATTGTCACAAACTGTATAAAACACATTTAACACATTCAAAATGACTTGACTTGAGCCACACCTAACCTCAAATTCCTTGTCTTCCTTGGGCTGCTTTTTTTTTTGAAGTTTGAGAGCTACAAGACCACAATAGGAAGTTTATTGCTGGTAAAATACTTGTTAAAATACTTGGTAAAGTTCTAAGCCGGTAAAATAGAATTTCTAGACAAAACATTATTTGAATACAATACCAATATTTAAAAACAACAATGAGTAAGAAAATATAATTCGTCAAGGAAAATCGACATTCGTCATATTAACGTCTGTATTCGTACGCACATTTGTTTACGGTGGGAGTTTCACTACTAGAAAGATGAATATCGGGGGGTGAATCTAGGCTAACACGAATGTGGTGATTGAACTGGTACGATGTACTCGTTTCTTGTCATTCTCAAAAGAACTCATGCGGCAAATAGTTCGCCCAATATTCGGGAAAGTCAGACTCACTATTGTTCGACGATAGTGAACTCCCGTCTTGCGTCCAGCAGAAGACGACTCGGTCAGTTCCTCCACTAATGATTTTCATTCATATCACAAATTTAGGTTATTCATATCATAAAGTAATAGACCCTACTTCGAATGTTTATTTAAATTATAAACTTGAATAAACGAATAAACTAAAAAATGCAAATAATTTACATTTACTTTACCACAAACCAGTGACAGTCATATTATTATTATGTTTCGACCGAACGTATAAATAGTTATTTGTGCATCTAGGGACTAAGTGAAACTTTTTCTCCGTGAGGGGGCGACAATTTTCCCGAAGGAGAAAAAGCACTTTAGTCCCTTGATGAACACAGAATTTTTCCTCCACCTACACTATTAACAATAACTGTGACAATATAACTTTTCCTTCATATGATCCTTTTCTCCTTTAAAACTAGGCTAGATTATATTCACATAAATATATGATATAAGCTACTAAGGTAATTTAAAAAACCATTTATTCACACTTTCACACTATTTTTAACTCTATTTTTTCAAAGTCTATTAATTAAAAATACCTCCCATAAAATTTGTACATGATGTAATTTAGGTACATGATATAAGAAATAATCATGTTTTAGAACTTTCGGCATATTGGCAATAACAAACTCTAAAACAGGTGTTTTTATATTCAGTGTTGCCAACTTCTTTCATACGAAAAAAAATATTACCAGGCTATTAAATGCATACAGTTTTGTTCTCTTAAGTTGGAACACTGAATTTCTTGAATTACATTACTTAGGACGACCTCGGATAACCCGGAATCTCGGATAACCGGGACTCGGATAATCGGGAGTGTGTATCGTTCAAATTTAGACTTGTCGACCACAGCCAATTGATCAAATTTCAAATCTTCCAGATATGGATTCCATATCATAGATGAATACAAAGTGAAACTCATAATCAATGAATTAGTACTATAATTGTAGGAATCAATTTCCAATGTATGCCATGCGATTAAGTCAATTGTTTGACGATTAAGATTTTTTACTAAATCAAACCGGAATGACACTAAGGCTCTGTGTTCATGGGAACACATAAAATCATTAGTCACCGAATCTATTTTTTGCATAGGTAAATTCTTGCAATTTAAAAAATTGTCCTCTATCTATATTTAAATGTTAAGATCATCATTATGATTTAAGATTAGTTCAAATCCTGATTCAAAATGAATCCCGAAAGGTCCCAGTCATGTAAAAAATAACACAGACTCCAGGCAGAAAACCAGGACAAGATGCACTTCCGATTTTTACTTTCTCCCCCCTATGCAATGTATATATGGAGAAAGTATTGTTTTCGTCAACATTTTCGAATTTGAGTTGTTAGTGGATATATTCGTTTTGGTGCTCCCTGAATCCGAAAAAGTGGTTTTTGGCGTGGTGTCTGTCTGTCTGTGTGTGTGTGTGTGTGTGTGTGTGTGAGTGTGTGTGTGTGTGTGTGTGTGTGTGTGTGTGTGTGTGTATATGTGTGTGTGTGTGTGTGTGTGTGTGTGTGTGTGTGTGTGTGTGTGTGTGTGTGTGTGTGTGTGTGTGGATGTGTGTGTGTGTGTGTGTGGATGTATACAAAGCTAGAGACGACACCAGTGGACCGATTTTCATGAAATTTGGCATATAGGTGTAAAGCCGTGGTATCTCCAGGCGTATTTTTCGTTTTTTTTTGAATTTTTGATTTTTAAGGGTATTTACCCCATACAAACCCATAACAAATGACAAAAATCCAAATTTCTCAAAAACGGCTCTAACGATTTTGATAAAAATTTCATGGTTTTTAGTGCTTAGGATGACAAACAAAATGACACCTCCCGCATATCTGTAAACATTCAGGTTCATAAGTTATGGGGGTTTAAGTGTTAAAAATTCATATTTTTCAAATTTCACAAAAACTATAACGTTTAAAGAAAATATACCTGCAACCATTAAATTTGGCTTGAAAAACTAAATAATCTTGTATTTTGAATCATTAGTTTACGTCAACTGGTTGCGGAGATAATTGATATTTTAGTTCGGCGGTAAACGCAGTATGTTGTCCAATGTTATTCTTATGGCAAATAATTAAAAACCGATATCTCCGTTATTCACTAACCGATTTTGATAACATTTGGTATACATATGTGTGATAATTAATTGTTAATTTGATTTATTGCCATGAAGACGAATGGACTTAGAGCAACGATCTAAAGTACCAAATTGTTTGTTTTTCAAGCTGAATCCGATGGTTAAAACAATAATTTGATTACTTTAATTTTTCGATTTGAAAAAGCCAAAAAAACCCATTTTTGGGGGGTAAAATAGTGTATTTCGCAACAAGGGCCGAAAATGAGGTTTTGCAGGTTCGAGATTGTGTTTCAAATTCGAGACGAAGTCGAGAATTTGAAACGATCGAGAGCTGCAAAACCCTTTCGGCCGAGGTGCGAACGCTATTTTTCACCACACTACACAATGAAATATACCCTAAATAATTAAACTAAACTGATTATTATTTGACTCACTTAAAAACAAAACACAGCTATGACGATCATATGATCGCAACTATCCTGTCTTGAATGCCGTATAATTTTGTGATGTTCTGACGTTGTTTCAAGCAAATAAACGATCAGCTGACTTTCGGCCCTAGGGCCCCCAACGTTTTCGGTCCTGTGGCGGCAAACGGTGTGTTTCGGCCCGCGTTTGACGTTTGTAAAACAGGTGATTTCGTCGTAGTGTGGTGAAAAAGCCTTTACCCCATTTTGGATATGTCGATCTGACCAGTTTACGAACTCGTCCAGGATAACCTAGTTTTACATATGTGAACTAAATTTTGTTCCGATCGGACGATTTTTACGAAAGTTATCGTGCTTACAGACACTCAAAAAATGAAAATTCTTTTCCCCATATAAGCCCATGTTAAATTTTGAAACGAATCGTGATTTTTTTCAGGTAAAAATGCATTTTCGCGATAAACTCACTTGATATCCAGAAGGTAGACATAAAAAGCTATCTATTGATATAAAAATTAATATGATTGCTGAGTTTACCCTGAACGGATATTTTTTGTCCATTCGTTTAAAACGACGGTAATACCTCATTTCAAAGGAAATTCGCTAACAGCGATTACTTGCTTGGAATTATAATAAGAGTTGTCAGAATTTTTAACCTAGCTAGTGAGTAAAATGTAAGGCAAAAAGTAAGCCTAATGTACTATTGATGTAATTAAGTACTTTTTGTGAAACCTTACAAAAGGCTAATTTTAAATTCTCCTGCAATGTTTTATGTTAATGCCTTATGAGAATATACCTTAATAATGTTCATGGTATGACATACCTCAAGAACTTTTATTTTATTTAATAAAGTCTACGTGATATTAAAATGACTTTCCAGAGTGTTCTCCCTTAAAATCTGTTCGTCGAGTCCCAGGAAAGCAATATCCAAAGTCGGATGCAAACAATATGCTTCAGACCAAGCTACTATTGGGAATTCCGGCAGATATTGAAATAGTACATAACACAATCTGTTTTAAATGTTTACATATGATTTTATTTCCAAATACTGTTCCTATCCGAGGATTTAATTTTTAAATCAGTCTGAATTTTGTAGGTTCCGTTGAGTTTGGTTATTATGACGCTAATGCTGGGTAAATAAAAAGGATATGAAATAAAACTGAGTTAGTTTATTTTCATTAACTGGCATCAATGTACACGTTTAGATGTTATCATTCGTAGGCGTGTTTTATGGTAAACTAGCAGATACTTGCGGCCTGCCCTGTTAAAAGAATAGCTAAGTTATGATTAAGTTATATTATCCAATGTGTACGAATTATATAACTTTTAATATATTACGAAAAATATTGACTACTTTTAATCGTATATTTTATCCATGTTGTAAATCTCTTGTGCGTTCAATTACACTTTAACGGTAATTCGAAATTAGAAGGTGTAATAGGTTGAAATGAGAAGGTTTTCATATAAAATTGTATGAGCATAACATTTGTTTGCTCTTTAAAAATGTATGATTCCCTCAAGAGATATTTTAAATATTAGAAATATTTGTTGACACTCTATTTGTTGTTGTGTCAACAAATTCTTATTTTGCAGTTTAGTCATAAAAATACTGATTTTTTAAAAGTAATCCACTATCAAACTTATAATATTGGGTTTCTAGTAGTGTTGGCATAGGAAAAAATATCATTCACACTTCTTTTAGTGTATTTTTTACAAATTATTCGCCAAATGTAGCTTTTAAATTCTTCAAGTTAATATGAAAAGAAGAAATAAAATGGTCTGGAACTTTTTATCGAGTAAAGTAATCTCTTTCGGAATATCTTTGAAAACCTATCTTAGATCAAAAAAACGTAAATTATTTACTTGGGTCAAATGTCCACAATATGTTACGTACGTGCACAACGGTTTTATCTGCATAAACGGTAGAGATTTGCATGACATTAAATATATTCGTATACCTGGACCTTTTACCCTGGAGACGAATACATTTGAACAGATTTCCCCAGACAGCATGCGAGATCATTTGCCAATCCAAGCTTGGGGCCTCCAAGGAAAAGTAAACATTTTACAAGGATATTATATTTTAAGAGAAAATATAATATCCTTATTATTATATTTTCTAGTATATTATATCGAAAGAAGTTTCGATATAATATACTAGTTATTGTCTTTTTCACATAGCAGTTGCTTGAAAACACCACTTTTTGTGTCCTCTTTAATTGCAGATTGAACCACAGAAGAGTTTCATCGAAACAAGATAGGGAGACCTAGGTTTAAGCATCAGTCAGACTAGTCAGTAAATACTAAATTTTTGATAAGGCTCTATCATAATTTTTAACATAACGAAGAATGTGCTGTTTTGGATTAACAACATTTTGGCACACAAAAAGAACATACTTTGCATTCGATTTGAATTTTTTCACAAATTCAATAAAATCTGAAAATTTCACTAAAACCGTAAAATCTAGTATAGTATATTCTTTTATACATTTCTTCTTTACTTTAAAAACTACTTCCTCAGAGAAAAATGTTGTCTTATTGATTGATTTGTCCTTGGTTGACCCGCGGCTCCGAAGTTGATTTAGTAGGTGGAACTCTGCCAACATCTGTAGGGTGTCCTCTCGTTTCCTTTGAGATCGCGCAAAAAGTGAAAAAAATTAGATAATAGTCGTACTCTAAGTAAATTACAATTGATCCAAACATGTTACTCCCCACGTTAACAATAGGTCCAGCTCTAGATGATTCACGGATCGGTCAGTTCGGTTAAATTGGTTTGACATTCAACCTTGTGGCCAAAAATACCCCCGTCGCAGCAAACCTGCGTACTCAGCGAATTTCCAAAAATAAGAAAAACAAAAAATAATCATTTATTATTAACAAAACATATAAAAAGTAATATATTTATATATATAAAAAAATAAAATGCCATTGTTTGTTTTACATAGTCTATGTAAAAAATATTAATACAGAAATAAAAGTTTCATAGTTTCGTTGGACAACATTCTGCTGCCCTGATACTAAAATAAATGGCAAATAAATGCCCTTGCGAATGTTTACATACTTATAAAATATATATAAAATATATTGAAGCTAAGGAAGTTCACGGGGCGTAGCCCGAGGGGATTTTAAGGAAGTGAATAGGCCTATGTCCTTTTCTGATATAGTGGCTCTATTCCTGCAAAATTTCAGCTCATTTGGTCCAGTATTTTTCACGTGGTTGAAACACAGATATTCACACAAACATCCATACTTTCACATTTATACTACTATTAGGATTTAACTACTCTAAATACATTATAATGAGACCTTTTAAGTTTTCCTTTAGTCTTAAAATCTGTGAAATGCGTGTGTCACCTTAAATCAGATTCCTCAGCACGAAGAATTGCGCTACACTCTTCACATGTTACTTTCTTATCAATTTTTCTTACGTTAACTCCACAAATCTAATACAATACATTTTCCTTGTAGTTGGAAATCTCGTAGTTTGTCATCATCTCCGCTGCATCGTCGATTTCACTTTCATCTTGATCTTCATCTAAATTAGCATGAATTACATCATGTTGAGGGGCGGGCTCAATTTTTCCTAGGCCTTTACCAAACCCATTTTTCCACCTCAAAAGACATAAAGGGAAAAACTACCTTAAAAATGGAAAAAATAAATAATATTGTGCTCAGTGAATTTAAAATGCAAAAAACATATTTCAATCCAACATAGCGAGATATGATATGTTTTTTTAACTCCATAAAAATAGCATGGGAAATGAGTATGCAGGTTTGCTGCTATGTTAGAACTAGGTGGTTTTAATTCAATATTAAGTAGATCTGAGCTAGAAGAAGCCATATACCAAGTTTTACCAAGATATGAAATAAGGAAAATATAATTTTGTTTTATTTCTCAACATAGGGAATGAGTATGCAGGATTGCTGCAATGAAAATGGAAATATCGGGGATTTTAGACTATTATACAATAGATTTAATCTAGAATAAATGACTCAGCTGATATACATGTATTTATAGCACGCTTTAACCGCGAACTTACGCCCAAGGCCACGTGGTTTCAGTACAGCCAACAATACGGTTTCGCGTTTTTGCCCCTATTTTCCCTGCAAGTCACCCAGGCTGCAACCTCAACACACCACTGTGTAGACTCGGGAATCTCTACACGTGCCTTAAAGGTGACCATTACGTACGTGCCCCGCACGCCGTGCATTGCTCGCAATTTCTCAACATTCTCTTATGAGTCGTGCCGCGCACGCCGAAGCCCATAAACGTACGGCACGGCAAGGCGCATAGGAGAAATGTTGTAGAATTGCATGACGAGCAATGCACGGCGTGCAAAGCACGTACGTTAATGGTCACCTTTAACTACTGTGATTATAGTCAATGTTTTTACATACGTCTATACCGTGTGCGAATCCTTTACCAAGAAACTCCTTCCCTCACGCCGCCGCGGCCTCGGGGTCGAAGTCCTCCGGGATGTCCAGGTTTGACCTGACGTCCTGAACCGTCTCCAGGTCGATCAGGCTGTCCAGGAGCGCGTCCGCCGCGTCCCACGGACGGCGCGCAATCGATGCTATATACAGTGTGTAAAAAAAGTCCCGGAACGGCTTAATATTTTTTCAACCGAATTGGTTTGAGGAATCAGACTTTGCACATTTACTCCTATGTAAAAAGACTACTTTCTGAGTTGTTTACTGACTCTTGGGCCCCGGTGGAGGACAGCCCACAAGGAGTCGGTACAAAATCTTAAATGTAAGCACAGGTTGATATGCACATCATTTGAAAGGGCTAATCGAGTAGAGTTCAATGCCGCAAACCGCACTTCATAAGGTCCATTCGTTACAAAATGGCGGCTGATCAAAAATCTAATATAATTCCAAAGTTTTCGCCTAAATATCGTCTAAAAAATTGTTCACAGCCTATGTCTGGAGAGTCAAAAATCCGGGATTGAATGTCAGGCCTAAAAGCATATGTTTTAGGGTGCCGAAGAGGATGTTAGCTCCAATGGGGGACGGCCCACGAGGAGTCGGTGCTAAATCTTAAATGTAAGCATGGGTCCATATGCAAATCATTTTAAAGGTCTAACCAAATAAAATTGAATGCCGCAAACCGCGTTTTAAAAGGATTATTGGTTAAAAAATGGCGGATTATTTAAGTTCTCAATAAAAATACGTAGGCTTAGGTTTCTTATGCAATTTGATTTATTAAATCTTTTATTCGACCCCCCCCCCCCACCAACAAACCTAAACCTATGAACTTTTGTTGAAAACTTGAATCAGCCGCCATTTTGTAAGAAATGAACCTTTTGAAGTGCGGTTTGCGGCATTGATCTCTACTTGATTAGCCCTTTTAAATGATGTGCATATCAACCTGTGCTTACATTTAAGATTTTGTACCGACTCCTTGTGGGCCATCCCCCCTTGGAGGTAATATCCTCTCCGGTACCCTAAAATATAGGATTTTAGGTCTGACAAACTATTCCGGAGTTTAGATCTTTCAGACATAGTCTGTAAACAATTTTTAAGCAATCTTTAAGCGAACACTGTGTACTTCCTTTAGATTTTTGATCAGCCGCCATTTTGTAACGAATGGACCTTTTGAAGTGCGGTTTGCGGCATTGAACTCTACTTGATTAGCCCTTTAAAATGATGTGCATATCAACCTATGCTTACGTTTAAGATTTTGTGCCGACTACTTGTGGGCCGCCCCCCACCGGGGACCAAGAGTCGGTAAGTACCTCAGAAAGTAGATTTTTTTACATAGGAGTGAATGTGTAAAGTTTTATTTCTCAAACTAATTCGGTTAAAAAAATATTTAGCCGTTCCGGGACTTTTTTTACTCACTGTATTCGTCAAATATCACTCACATATAATTGTACAGCCCATTCTACTTAACCTAGAACCTTAGAAATTTGCATGGATGTTCTCCGCTGAGAAAGGATTTTCCTGAATTTCTTCAGGCCTACGCCTATACCCTATAATGTTAAACTATAGGAAAGCTTATAAATTAGTCATGGCAACCTATAATAAAGTATGATGAATTATATTAAAGATTAAATCATAAACCTCAGGAAGTTTTTCTGTTTTTCCACAGGCAAAACTGAGTCGATTAGCTAGTTATTCAATAAATTAAGTTGCAGCATACCTGCATACTCAGCGAATTTCTGATGAATAGAATCACATTTCTTCACAACATAAGCGATACATACACTGTGTTTATTTCCTCCATAAGAATAACATGGGTAATGAGTATGCGGGTATGCTGTGACAGGTATACAAAAATTGGGCGGTTTCATATCAATATCCAATGGATCTGAACTGTAAGAAGCTATATACCAAGTGTTAACTAGATAAATTGAGGAATAACCGAGATATATAATTTTTCTTCCTGTATTTCTCATAAGGATAACATAGGGACAATGTACTGTGTTTACCGTTTTTAATGTCTCGATAACGAATGGACATAGAGCAATGATTAAATATAAAATTGTTTTTTAAGCTGAATAAAATGGTGCGAACAAAAATTTTATTCAATTTTTCTATAAAAAAAACCTTAAAACAATTTGAGGGAGTTTATCCCCCTTTACCCTCCCCTTCCGGTGGTCCGATCGGGCTGGGTTACAAACTCGTCCGATTGATTACCACTTTACACGTCTGTACCTAATCTCATTAAGATCGGGCCATTTTTACGTCCGCTATCGTGTTAACAAGTTATCATGGTCCTCGGGCTTGGGTCTTACCATGAGACTTACAATAACAGATTTTTCCCTAAAGGGAAATTCGTTAACAGGTAATTACCATTCATATACATAAACATAGTTGAATCAAACCAAAACCACTATTACTGCTCTGAAAATTTGATTCACTGTTTGAATTACATAATAAATAGGAGCAGCTTCTGTTCTAAAAATGTTAAGGTACTCAAACTATAGGTACTCAATGTTTTGAAACAATGAACACACTAGTTTCAAATTTCAAGTTTTAAGAAAGTAGACTGAAGAACACGGTTAAATTACGATGTGTGGTTGACCTGTTCGTGGAATCATAAATATAACAACCCAATGCCTTACTAACTGAGTTGTACATAATATTGTGCGGTTAGTTCAAACATGCCTGCAGGAGATGGTCGTCAGTGTTCCGACCTTTCTAAATCGTTGCCTTTATTTGTCCTGTCAGTTACACGATACGAAAACTTCCCCTTTATTTGAGGTTTGTTGATAAATATTTTCTATTCTGACTTAATAAGAAAAACTTTACTTTAAGAGAAAAATCATTTTCAAGAGTCATAGTTTATAGTACTTTATAGTTTCCTCAACGTAACAAGTAACTAAAAATGATGCAATACTTAATGGCGGGCAGAACAGGCTAGTTGTTAAAAAAAGTAAATATACTATTTTGCCATGGTTATGGTCATTTTTCATTTGTCAAACGATACAAACACCAACCTATGTAAAAGTAAAAGGATATCTCCATATAACTTAGCAACGTTAAGCGTAAAACTTTTTTTTCCCCGGGTGGAGGTTACAGACGAGCTACGAATTCCAGGTGTGATTAAGACAATTTGATTTTTTGAATTTTTGTGTGAAGGATCTTCTATGGATCTATTAACCTATACCAGGGAAATTTTCCTTTGATTGCCATGGAGAGATTACCATGCAGTTATTGGCAAAGAGTAACTTTACTCCCGAAAATAAGGTAAAGAAAACGGCTGCTTTTGAGTAGAATAATGTAAAATTTGAACGGGAAGTTTTATTCAATCGATAGACAAGGAATTTTCATTTAAACAAAAATGCCCAGTTATATAGAATTATTGAACACAAATTTTAACATATTTTTAATCAAACCTTTTATTTCAGTAAGTTTTATCTTTTTAAATAATGGTTATTTAAGCAATAAGATCAGAGAATTTAGCAGAAACGTCAGATTTATCAGTAAGTAGCAAATCTCAAACATTTATAAATCAGCTGGCTTACCCTGAAAATAAAAATTTATGTCTTTTTACCAATATTCCACAAATAGGCTCTGAGGCATGGGAACATGATAACCTTTCGTATTTGTTACCAATACCAAAAACAACATTCGTTAAATCCTTTATCTACATAAACTACAGGTTTAAGCACAAATTTCTCCAATGCATAGCATACTAAAAAATTATATACCATTTTTAAACATTACATATGATTTTATTTAATTTCATTGATACAGGTATCACTCTTTTCCTTGTCCAGGCCTCGAACTTACCTGTCAATATTTTAGAAAACTTTCAAGTAAAAAACATGGTATGACACTTTTGGGCGTACACAAAGTTTATTAATTAAGAAGCAGACGACAGCTTCTTAGCCTTCAGAGAAGCTTTAAACAATTGATCATGAAGTAAAATATTACATAATCAACAATTCTTTTAAGTTTTATTTTTACAAAAGAAAGTACTATAATCAAGATAATCTCTTTACTATCCTAGTTTAAGATTGTGCCATTTAATACCTGTGACTTGTTACTTTCATTAAAATCACTCAATGTCTCCATCAAAAATACTTTCCTTACACTTTTACTAAAATATATTAAATTGATTGCTTACTTGCATTGTGGCTTCTCGCACTTGCATCATAAGTAAACAAAACCATTCAACACTACAAAATGTATTAAAAAATTTGGTCAGCACAAAATACAATTTATATCAAAATATTACATTCATAGGTTGTCCCATCAGGTACAGTATGAGTCAAGTATATTTTTATAGACCTCAAGTTTTAAAAAGGAAGTTATTGTAAGTGGAAACTAAGCTAGTATTAATAGCCACTTTGGTTCCATTTGGTAAACGATATTACTCTTTATAAAGCAAAAATGTTTTTAGGAAAATGTTTTTTATCTAGTTATATAAATAGTTCACTTATTATTCAAGGTCCGTCTCTTTTCATCTTGCCTCTCAAAACTACTGGTAATATAACTGATGAATGATTTGGAGTTATGGAGAAAACTAAATAAATTTAGAGTTTAATTTACGTCTTCAAATAATTTTTCGATTAGCATGATACGTGTTGTTGTATTCACTGGATGCAAATAAAAAACATCTTACATTACTTAAAAATATATTTACACCTATACTGTATTTACATACAATATGGTAAATATACATATTACCACATAAATATATAATTATAAATATACTTATATATATATAACGTCTTCTATCCATATTTGCATCCTTCCAAATGTGCTGGTAGATGCGTTTCATCTCACGGCTATCCTCAGTGTCCCTTGCAGGTTTACTAGATCCCATTCCTCGTGGCTCCTTTGGCATTGATCAAATGAACCTGCAAGTGTTAGGATAACCTGGTACCGAAACGCGTCTATAAGCACATTTCAAGGGACTGGAAACTTAAGTAAAACTATAGGGTAATATGACTGTTTAAATATAAGTGCCTTGTGTAACTGTGTAGGAGATCTTCTATTGCGAAATCGATCACTTCAGTCTAGACTAGCATAGATAGGTTATTGACATCGAACAAAACTTACAGAGGAATGGTCGTCTCGAGCCTGGATCTATTTTCATCCAAGGAAGTTTCTTTAACAGCCGTTTTTTAGGTTTTATTGGTAACTGATCGCCAATGGGATCAACGTTCTAATGTACTATAAACTCCAAATACAAGTTTTATCTTTATTTTTAGGCAATTTTTCGACTTAAGCATTACTTAATAATCCCGGACAACTTTTAACGACCAGGTAATAGGGATTGTTTTAAGGACCGTTAAGAACTCGGACTCACCGCACGCACAGGCCCATGTAGGGTGATTTTTAATGTAATGTAACATTGTAACGATGTTTTTACCATTTGATTCTGTAAATAAAGAAATATTTGATTTGATTTTATAAACATGTCGTCCTATTATTAAAACACGTACACGTATGACTAAATAAAGTTATGTCATAAATAATGAAACTGCTAAGTAACAATGATTCAACCGATAATTCATTTCTTATTACATTTGAAAATTTTTACTATGCAGAAGGCTTTGAATTAATTGTAATTTACGTGTTTAAACCTTCTCTTAACCCTATCCTTGCCTGTCGCAAGTTGTAATTTCTGTTCTGTTTGGGAGATTCAGACTCAGAATTTTCATCCCAATGTACACTCATTGTACTCTTTGATAGTTGGTGAAACCAATTCAGTTTTTTGCTGAATTAATGTTTCGTAACACAACTATACAAATCTTAAATATGAGAGATAGATAAGGTGCGTGAAGGCACAAATGCAGAAAATTGTAGTCTCCTTTTCAGAAACACAAACATACACCCCCCCCCCCCCTAACAACTCTAAATTTTAGAGTTTTGAAAACTCTTTCTTAGCGTATGTCATTTCCCCGAATGAATGTGGAGCGGACATGCAAATTTTTAATGTTCTAAATAAAAGTTTGTAAATGGGGCTGAGCAGTGATATGTAGATTGATTTAAACTTATGCTATCGAGATTAGGCATTCTTCAAAGACACTCATACGTATACCTTACGTTGAGGTATGGTGTGGATAATGAACTATCGAATTTTATATACGTATTTAATCTCTCTTGGCATTTATCATAGGTCCCATGCTATCATGCCACTTGACTGTCATATTGCAAACCAACACGAGTAGTTCAAGAGATGTTCCAAGTACCTGTTAGGCATGAAAAGTCAAAAATATTTAAATACATAAAATAAATAGGCACAAGGTTTTGTTCATCATCTTAATGTTAAAAAGTATTATATTTAAAAAAAATCTTAATGTTCATCGCAAAGTTGGTTTTAAGATTCAATTTTTTTTAATTTTTTTTATTTACTTATGGAATATTTAATAATTTTTTCCCCAAAATTATCGTCTTCCAAAATGCATATCGTTATTATGTGAGTTTTGGTGTTCACCTGGAGGACCCTTAAATAAGCATACCTTAAATTAGGTAGTTTAATAAACCAAATAGTTTATCAAAGAAGATGTTATGTTTCAAATCTACATATCGAATTTAATGTTCAGGAAATTCAGAACGGAATCGAAATCACGATTTTGTGAGTGAAAGGAAGGTCGGGTGGCCGAATACAATAGCTGGCTTAGTTACTGCACTGGAAATTAAATCCTGCAGAGCCAAGAGACTTGAATCACTCTTATTGAACAAAGATGTAAAAAGGATCAAAGATGATCCAGAAGAAATATTAAGTTCGATTCGTTATAATGTGGACTTTGACTTCGATTTTTTTAGTCAAAGCATTTACTGCTGCAAAGGATTGCCAATACTACCTTAATCAAAAGCGTTAATTTGAATTTCAAGAGTTTTAATATTTAGTATAGGACCACGCAAACATAAAAGTGTTATGTCTAGATAATAATTTAAAAAAATCTTTTACTTGGACCTAAAGTAAAGTAGCCAAAACGATTTAATTATTTTCTAACACTGTTAACCGCAGCCGACAAATAAATTCTCATCTTAAGATTTTACTTATTTTCAATTCTAATTTCAAACTTTAAAATAACTCAAATAAAGCTGTCAAATAACTAATGTTACATCACTTAGATTTTTCGAATAAGTTGTACATTAAATTATTTTTGAATTATATTGTGAAATCAGGCATATAGGGTTAGTGCACTAGTGAATGACCGCCTTCAGTGAATGACCGGTTTGCAGAAAAAAATTCATAATAAAAGTTTCTATTGGGTTAAAATAATGAAGTACGTATAAAAGGTAGCTGTTATTCGTTATTATTATAATAACAGTAGCTTTGAATAATTTGTCCATTTTTAATTTACCTTTAGGCTTTTTACTTTTTACTGTTTTGAATATGGCCTCAGAGCCCTGATCACTATAGTGTGATTCTATGTAAGACAATTTTTATTTTTCAAAATTACGGCTAAATAATCCCTATACTGTTAGTTTTATGGTTTAAAACTGTAAATGAATAGTAAAGATTGTGTTTAAATCAAATGCACACCACCTTTAAATTATATTAATAGCGTTTTCGAGACCGGTCATTTACTGAATCAAAATGTTGGCCAAAACTAGTGAATGACCGATTTGGTCATTTACTGATTTATGACATGAATTATTCAACTGAGCTAAAAGAAAACTATAAATAGTGCTAACTAACTTTGTTTCTTCACAATAGTTAACATTTAAGGGGGTTTTCGTTTAAGGGGGACGTTCAGGGCGTAAATGTCTCGCATTACTTTTGGCTTGACACGTTCAATCACTTAATTTTGGTAAGTGAGGTATGACAGATATATAAATAAAGAATACAAATTCTGACATTTCGTGGGGTTATATGCGTAAGAGGATGACACATATTCAGGAACTCTTTATGAAGATAACACTGACAAAACTACATAAAAAATACAAGTCATCAAATTACGCAAAAAATTAAATAAAAATGGAAGGAGAGGGAGTGTAGAAAAGGAAAGCTGATGATGAAACAAGAAGAGGAACACGCATAGATGAAGAAAAGAAGCAAGCGAAGGTTTTAAGTCTTGAATCCAATAAAATAATAAAATATAAAAACTGAGGCTAAAAACGTTTGTAAACAAAAAGTAATAATCCATCTATTACTTAAATTATAATAAAATTCGCAAAAGTTAAATTTTTTATTATTTTTACCATTGTTAATTGGAGCTTTATGATAAAATTATTTTACAGACATATTTTTTATCTATGTTAGTTGAAATGAACCCGGTCATTCACTGAAACATGACCCCGGTCATTTACTGACACAAGACCGGTCATTCACTGAAACCACGACATAGTTTTCTTAAAAATCTATTAAAACCTTTTTCTTTTTATTTAGCTTTATAATTAATATCTTATGTCAATCTATAGATATTATGCAAGAGTTAAACGTTATAGAGCACATCCAAAACTATTTAATGTGGGAATAATCTTAATTTGAACCGAGATGTCACCCTTAACCGGTCATTCACTGATACACTCACCCTACACCTTTTCAAGGAAAGTTATGGTTATTAAAAATAATGAAATCTATTAAAGTATTCCCTAAGATAAATAATGCTACTAATGGCTAATTTTATAGATTGATTTTTTTTGTAACATAACGCCAATATCCGTTCGTCAATATCCGATCGTAAACCACAAAAAGGCAGGTAACTAGTCAACAGTACACCAATACAATTTAGATATGAAATGAAAAAAATCTATTTAAGTCCTAAGAAATAAATCTCTTAAACACTAATTAAAACTGACATTTTTCGAATTATATGTTTTTGTCTGAGTAGTGGGCATGAATTTATAAGCTCATCCACCACACAACATTTATGCTCATCCAACAATTACTTGATTTAAAAAAAAATCCTTTTTTGATGTTGTTGGGGAGCTTATTGAAGAGATTCTTGTCATATAATAGGGAGAGTTTTCAAACGAGGCTGTTTTACGAGCAGGATGTCATGCCTGTGTCTGGTGGATAAATTATCTGGTTACTGTTAGGAAATAATTATTTTTGGCAAAAATAATTAGTTGATGAATTATGAACTATACCGTGTTCCAAAGCTTGATCTTAAACTACTTGAAATTAAAAATTTATTTATTTTACACACATACAGACAGACAGTTACTTGCGCATATTACAAAATGCTAATTATTTATCAGCTTATTAAGCATCGAGGAATAATACCCTAAAGCTCCGACACGAATTCTGAAATAACCTATATATTACATAACATATATATAGTTTTTCGTTCACACCACTGGAATATCGTAAACTATAAGAGATAAGTAACTGGCGGCGGGTAAGCAAAAATATTCTACCAAACACCAGGGACGGTCTGGGGGCCCTCAGCTGAAGTCTGTTCAAGCCCTTCAATCAAAACTGCAAATCACCCTAAAATAATGACAGGTGGTTATCAGGGTGAATGCAAGGTTATTTACTAATGCTCTGTATTTTATTAAACTTTTTCTTACACTCCAAGATTTTGTATTCTTGGAAAACTTATTATTTTATTATTGACATTCATTTGGTAGTACAAGCCTACTGCTGTAACAACTTTAAAGGCTATGTTGGATTTCAACAGATGTTTTCTTTGGATAGTTACACAACATTTAAACTATGATGACTGTGAAGTAAATTCTTTTTACCGATAGCCTCTACCACGGTGAAAGCTCCACCATAGCCTCTACTTATGATCTCTTATAGCCTCTTTTTATGGTAATACGCAGTGCAATTAGAAAGTCTTGATGAATCATTCAGCGAAACCTATCAATGCCATAAAAATATGATCCGCCAAATCACTCAGCTTTTTAATTGAGTACAGGTGTTTTACCCCCATAATTATACTTATTTTTCTTACTTTAAAACTTCATATCAAAAACGGTTTATAATAAAGAGGTACAAGGTATGGTAATCAATTGTAAGCCAACATCATTTTGTACATTTAATACCATTTATAGGTTCACTAGGGAGCAGCGGAATAAAACAAAAAAAGTCAAGTAACTCATTTCGATAAAAGGCAACAACGTTAAAAATGTTGCAGTTCATCCACAGAGATAGAATAACATTTCATTCAACGCCAGCTCACGTGCATCGAAAAATGTGAGCAATACGAAAGCAATGGGCATCGTAAAGATTCCTGGGACAGTATTTCAAGCTGCAGAAATGTGTGATGGAAGAATAAACTACTCTCATGCTTGTTTGTAGGATTTGGTAAACTGTAGTTGTTCTTTACGACCTTAAACCTCAAAACTATATAACTGTATGATTTTTAAATCGCTGGTAATATAATAAATATATTAACTATTTTACCACCTCAACTTTCCATAACTGTTACCCAAGATCAAAAAGACAAACGTATTCAGGACGCTTTGCTTCAGGATGTATTGTAGGATGCTAACAAATTCATATGCTTAGTAATATATCGCATTACAATAAAGTTATTACGGATATAACTTCGACTGAAAAAATTCATCAAGTAGAAAAGCGTTTATGAATAAGTTAAATTGGTTTTCGTATATTAGCATTTTTAAAAGCTTGAAAAAGAGATTAATTATTTATCAGACATAAGTACTCAAAACTCATTCTAACCATTTAGATTATATTGTACTAATCAAATAAAAAAATCACCGGCTCACTTCCTGCTTTGCTTGATAACTTCGCATCCACACACAAGCCTGAGGCCCATGAAGGGGGGGGGGGGCAAATGCAAGGTGGAAAGAGGCCGCCACCCTCTTAAAAATGTTCGATACGGCAACCTTTAATGATTGAGATGAAAGAAACGTTAATAAACGAAGAAAGAGGTGCTGTCTATATAATGTTTGTAATGAATATTGATTGATGCAGAGTAATGAAATTATAGCTTACAAAGCCATTAGACAATATCTTTTCAATTTGTGTTAGCTGATATCAACAATTAGTTATTCGATTTGAATTTGCATTAATTTGGTGAATTACACTTTTAATCGCATTTCGTATTGTGTTTTTCATGATAAATAATCTACAAAAAATTATTACGTACAATTTTTATAACTTAGAAAAGGCTTTACAAAGTTTTAAAATGTAAGAAACATGGAACCTTTTAAGTCGATATTTATTGCAGAATGGAATTTGGTAGTATTTTAACATTAAAATAAAATAGAATTTTTGACATTTCTGACGATTAACTAAATAGATTAGAAGATATTTCGAATAATAACTTGGGTTGGAAATAAATAAAATGACATGTTTTCCTTGATCTTCAATTTAAATAGAGGAAAATTCTTTTTATTCAACTTTTTCACTAGCCTTCAAGTTCTTTAAACTTGATGGTATTCAACTTAAACGTAAGTTGATAGTTACGTTAATTGAGAACGTTTACTGGAATATTTTCTGGTGATTACTTACTATGAAGGCAGCGACTTTTTTTAGCCATAGGTATTTTTTCATCTCATCTAAATACATTTGGATTGGCCCTGGATTAAATTAGAAGAATATGTGGCGTTGACTTTCTCAATTAAATTTCTGTTATAGTTGACGAGAGTGTTTTTTATTAATTATTTTTCCTATCTCATTTTTATGGGGATAACTATATAAAATCCTAAAAACCAGGTCCTGGCAAATATAATCTAGATTACAGGTATTAAATTATAGAATTTAAGTCGTTTAATATATTTTCACTCGCTACGGAAATAAATAATAATAAAATAACCAAACAAAAACTATTAATTTATACGTTTGCCTTATTCGAGTTACTGTCTTCAACTATAAACATCGCTGGGGTTTATAAGAAAAGGCTAGAGTTGCTTTCAGTGTGTTACTGCGACTTTCAAATTATGTTCCCTTCAGATCCAAGGGAAAATGCAGCTCATTTAATGTCAGGGCGAAGTTGGTTACAAAACAATAGAACTTGACACCTATTTCTTTGCTCCACTAAGGATAATATTACCATTGACTATAAATACTTCTGTAGACAAAGTTAATGATATTACAGATTGCATGACTCTATCAAAAGAATCTTAAATGATTTATTACAAAGGTTTGATCAGAGCTTCTTTTAAGACCTATAATTAAAGATCCAATGAGTCCTCAAAAATTGATTTGAGCTTTAATTTGGCTTTAATTTGAGCTATTGATTCGGACGAGTTATATTGAACTATTCAACTTAATGTTAATATTGAACTATTCAACGTAAAGTTGAGTACCTGGTGGACCGAGCCTTGCTCGGTGTTATTTCATGTTTACCAGTTCATCCAGTTACTATAAAATATCTCAATGTCATAAAATGTATCAATATAAACCTTTTTTATTGCTCCATGGACTCTTCATCCCACCTGCT
Organism: Flexamia atlantica; assembly: GCA_035578135.1. Classification (NCBI taxonomy): domain Eukaryota; kingdom Metazoa; phylum Arthropoda; class Insecta; order Hemiptera; family Cicadellidae; genus Flexamia; species Flexamia atlantica. The sequence continues at coordinate 47,561,653 of JAQJVK010000002.1, read as the reverse complement.
GTATTTTCCCTTGATAGCTGTAGATTCCAAACAGCTGTTATTATTACTTCATTTGTTTACACTTTCCTTGTTTATTTTCGTTGCTATCACGGCAACCCATAAGGCCAATGTTAAAATTTTACAACTTTAAAATTCGATTTATTACGTTATTAGATTTTCTCTGGCCAAGTAATCTGCGTAAAAGACGTTTTTGAGTCATAAATTACTTATTTCCAGACTTTGAAAGAAATCCTCGGAGCCGTTTTTGAGATAAATGTGCAAGCATACAAGCAAGCATACAAGCAAGCATACAAGCAAGCACGCACGGCCGGACGATAACATTGCTCATATAAGAGTATAGGATTTTTTAAGATTCTATTTTAGTTAAAGATTTATGCCTTAAGTTCTAAATAATACACAAAATTAAATCTGGTCTTAAATCACTTGTTGGGTTATTGATTTTTTTTAAGCTAATGATCATTATAAAGCTAAAGCTGGGTTTGAAGCGATATATAAGTCTAAAATTTCACCTAAATTACAAAAATAATTTTTTTTTAACAGGGTATTATAGCTGATCTTAAACTTATCCAATTTTGATAATAAATAGCCAGAAATACATCTTTTAAAGTACTGTTTTAATTTAAGAGTAGAACGAACCTTAAGTCTCGATCACAACAAAAAACTAAAGACAAATTTCAGCAGCAAATACATGTTATGTTGATTGGAGAATCTGACTTACTTAAAATCCAATGGATTCAAATAATCCCTCACTTATGGATTTTTCCCCCACTTATTGAAAAAATACAATTAATCTTACCTAAAGCTTTAAATACATTTTTGATACATCAATTAATTATTATTTCGAAATTGAAGTGTCATAATTTGTTTTTAATGCAACGCTGCAGACACACAGGCTTTAGCCTGTCTGCTGATTCCTTAGACGGTACTTTGGTATTACAGTAGACCCCCTCTTAACCGACCTCGTTTTAGCCGACGATCGGATTATCCGCCCTTGCTGATCAAATATTAAAGTTAGTTTTAACCGACCCTGTTTTTTAGATAGTTAGGTTTAATCGCCCTTTTCTAAGAATTGCGGCATTTGGGCACTCGGCGATGGGAACGTTAGGCTCAACTTTTTGAATACAGCATTTGTTAATTTATGAAAAAATACAGCAGATGCATTGACAATAAATCAATACCGCATTTCAAAAGATTTGTCAAAATATATGAACACTTTTTTTAAAGGTGTTTAAATCATGTCTACTATTTAGTTTATAAAACGGTTTAGTTTTGACCGTGTTTTGAGGTTATTTGTGACATTTCTACAGTAGTTATAGGTTGATAGTTATAGTTTATTTTCTAAATAATCAACGAACGAATTTATAATGATGTTAATAGAACTCTAAATCAATAGAGCTTTATTTTTTAGATGTTTAGAGTATTCCCTGTTTTAACCGACCTTTTAGGTTATCTGACCTAGGTCCGGTCCCGTGTGGGTCGGTTAAGAGGGGTCTCCGTATACGGAGGCCACTATTTTTAGAGAGTTTTTTAACTGGATACCAATAATAACTACATAATTGGAGATAACATACTTTAATTGACTTACTGTCCAAATTTGACATAATTATGATGAGCGGTCTTTGTGTTATGCCTCCCAGAAGGCAGCGATGTCGGCGAGGTAATCGTCACCGCCGCGCCGCTAGCGGCAACACACGATCGCCACCCTTATACTGCGGCGGTTATGTTAGGTTAGGTTATCATAAATATGTTAGTAGAACTTTCCTCGTTTCGTTACAAATCAAACGATACTCGATAAGTCATATCTTCGCCCGCCAAATCCCCTCCAAGTAGGCCTAGGTAAGTTTAGGTTGTTGACGGAGAGTGTGCATCACTTGCCTTCAGGATTTGGCGGGCTAAAGTATGACTTATCGAGTATCATTTGATTTGTAACGAAACGAGGAAAGTTCTACTAACATATGATAACCTAAACTAACACAACCGCCGCAGCGCGCTGTATACGGGTGGCCTCCGTATAATACCAAAGTACCCCTTAGACCAGTTCATTTTTTAACAGCATTTATTTCTGTAATTACCGTATATAATTCATTTTTATTTATAAATAATGATAATTTTATTTAACTTCTCAATGTAAAAAGCTGTACAATTTATTGGAATAAACAAATCACTCATTCATTCAATCAATAGCTCCGAAGAAGGTTAATAATTCAACGAGTGATTTGAAACTACAAATAACTTTGTGTCTTTAGAACTTGAGATTTAAATCTTTAACTAAAATATAATTTTAAAAAATTGAACTTTACGTTGAATAGAACAATATAACTCTTAGTCATCGGAATGTAATGATCAATAGCTCAAATTAGAACCAGTATATACTGTATTACCGATTGTTTAAGACCAAAATGAAATGCATACCTCAATGGAACAGGACATATTGGAATAATAATAATAACTAGATTCAAAGTACGAAACGTCCATAGTAAATATATTGGGATGGATCTTAATTTCAGTTTATCTTTAAAACAAACTAAGATTTTCAAAAACGGATTGCGGCAATCTACGTAAAATTCTACTTTGAAATTATACAGGGTGTCCAGAAATTATGGTAAAATATTGTAGTATATGACAGTTGTTCAGAACAGCTGAACAGTTTATTTGTTTTAAAGTCTGTGCCTTGATTGAATTTCATACCATATAAAATCATCTGATTTTTTTGTTTGTTTTGTAAACATTTGATGATTGAAAATACAGTTGTGGTTTTGTTGAAACTTACTTTTGTCATTTTTCATTTCACATTAAATACAGTCCACTAAAGCAATCTATTTTTTCTTCTTTTTAACATGGTCCAACCAGGGCAAAGGATTATTATTTCTTATTTTCAGTGAGATGTGATTTTTTTCATATTTTTTCCAAACATGGAAGAACTCAAGTTATTACAAAGCAAAAGAGCTTCAATTAAAGGCTCTCTCACAAAAATGAAAACATTCATGAATAATTTTGATGTGAACACAGGTAAATTATCAGACATCGAGGTAAGAAATGATAAGTTAGAACAATTATATAATGAATTTGTTGAAGTTCAACACAAAATAAGTGCAATAAATTCAGATGAATCTGACAACAGTTTTGATGAGTTTGAAGGCAACTATTTTTACCCAAAATCATCTTTTAAGGAAGTTTTAAATGCAAACAACTATCTTTTAAGGCCCGTAACGACTTTTTTTAAGTCACATGAATCAAGCTTTTTAAATCTTCCCAAATTCAATTTGCAGGTTTTTGATGGGAAATACGAAAATTGGGTTTCTTTTTGTGACTTATTTCAGTCAACAGTTCATGAAAGTCAAAGTTTGTCTGATGTTCAAAGGTTCTTTTACCCCAAGTCATGTTTAAAAGGGGAACCATCAAATCTTCTTTCAACTTTGCCGCTTACTCATGCAAACTATTCAGTCGCAATCGATCTATTGAAAGACAGGTATGCAAACAAGAAAATAATTGTTAACACACACCTAAAAGCTTTCTTTTCATTACCTAGTGTAAATTCACTATCAGATTTGAAATCTTTACTGGATACCACCAATGTTAATGTGAGGGCACTAAGTAACATGGGATATAAGACTGAGGAATGGGACATATTAATGGTTTACTTACTCACATCTAAGTTTGATCAAAACTTAAGAAGCAAATGGGAACTGAGTAATTCAACTAAAGAAGTAGCAACTTTTTCTCAACAGTTCGTTAGGCAGTACATTCAACCTCTAGAAACGCAATAGTAAACTGGCAAGTCTTAATCCATTTCTCGATGACAAAGGAATCATTCGAGTTGGAGGACGGATCCAAAACTCTAATCAACCGTATGATACTATACATCAAATTATTCTGCCCGTGAAACATCAGTTTGTTCGTTCTCTTATATCACATCTACACAAAATTCATTTTCATGTTGGGATACAATTTATTATGAATTTGTTGAGACAGAAGTATTGGTTGATTGGCAATGCAAGAAATTCAATTCGTGATGTTATTCGAAAATGTCCTACTTGTTGCCGATTCAGAAACACTTCAAATCAACCTATCATGGGTAATTTGCCTGAATCAAGAGTAACATTCACTCGATGTTTTCATGCTACCGGTTGTGACTTTGCAGGATTCTTCTTAACAAAACAAGTTTATTCAAGAAGCAAGGTACTCCGAAAAACCTACTTAGTCGTTTTTGTTTGAAAGGGAGTAAAAGCTGTTCATCTAGAACTTGTTTTAGACTTAACAACAGAGACCTCCTTGGCAGCTTTCAATCGTTTTATATCCAGAAGAGGCATCCCTGCACATATGTATTCAGACAATGGTACTAGTTTTGTCGGTGCAGACAACAGCATTAAAAAGTTCCCCAAAGAAAATCAAAATGTAATCAAGGAATCAACAACAGACAAAGCATCACTTGGCATTTCATTCCTCCTCATGCACCAAAAATGGGAGGACTCTGGGAATCAGCCGTTAAGTCAACAAAGTTTCACTTAAAACGTGTCATAGGAAGTCAAGTATTATCATTGGAAGAGCTAAACACATTAATCACACAAATCGAAGGAATTCTGAATTCCCGGCCGTTGTGCAGAGTCTCGGACGATTAATCAGAAGTTAATATTTTGACTCCCGCACATTTTGTAATCGGTGAAAACTTGGTTTCTCTGCCAGAAAAGGGCACATCAACTACAACAAAAGTTGGTAGCTCATCCAACGAATGAGACATTCATTTTCGGAAAGATGGCAGAAGGAATATCTCCACACATTTCAGCAAAGACACAAATGGAAATTTCAAGACAATATTGTACAAGAAGGAGATGTTGTTTTAATAAAAGAAGATCACATGCCACCCAATAAATACCTTATGGGACGCGTTGTAAAAACATTCCCTGGACGTGATAATATTATAAGAGTTGTGGAAGTAAACACACAAAATGGAATTTTAAAAAGACCAGTGAACAAACTTTTAAAAATCCCTATTTAACTGTTACGCCCGGGAGTATGTTCAGAACAGCTGAACAGTTTATTTTTTTAAGTCTGTGCCTGGATTGAATTTCATACCATATAAAATCATCTGATTTTTTTTATTGTTTTGTAAACACTTGATGATTGAAAATACAGTTGTGATTTTGTTGAAACTTACTTTTGTCATTTTTCATTTCACATTAAATACAGTCCACTAAACCAATCTATTTTTCCTTCTTTTTAACAACAGTAGAGGTAAAAATAAGAAGAAAAGTTCATATTAACATAGGTCCTAAAGTGCTTCGTTTTCCGTCTGTGTGTCTGTTTGGAATTTTTACATATTTAATTATATCTCGAGAACCTTGTAAAGTATGAACTTCAAACTTGGTATATGGATAACCACTATTAAGGACTATTTTTGTGGGAAGTATCAAATTTCTAATTTATACCATTTCAAAATGGCGACCGTTTTTGTTTTCAAAGCTGAATATGTTAAAAACCGCAAATTTTAGAAAAATTATACAAGAGACAAAAAAGCTGCAAAATTTAATCCAATTAACGCTGATATTAAGATTATGATGATCAAACTACTAATAACGGAGAAATTTTAACTTCTCTGAATAAAAACATGGTTATTTGAAACATACTGTCTAAAATTAGCATGTTTTTATTCTTCTAAAAAAATCACAAAAATTAGTACAGTTCCTCATCGAAAGGTATTTTACGCTGCAAAACTCCATACATAATCAACATGAAACTAAAGCCTATTTTTTAATTTTGATTTTTGCGGACATTTGCATAACTGATTAATAAAAAAAAACAAGTTTCACCCTTCAAGTTTTATCAACCAACCCCCTTCAGGTTAAGTTTCAATTTTTTTTCTTACTATTCGGTGATGGAAAATGCCCGCATAAATCAAAATCAAAATATAAAATCACCATCACCAACAATGAATTTCAAACAAAGTAAAGCCTATTTATTTTTCTAAGTTGTTGTTAAGTCACAAAATGACGCGGGCTGCTATTATTTATTAACAAGATAGGTCAGCGTCTGTAGGGTCAGTTATATTTAATCAATAAACCTGTAAAATAAATCAGCTGGGCCACAGAAGAATCACTTCATCTGTGGCTGACCTTTATGTTAGTACGCCTACTTCATGTATAATAAATATATTGTAATGAGGGAAAACAGCCTGAAACTGTTGTTCAGCTCTGTTTAAAAGTTTCTTATTTTGTTGAAAAAAGTTGTTATCATGAGTAAAAAACATGATATAATAAACCAGCTAAAAGAGTTTTCCACTGAGAACTTATAAAGTTTATATTGAATGAATATTTGAGTTGACTTAAATTAAAAAGTATGATGAAAAGACTTGTTTATAATTAAAAACTCATCAAAACTTTGCCTGTCAATAATTTTTATAGCCTTCGGACAGTAAAAAGAAATAACTTTCTATTGCTACTCCCAACGATAGCTTGTTAGTTAAATTTCACTCAGGAGGTCTTGAAAATTTTACTGAAGTGTAGTTTTAGCGGATTTCCCTATAGGGAAGAAGCTGTTGCCGTAAGTCTCATGGTAGCACTTAAGCCCGAGACCATCATAAATTTTTGGTTTTGAGGTCCCCAGATGCCAAAAACACTATCCATCATTTTCATATATAACAAATAATCTTTTTGTTTTAAGATGAGTTTATTGAACTGACGCGTTTCGACTATATTAGTCATTTTTAAAGTACGACATATTTTACATAACCTCATATTATGAACTAAAAATAAATTAAAATCTTTAAAACTTAAATAGTGGTCAGCTGTTCGTTATTCTATCTTGGTGCAATTGGATTCTTCTTTATATTCATGATTTTATTAAATATGGAGTTTTTGTTTTGTACTAGCATTGCATTTAAATTATTATCTTTATCTTCTTTATAGCTTTCATAAATATTATATTCTTTTTGTACTATGTCAAGAATGAACATGTTATTTTCGTAATTTTTGTATTTGTGATCTGTTTGTATGGTCAACAAAAGTAGATTTTTGTGCAGTTTAATTGTTTGATTTAAATGCCTGGATATGTTAATTATATCTTCGTTTGAAACTTCTTGGCTCATATAAAATTTTGGATAATCACTACAATTGATTTTATAAATCTTACATTTTTCAAATTTATTTGTACTAGTGTTTATTTTTTGAAAACTAATTTATAAACTCAAAGGCATTGTTTCTTGTTCTAAATGCTATCTTGGAATTTGTTTTCCCAAAGGTTTTTCTGATGGCTTTATTTATTGTTGTGCTATATGATAAACAAAAGTAATAATCTTTTATTTGTTCAAATTTAAGTTGTTTTGTTTGTTTTTTTAATTTTGTTTCCAAGCATGTCGTCTACAAAATTTATTTTGTATCCATTAACTTTTCCTAGCATTTTATTGTTTTTTTTTCTTTGGTGTAGTCTTTTTTGTTCATAAACATACTAATCATCCTGTTAATAAGACTATGAAAAGTTGCTATCTTGTGTTTCCATGGATGGTTAGAACTTGCTGGAATTATTAGGTTAGTTTGTGTAAGTTTTCTGAAAACTTTAAATGTACGTTTATTATTTTAATTTTTGATCGTCTTATATATATATATATATATATATATATATATATATATATATATATAATTTATTTATAAATTGGGTGTTTTTAGTGTTCTGTTTGCTGGAATTCTATACTGGTTTTTTTGAAAATATTGTATATTCGGCTTTTTTCTCGGAACCAACTGTTCAAAAACCACATACTAAAACATTAAGTGTGTAGTGGTGTGGTACTGTTTACCATCACATGTCAAGTGTTAAGTATTGTGGTTAATATGTTCTTAACCACATAGAAATTTTTAAGTACACATGTTAAAGGTTGGTGGTGTGCAAGAATTATATTTAGTGCACAGAGATAATAGCTAACAAAGTTTGTCTCTTACGTTATTTTAAGGGGGAAAATTCAAATTTAAGATGTTCATATCTTCGCAACATCTGATTTTCGGGAAAATTTCCAATGTAAGCGTTTCCAACATTGTTTCTAAAATCCAAACATAGACAAATACAGGGTTTTCCGTAGGAAAAATTTAACTTTTCCGCCGTAATGAAAAATTGTGGTCATATTTTATTCTTAAACCACCCCAAAAGGCACAAAATAATGGGGTTTATCTCATTAAAAGTTCCTTTTGTGATTTACAGTTTACAAGCTAGGTATTGGCTTACATTAGGTGTAGTTAGGTGTATATCACGCCAACATTTTTAAATGCATTAAACTCTCTGTGCGGATAAGTTATACAGGTATACAATTTATAAATTCAGTATGGAAGCCAGCATATTCGAAGCACAATATATCCTCAACAGCTGAACGGATTTCAGTTAACTTGGTGGAAAGATAAATCAGTAACAAAGTCATTGTTGAAAATAAAATATGTTCTTATAAAATGACTACTAACTATAAATTATTAAGGTTGAATAATAAAATATGAGCTAAATTGCTATAATATCAGTTATAAATACCGTGATGTTCATGTTTACCTTTTATTAGTTATAAGTAGATTATATTTCTATAAACTAGAAACGAAGATGATTGTAAAGTTGTATTACAACGTTTAAATTAAATTCACTAATTTAAACTAAAGTACGTTTCGTGTATGTTTAAAGCTAATACGCGCTAAAAATGAGTAAAATTATTTATCAAGACTATTTCAGTACTAAAATTAATGCGTAGGCCTACGTGTTTTAACCAAGCACTGCCATTGAGATTTACCACCATAATACACACGAATTCGTGATAATTCATAAGTTAATGTTTGTGGTGCAGAGTGAACGTGCGTTTGTTCAGAAAACTGTTAACGTAACCCAATAAAAACCATTGGGCCTCTGATTCAACCTTTTGTGTCCCTCAAGTAATGAATTAAAAATCGCAGATTATGAAAAATGTTGTATGTTATTAGAGAATAATATTGTTAAATAAATATAAGAAAATATTAGAAATATATAGCAATATGTTATGTTTAGTATCGACTTTTATATTGACCAGCCTTTAGATAAATTTGAATCAAAATTATGGTCTTTATTATTTGCTAAATTTTAAACTTACACTAAGTGATTTAAAAACTGATTGAGCATTTAATCTATTTTCATAAAAAATATTAAATTTACATTAAAGACATTCAAGAAAGCCTATTATTAAATTTAATTAATTTTTAATCAATTTTTTATTAATTTAATAGTAACAATAATGGTTTTGGAATTTTGTTTTATTCACCATCAAATCCACCTAATAAATAAAAAAGAAAACATTTTATTAGAGCTTTGAATAACTGAATTGATATCTATAATTTTCTCTTTATCCCAACAACCAAACTGTACCAAACCACACCTCACGGTCCCTCTTTTATAGCTGGGTTAGTACAATAATTGACTGAGTTTTGTTTCCTACTGACGCTCCTAAAACAAGTCACTTTAATGATTTGTAGAAATTTATAAACCTCGGCAAAGGAAGTGACAAAAATGCCGTTCAAATTTACATTTCATTTTCGATTCTTTAAGCATATTATATTTTTAGTTTGCATTTATTTGGTTGGTTTGTTCCGTAACGATTGGGACACCATTCCTTATAATTAATCGATTTGCTTTGGCAGGATGTTAAAAGGTTTTTTTATTTTATCTCAAGTCAATTCATCGTTGTTTTAATAAAATAAATCAAAGCAGTTTTGTTCCACGGAAGAAAGTATTCTTCTATGATTGCAAAGAAAACCTAAAAAAAATTGAAAACCAATCGCGATTAGTACAACATATAAACTGTAAACGTCTAGGAGGCTTCTAGTATGAATAAGAATAAGGCGTAAGAAAAGATTTCCCAAATTTAATAGCAATCGGACAATGGTGTAGTACGGCATAAAAGGCAAAGGGCACATATATATTAGTTTGTACAAAAGTGTTCAAAAATACAGTTCAATTATTTGAAAAGTAATTGAGCAGTAGACATATTTGCACATTGAGATAGTTGGAACAAGGTTTATTTTTAAGTTCAAGTAATTAGCAAAATCGAATCAAACCATGCGCACAGACAGACAGAAACTGTAGCCTTAGTAGAATATATCCGTGTGATATTTATTTAATAACAATCATCTGTAAAGAAACATTCATAATTATTGGAATATTTTACGTCTATTTTACAGATAGTGCCAAAAAACATAATATTTAGTAAAAACTTCGATGATATTTTACATGTAACACATTTTAAACCGAAGTAAGAATCTGCTACAGCTGTATTAAAATCGCATGCATATTATTCGCCGGGCTATGTCCGGTCCATTTGCGTTGTAATCGCATTTACCACTAATCTGAGTGGTGTCAAATGTGTAAAATTCCTGATTTATTCAGAAATTCGTTTTATAAATCGTAAAACATTATAAGTTGAAACTATTATTATTTTCTCATAATAACATTAGATTGTTGTTTAAACGGATGGGTTTAAAACATAAATAAAATGTAAATTATAAAATAAGGTTAATGTAGCAAAAAGGGTAAAAAAGTGAGGCAATTTTCATTAGGTAGACATTTGAAGAAATATAAAGTAGTTATTAGCAAACCCTGTGGAATATAACAAGAGAATACCAATATAAAACGCTTGCACAGTTAAAAGTTTACTTGCAAAATTATCGCGGTGGTAACTGTATTAGTCCAGAGAAAATAGTAAGACCTAAAATATTTTATTCCTTTCAAATTTTTCCAAACTTGACTTTGATATTATAACAACTAACAGTGCCTCCAAACAACAATTTTTGTAAACGTATACAGAAGAAAGAAACGACTTACTGTATCTTTCCTAATAATAATGACGGGGCTTACAATACAAACAAAGCCACACAGGTAACATTAAATGAAACATTTCTATAGAGGAATGGGTCGTTCCAACGTCTCTCTGGGTAATTTACAAGTTCTTTTGTCCTCAAGACAAATGATGTGTAGGTATTGTGGGAGTATTTCCTTCATTAATTCAGTTGATGGTCTCCATAGAACCACCTGTTACTGTACCAAATAAAACAATGTTTGTGTGTAAATGTGGGACAGTCATTCACCTGACAGTTGTGGTTTTATATCAAACTATTTTAATAAATTATTAGGTTCTCGCTTTTAGTGTATTTTGGCTCTCAACTAAAACATATTAGACTAGAGCGTAAGCAAAACATTGGAATCGTAGCAAACTCTCTGAGTTTTGCACTTTTAGAGGTCATCTTAAATTTTAACAGTATTAATGGGATCAATTTTTTCAATAAAAATAGTGTGAATGTACATGGGTACTCTCTTCTCTTTTTAAGTTTAACAGCTCTGCTAAGCATTTTTTTTAATCATTTGATGTTGTCATGTCTGTCAGTTTTCAACACACCTAGCTTGAAAAAATAAAATGAATGAATCAACCCACAAAGTTTTTTTTATTGAAATATTTGGGGATTGATCATACTAGGCAAACTGGACATGCCTATCCAATCAACGCTCTCTCTCTCTCTCTCTCTCTCTCTCTCTCTCTCTCTCTCGTGGTTTGTAACAGGTCGATACAACCAACAATACACCCTTTTGCATATTTTTCCTAAATAATACTCATACATTCAGTAATGTAATACCTGAACTCTAGTTTTTAATACTTAATTTTTGAAGAGTACTACATTTCCAATAATTTACATGGTTACATTAATTACCTATAGTTACAACGATGTATATAGCACTGAAAGTAACAACAACAACGACGACGACGACGACAACATCAACAACAACAACAACAACAACAACAACAACAACTACAACAACAACAACAATAACAATAATAAAAATCAAATGTTTTTATTTTCTTCAGTTCAGAAATAGAAAGTTTTTTATCGCCAAGCAAATCGAACTCTCCTATTTTTTATTAAACTCAATTGCTGGTGTATACCTATATTTAATTTTATGATTTTGTTACAGATGCTACCAAAATATCTTAATACACTTATGACTTCTGCTCAGTTTACTAAAAGAAAGAAAGAGTTTATCAGACAGGCTGAGCCAATTTGTTTAATCTTAAGTCACTCTGTCATTAATGGAGGGGCAATAGCAAATGCGAGAAGTTGAAAAAGTAAAGAAAGATTAATATTGTATTTTTTATTCAATTTGCTCTGATTTGACGAGGATGAAAAACTTGTTTAATTTAGGAAATCATGTTTAGTTTAGGAAAATAATATTCCTTGCTCATTTGGTACAAATGGAAATGCTTGACCAGCTGGTACTTCGAGACTGATTGTCAGGTTTCCATAATCAATCACTTGTAGTCTGTTGGCAGCGAGAGTTCTAAACTTAAACCAATAGTCAATCCATCAAAAGTTATGTTTGTTCCCACAATATTTACCACCATTTGCTAGTATTGTTTTTACTTAGCTTTAACAGGATTAGGCATTTTTACAGGAATAATGTAGCTCATTGTAATAGAAAAACCACAAAAAATGTGGCTCCGGGCCTATACTCTGGCATTCATTCTCCTCAGGGTAGTATTCGTTAGTAAAATACATCTTATAAATGTAACTATAGCTTTTATAGACATATAATCTTAATATAAATAAATAATCGAGTTCAATAACTAAAATGTTAAAAATAAGAAAGTATTATACACTTCTACCGGTTGTCCGTAATGTCTTGCCCAAAGAAGGCAGATTTTTTCTCGTAGAAACGGCTTGAACTCACCCAGAAAGGCTAGAAAAAGTTGGAGGTTCTTATTTAACTTTAACGTTTTAAATATATTACCATGCTGGAAAAATATAAAAACCAAATCACATATGAAGCGCATTTAATATCTGCACCTAACCTCAACTTAGGTGAATTTTCTCTGCACGAACTGCTATAAAACTCTGTGCGGAAGACAATGGCGGAATCTCTCGTGATATTTTATGTCCATTCGGCGCCATTGTTGTCTATTGTCCGCCAAGTCACACTCGATTAGTCCTCTTCTATGTGATTCCGTTCATGCACACCAGTGCATTGCCCTCACCAGTATCTAACAATTATTGGGAATATGCCATACACCAATACGTAATCGATATTTGACCACGCCATAATGTCCAAAAACTGAATACAACAATACTCCCTACCATATAAAAAAGTTTACATTAATTAAATAAATGATTATTCAATTAATGCATTTTTTTATATTTGGATAATTTAGGATACCACGTGTGCATGTAAAGTCGAAATAGGGTTAGTGAAAAAAACAATCGTTCATACTGTAATAGAATATATCAAACATATAAAATTGTAATGTGTTCTTGATAAATTCTCATTAGTAAAACTCATTAGTAGTAGTGCATTTACTATTATATGACATGGCATTGCAATAGTTGTTTGTATGTTGAGGGAGTAAAGCACAACACCGTCTCAATACAGAGTCGTAGGCCTACTTTTACTCCCAAGATATACACATTTTTTCCGCTCGTGCGGATGATTGAATTCACACAACCTGTTATTTAGACGAAGGACGATTTATTTGCAATCGATGAATTCATGTTTCAGCTACATCGGCTTGCAATCCTAGTTTTTTTTTACGAAATAGGATTACACTGATAAAGTAAACGTTTTTCAAAGGTCATTAAAATAGATTAAAATAACAACTTCATATTATCCTAAACAAGTCTTAATGTGTAAATTAGCACGTAATAAAAGCCATGATATTTTCATTTTATTACACTTATATTTGTACCGATTTCTTAGTAAATATATGTATATATGTAAATATTATATCTTACCTTGGATTAGGAACAGCATTCCTGTTTCTGTTTGTACCGATTTCTTAGTAAAAAATATATATATTATGTAAATATGATATCTTACCTTGGATTTCTGAGGCAGAGGGCCCGCCGACCTGTGAATGAGCGTTAGTGCACCTCGAGAATGGACTGCTGTATCGCGTCCGAAACGTCGGCAACTACATCTACCTCGTCACCATCGTGGTCGACGCCCGAAACCATGGATTAGTCTCATGTGTGCAGGTTGTAACATATTGTCATTAATTTATTTTAGATTCGAATTTTGTTTGTAAAGTCATAATTTCCTTTATTTTATGAAAACTTATTAGTATTCCAGTCTGATTGTTGTTTACAGACGAGTTCCTGTAATATTCAGATAGCTCAGTGCCGATACCCCAGGTTCAACAATTCAGTAAGATACTTTTAATATAGAAATATAGTTGAAATAACTACTGAAATTTGAAAAGGGTTGAGGATTTATTTAACTCCAAAATATATAATTCCACGGTCAAATGTTGGCCTCCTGACTTATTTCACCACGGCCACCACGCTGCTCTAACTGCTCAAAACCAAGCAGCTATTTAAATTTTAATATTTGTACGCCTAATTAATTGATGGGTGTTCATATTGTTTTTCACTATTTTCACTTTAGCATAATCAAGTAATATGTCAGTTGATAAATGAATAAAAATTAATGATCAGAACAAAGATAAATTGTTATTACTTTTTTGACATCGTTAATCACATATAATTAACTTTGTCAGTGTTTACATTAGTACAAGTGTTATTAGAATCCTCACAGAATTTGGAAATCCACTTGTAAATGAATGTACAATATTGCCCTTTTGTTCTAAGAAACTAAAATCTCTATTTTCACAGAGCACTTACAGTTCGAAAGTTGCCGCATGGACGTAACGTACAGTATTTCACCTGGCAGTTTTTCATCAAAAAAAGTTTCAAACCACAAATTATGTTTTCATTAGATTTAATGTTTGACATCATACACTACAGCTCCTCGGTTGAGAGAGGTATTTTTTAAATAAATTGGAATATTTTTTCAAGTGTAGGAAACTCTCACTTGACAGCACTCGAAACTTTCAAGCGTTTCTTTTTAATCAATCCAACTTTAATTTGTCAACAACTACCCTTCTGATGGTAATTTATTACTTACGCTTAAGAAGATAAGATAATGAATTGTTGGTTAATGTGGTGAAAATTTAATTAAAAATAAAACCGGGCTTGTTATGTGAATAGCGCTTTGTAGTACTTTTAAAAACAAATTTATTTTAGTCATAATTTTTGAAAAGATTTTACCTTTATTAAAGTAACATCATCTCGACGACAGTATAAAATAAAAAACCTATCACTGCCTTCTTTCGTTTATTTAAGATTAACAAATGCCACTAAGTAGCCTTTTGATGAATTATTATCAATTCAGGAGAATTTCATTAACGATTACCTATTGCAAACTAATTTTCGTTTCTTATAATTATTCACAGACTTATACTCCAGTATCACTCCACCATCGTCATCAGAACATCAATGAAATTGAAAAAATGTAACCGAATTTCTTTCTTTCGATTCCTTTTTCTTGTATTTGCCTGAAAAATTGTATATGTAGTAAATATAGGTAATATCTTCATATAGGTATAAGTATAAATAGTTGATTTTATCCTAAAACGAAAGGCGTTTACAAATTTTAGGTTAGCTGTCAGAGCCATATTCACAAAAAACCAGCGACATGTTTCATACCATGTTCCGAAGGTTTGGTTTAACTGAGGTGGACATAGCTTAAGTTTTATTTGAGTTAGCCTCATAATTGTTATATCTATATTATTTTTATTTTGCATCATTGGGTTTCTAACGTATTGCTATTTTTGTTATGCAAGCAGCGTTTATTTTGCAAGCATCTGGATCTTTTAATGTAGCAAGCATCTAGATTTTGGATATACCGTGTGTCTCACCTAAAGTGAACGAATAGCTAACTTTTTTATTATTAATCTGACAAAGAACTTCTTATGGGGCACTTTCCTTAATTTTTAAACCTGCTTTTTTTAGTCACTTTGAAATTTAAAAATATGGCCGCCATTTTCCAATATGGCGGACAACTTTGATTTTTCTTATGGAACACCCTATATTTTAGGGCGTTTTTGAATTTTTTTTGCTTAGTGTTAGGAACTTTTTATTCTTTCTAATTTTTTCCTAAACTCAATGGTTCAGGAGATATGAGAAGTTAAAGTTTTATTTTTCCCCATTAAAAATGCATTGTGTCCGTTTAACTGTGCCATTCCAAGTATACCTTATGGAGAAAAATCATATTTAAACTAACACATTTCCACAATTAAATCTCGACTAAAATTATTTTATGATTAAACCACAACTAAACTAACATTTTAGACACTTTTATTTTTGGTATCTTTTATTAAACCCAACCGTTTTCGATATGCAGACTAACAAAAATGTCCCAATGCATTTTGAATGGGAAAAAATCTAACTTTAGCTGTTCATACCTCCTTAACCATTGGGTCTAGAAAAAAATTATAAAAGATGAAAAGTTCCTAAAATTAAGCGTAAAATCCAAAAACGCCCTAAAATATAGGGTGTTCCATAAGAAAAATCAAATTTGTCCGCCATATTGGAAAATGGTGGCCATATTTTTAAATTTCGGAGTGACTCCAAAAAGCAGCATTAAAAATTAAGTATTAATTAAAGTATTAAGTATTAATTAAGTATTATTAATTAAGTAAAATTAAGTATATAATGTAAGTATTATAAATTAATTGTTTGGATAATATTCAAACTTTGAAAAATATTTAAAGAGATATCTGATTAACTAGAGCACACTATGGATCTTTAACATGAAGCCCGCATACCCCGAAACGATACATCCTTAACAGTCGAATGAATGCAGTTCAACGTGGTGGAAAGATAGAGCACATTTTGGTAAAATATTTTTATCGCAACCTAAAACTAGATGTAACACCCAATAAAAAAATAATTCTTCCAACTTACAAATTTAAATATGGATTTAAAAAATAAGGAAGGTGTCAAAGTATATCTCACTTATTTTCAAAATAAGGGCTCATCAGCCATTTTGAAATAACCCTCTTAGATTATAGTTGATGTATTCAAATCATGGTCCTATTCTCCGTTCCATGTTCACCATTCAGAATGGAATTTCCATGAGCCAAGGCCAAATGGCCAAATGACAATTTAAGTTGTACTCTCCTAATTAGGTTATGATCAGCTGTGGCCTTTATAACAATATAGAATGGGTATTAGGAAACTAAAGGTGTGAAATCGAGAATGAATCATTTAAAAATACATATCTTAGGGGCGTTTTGAAAAGTACGATTTTCATATAAAGTACGGTTTCTTCACACAAATCACGAATAAATACAATTCAAACCGAGAGAAATCGTCCCATATTTTAAGGATGTAATTACTCACATCTTATAATATTATTATCATCATCATCATATCAACAGTAGTAGTATGTAAATCTCTTAGAAAACATGCACAACATGGCGAACGTGGAATCAAAGCAAATAAAAAAATCAAATGAAACATGAATACTATTTCAATTTAACTGAGATTGCACTTCTAAATTGTATCAACGATAGATTCAGTAACACGATTCCATGTTCAGTTTAGTTAAAAAATACCATGAATAGCGATGTGTTATTCAATATCTTTAGTCTAACAAATTGCCAACAACTCTGCCGAGCAGTTGTAAACAATATGATTTGTTGCGTTCATCCGAAGTCAATAAGTCTCCAGCGTACCGAGATTGCGAAATATGAAGAATGAATTGGCTTTGGTTTCCGACTTTACAGCGATTAGATACATTTTTACTATTTTACTATTATTTAGGTTTTTTATCACCTAAACGAGCAACAAAGCCCTATCACTTCAACGTCTAATATTAAGGAGCGAGGTTTTTAAAATAATATCAGTTATAATAGGAGAGAGTGGGACTAGATGAGACAGTGTCGAGATTTCATTTTTTATAAAGCTATTGGTCGCATTGAATAATAATGAATATAATATTTTGAAAGTTTAAACTTTTGTCGACATGTATATTATTTTTATTTGTTTAGCCAAAATCCAATTTAAAATTTATAGAAATTGTTTTGCTAAACATCTCAAAGCGCCTCAACTTACCTCACTCACATCGGGGCAAATTGATACTGAGGAAAAACTGATTGATATTTTTGAAGGGTGGAAATTATTCTGAGCTAAATCAAGAAAAGATACCTTATTAATAATAATAAACCAAAGAAGGAGTGGAATGTACAATGGAATAATTAAGAAAATGTATCTTTATTCTTTGATAGAAATTCATTGTTGGCGATGGTGAGATTATGTTTTGGTTTAGATCTCTTAGGAATTTGGCCTTCAAAAACAAGTTTCACAAATTAATCACTATTGTTTTCCTAATCGGTGTTGGCAAATGTTCAAAAATATCATTGGTTGTAATCAACTTAAAAACAATGAAACATAATAACCATAATAGACTTAATAACCCTGAAACATAATAAGAAAAACACTATTCAAATAAAAAATATATATACTGTAAGTAAATTACTTAATAAAATAAAAATTGTCACATTTTAAACTTAAGTCAATCACAAAATCCTCTTTCCAAATTAAGGGAGCAATACATGAATAAACATGTAATTTTTTCTCTCCAGTTCACTATAACCAATGTGAGTCCACATTTCACACGACGATGCTTTATATCAATCTTCGCTAGGATTGATTCTCAAGACGAATGTTGCATAGAAATCATTTTTTGGATGCGTTGATAAACTGTATCAACCTGCCCCCAAAGAAACGTATCAACTTGCCTCCAGTGACCACGTGCTATAAAAACTAGTATAGCCTATTAAATTAGTTACCTATATGTTACCTGAGTTATTGAAAACTATATAGGTTTACTCCACTAAAAACTACTGAATACGATGGGTCTGTATTTCAACGTTCCCAACTGTGTCTTACCTCACATCCCACTGACCTAATGCCCACTTATTTCCACTCATGAAAAATTTACTTCCTTGGTAAAAAACGCAAATACTTGGTCACACAGTAACGGTAGCTTGACCATAAAACTATCCACATGACTGCGCCGCTCTTCAGGAACATTGTATAGTTGCCCTCTTGAATGTACGCATGCTCGTTGAATTTTAATATTTTTTGTGTCAACCTGTCCCTGTATCAACTAATCCCACTCTCCCCATATTTGATCATTATTAGTTGGTTCACTGTGCAATGGTTAGTTATTGATTTTATACAATATTATAGTGCAAACATTACTCATAAAAATTGTTTAGGCCCGTAGACCTTAAAAAATTTACAGTACAGCAATATGAGTCTTTAAATGCTGTTTATCTACATTAGTTTACATTATATCTACATTTGTTTACTTAAAAAAAGGTTTGCAGAGTTTTAATACCAAATTATTATTGGTTGATAATGACAGCTTAAACGTCATTAGCTGAGTCAACTAATTAACTGGGGGAGCGGGACTTCGGCTCCCACCAATCCAATCCGTTCGAATCCCGCCTGTGATAATGTGTGATACTATGTGATAATGCCGTAACCTTGAGGGTGCACAATAAGCTAAACAAGCTGCAGTGCATATCCATGCATTGTGCATATCCTGCTAAGCCTGACCCTCGTCTAGGGAAAAAATCCAATTAACTGATTCTCCATTGAGTTCAACCAATGTTAGTCCTGATTTAAAACACTGCGTATACTATTGTTAGAGCGAAATAATGCAAATCCTTGAATCGTAGAAAAAGGTTTTTGAAGTCGACGTAAAAAATGTTGTGATTGTAAAACCAATAACATAAAACACTTTTCACATTTCACTTCAATGTATTTTTTAATAGAGAAAAAACCAACGGAAACAACAGAATGGCCTCCAGGTCACGAGTCGTGCCCATGTTAGTTTATGAGCCATGAAGGGGCGCCCGTGGGCTGTGTCGCTAAACGGGAAACGCTCTCACTATATTTTGCTTTGGATTTGTGACATGGTAATGATTTGTAAGTTCCAAAGAGAATATTTTCTGTAGAAAATGTTTTTTGCTAACTATAGGATTTCTATAAAAAATTGTTGAATAACTATCTCGTAACAATGTAAAGCGATACAAACATCCCAGAATGAATTTAATTTTTGTTCTCTTCAGGGATGAAAAGATCCTTGTTCCAGTTAATTGATAAGCAATTGGCTCATATCTTTTATTTTGGTGCAATACTCCTCTCTGAGACATTAACATAAATAAATAAATAAATAAATCTTTATTTTTCTGCACATTACATATTTAATGTTATAAAAAACCGCAACAAATAATATGATTTCTAAATAGTAAAGAAACCAGGCTAACCATACCACTACATTTGCACAGAAAAATAGGGCCCCTAGGACATCATGTCCGTTTAGGGGTTCACAACAGGATAAAATTTAAAAGAGTTAAATTAGAGTCCAGAGCAAAAGAAAACAGACATGCTTTAAATAAAATAAATAAACACATACACCTTCGATAAGTGTTCATCGTGCACTCCCAACACCATAGGTTAAAACAAGAAAAACAATAAAGGCTCAAATTACAATGATTTACTATTCTAATACTACTACTACTACTAATACTACTACCACTACTACTACCAGGGAACCAGTCTACTACCGAGGAACCAGTCCAACGGAACCCCGTGGCAGAAACAACGGCGAGAGAGAAAGAAGGAGAGAAAGAAAGAAAGGAAGGAAAGAAGGCGTAATGCGGATAATGCGCAAGTAAAGGATGGTCCGACTAAGACTAAGCCTGTCCCGAGAAAGAAGAAGCCACGTTCTGATGCGATCCTTATTCACCCTACAACAGGCAAATCATATGCAGATCTTCTGAAAGAGATCCGGGGAGGTGTCAAACCGGAAGAGTCAGGGGCAGAGATAAAAGCGATCCGCCAAACGCGAACGGGAGGAGTCCTGGTAGAGCTTGGATCCAAGACTAGGGACAAAGAGGAGTTCAGTTCTGCTCTGAAAAGAGCCCTAGGGGAGAACGGTACAGTCAAGAATCTCGATCCGAAAGTTACACTTGAAATTCGGGATCTTGATAGCGTGACTACAGAAGATGACGTCAAGGAAGCCCTCAAACGAGATCTTGGGTCGCGCTTAGGTGAGGTAAAGGCCTTTTTGACGCAACCTAACAGTAGAGAACAAAGGCTGGCTGTCGTGTCCTTGTCAGAAAGAGCAGCAAATGAACTCTTGAAAACTGCTAGGATCAAAGTTGGCTGGATAAATTGCAGAGTTCGACAAAGGGTGGAAGTCACAAGATGTTTTAGGTGTTTTGGATATGGCCATATTCAGTCAGACTGCAAAGGACCGGACCGACGGTCACAAAATCTTGTATAAAATGTGGTCAGAGTGGCCATAAACGTGAAAGTTGCACAAATGAGGCGAAATGCTGTCTGTGTGCCGACCTGAAATCCGAGCAGGCTGATACCAAACATTTGTTGGGGTCACGATCCTGCGCGGCTTTTAGGCTGGCTCTTGATGTTGCCTCAGCCAGTAAAAGGAAGTAATGAAAGTACTTCAAGGCAATCTCCAGCACTGTAGGATAGCGAGCGACCTCATAACCCAAATGGTTCGAGAGAAAAAGGTCGATTTGCTTATTATAAGTGAACAGTACCTGAATAGGGAAGGCCCTAACTGGTTTTCTGACATAATGGGAGTGTGTGCCATCTGGGTGCCAAATTCCAGTGTGTTTATAAAAGCCCACGGCAGCGGGTTTGTTTGGGTTAAAACGAGTTTCGCTTCAGTGATAAGCTGCTACCTTTCTCCAAATGAAAATATGGTAGATTTTCAAACTCGCCTGGACCTCATTGAGGATCTGATTCTCACCCTCGCAATCTAATTGTAGCTGGAGATTTTAACGCAAAGGCTTTAGAATGGGGGATGACACGTACGGACTTGAGAGGACGCAAAATCCTCGAGATGGCTGCTAGAACAGGCCTCACAGTCGCAAACGTTGGCAACACCCCTACGTTCAGGCGACCTGGGTACGGGCAGTCAATCCCAGATCTCACTCTGGTTTCCGAAAGCATTCTGAGAAGAATAGCTGATTGGAAAGTAAATGAGGATTATACTGGCTCAGACCACCAATACATTTCTTTCTATTTTGGAAGAAGGGTGCAAGAGAGTGAAAATGTGTTCAGGGTTCCTGGTTGGAATGTTTCTAGACTCAATCAGGAGTCTTTGATTTCCTCCATCGAAGATGGTCAGGTGGCAGTTCTAGGATTAGATGGAAGCGCAGAGGAGCTCGTGGAGGCTACAATGGGACTGATTGAGCGCAGTTGTGACCTCGCATTGCCAAGGAGAGCTAGACCACGGCGAAACAAAGGCCCTGTCTACTGGTGGTCTGACGAGATAGCCCAGCTGCGAAGGAGATGCCTTAAAATCAGACGAAAGGTTACCTGAGGAAGGAGAAGAAATAGGGTGGTGCCTGAAACTCTAATCAATGAGTTTAGAGCAGCTAAAGGAGATCTGAAGCGAGCTATCACAAGAAGCAAGGCCTCAAAATGGGACTCCCTGAAGGATGAACTGAACATGAATCCTTGGGGGCTAGCCTACCAGATTGTAATGAGGCGACTGGGAGCTCAGTCGCCAAGTCCCAACATGACCGCTGCTCAGTTGGAGGTCATAGTAGAGGCTCTATTTCTTACCCACCCAGAAAGGCCGGATTACTTTTCAGAAGTTGCTGAACAAGTGCCCCTTTTCAGTGAGCAGGAATTAAAGGAAGCAATCGGTTCCATGCGTAGCCGTAAAGCTCCTGGTCCAGACGGTGTCCCAGTGGAAGTACTGAAATTGATGGCTCAGAGAGTCCCTCAACTGCTACTTAAAATGTACAACCAGTGTTTGTTGAAGGGGATCTTCCCACTTCGGTGGAAGGCACAACGCCTGGTTTTAATTAGCAAGGGAAAAGGAGATCCTGAAACCCCATCTGCATACAGACCCCTATGTATGCTGGACACGGCAGGGAAACTCCTCGAGCGCTTGCTTAAGCCACGGCTGTCGCAGGCAGTAGAGGTAGGTGGTGGGCTTTCTGAAAACCAACATGGTTTCAGAAAAGGCCGATCCACGATAGGGGCAGTCAGAGAGGTCGTTAAGGCATTCGAGGCTGCTCAACAGGTGGGTTGTAGATCACGGAAGCTGGTACTGTTGGCTTTGTTAGACGTAAAGAATACGTCTAACTCGGCCAGATGGGCAGATATGCTCACAGCCATGGAGTTAAACTTTAGTGTCCCTCAATACCTGCTTAAAATCTTGCAGAGCTACCTTAGGCAACGGAAGTTAGTTTTCAACACCCTTGAGGGACCAAGAGAGAAAATCGTTACGGCAGGGGCCGCTCAAGGTTCAATTCTGGGCCAGACCTCTGGAATATTGCCTACGATGGTATATTTCGGATGGAAATGCCTCGGGAGACTTTTCTTGTAGGCTACGCAAATGATATCGCCGTGGTGATAACTGCAAATGATTTGGATGAGGCTCAGGGTCCTCTCAGCCTAGCCATGGGTCAGGTACTAGACTGGATGAGAAACCTCGCTCTTGCTCTGGCAACAGAGAAGACCGAGGTCGTTCTCCTAACCAGAACGAGAATTAACCCCATCGTCCAACTCCAGGTGGACACAGCACGGGTTGAGACAAAACAAGCAGTCAAGTATTTAGGAGTTAGATTTGATGCTCGTCTCACTTTCTGAGATCAGATCACATCGGCAGCTGAAAAAGCAGAGAAAGTGGTGGCCAATCTTACAAGGCTGATGAGCAATGTCGGTGGACCAGTCTCCAGCAGACGTCGAGTCATCATGACTGTAATCCACTCAATTGTGCTTTATGGGTGTGAGGTATGGGCGGACGCGTTGAAGAAAAAGCGTTATAGGGATAAGGTCGCGTCGATCCAACGGCGAGGCGCTCTTCGGATCACGTCATCTTACCGTACTGTTTCGATGCCAGCAGTGCTGGTTGTTGCGGGTGTGATTCCCATCGATCTTCTGGCTTTCGAACGGAAGCGGATTTTCGATGGGAACGGTGCGGTGAGCCATGCCGAGGCTCGAGAGCAAACCTTACAGGATTGGGAAAATCGGTGGGAAATGGACGAGAGTGGTCGTTGGACTGCAAGGCTGATTAGAGACTTTAGAGGGTGGGTAGAGTGCACACACGGAGAGGTAGAATTTTATCTAACACAGCTCCTCACCGGTCACGGATGTTTTGGAGCATACCTTCATAAGATGGGAAAATTCAGAAGGCCGGAATGTCAGTACGGGGATTCTGAAAATGATGACGCCCTGCATACATTGTTCTTTTGTAGAAGATGGGATGAAGAAAGAAGGGGGCTCCAAGCACAGTTTGGATCAGTCTCACCAGACACTCTCGTCCAAAAGATGCTGTCCAGTCCCGACTCGTGGAACTCTGTCTCTGCATTCTCCAGAAGGGTGCTGAAGCAAAAGAGAGCAGAACAGCTGTAGTACACCGTCGCAGCTGAAGAAGCAGCAGCAGGAACACCGTCGCAGCAGGAGGAAGAATATAGCTGGAAGCCATTTCTTCGGCGCACGTAGGAACCCTCTTGAAGTAGTGCAGACAGCGTTTCCGAGAGGGGTCCAATGCCTGGACCGATAGGTTTTTAGTGGGTGCGAGTCCCACACTCCAGGGTAAAACACCTAGTCCCTGAAGGTGCATAATGCATTTTCCTATCGTAAAAAAAACTACTACTACTACTACTACTATTACCTATTACTACATCCAATACAAATAACAAAAAAAAACAACATAAGCAACCAAAGGAACATAAGCTCATAAAACTATCTCTTTTATTTTAATTGTAGTGTAACTAATAATCCAAATTTATTGCATTATACCTATCAGCTCTTCAACATCATTGTTGAAAATTATAATATTCTACATTAAAGTATTTTGTTGTTAGCCAGTTTTAAATGAGGTTATAGTATCTCTTTACCTCTAAAAAGACAAGAGAACCAAAACCTTAAAAAAAGCAAAAAGGAAGATTTATAAAATTATAGAATACGTTTATTTGATTTTCTTATTTCAGTTAATCAGATGTTTTGCTTTTGATAATCTAAGAGTCTTTTACCCACAATCATATCTTAATAGCGGCTGACGGATTTCAATATTTATTGCTTCAAATTAAAGGTATTTTTAATTTTAGAACACCAGTTTCATTACAGAATTATAAAATAATAGAATAAGCTATTTCAAAACGCTCAACTTTTCGATCGTTCAGGTTGAAACTTTTTTATCTAAAATAATGAAATTTATAGTTTAACCTAAATTAAATTGTTGGGCTCTGCTACTCTTCCAATTTTCCTATGGTTAGGTTTATTTACAAGTACCTGTAATCCTACGTTTAGGGAGGGCTTCTCGGAAACTTATGCTGATTCACTAGGACGTTTTGACTTTCTGCTATTAGGGCCACGTCATCAGAATATGCCAGTATATTTATTATTCCTTCAATATTTACCTCTCGAGGTATATCTTTTGTTGCTTTCAAAGCTTTATCCACAGCCAAATTTAACAATAGAGATAACCCGTCTCCCTACTTTGCCCATATGTTGATATCGAAGGTGTCTGTTTATTCTCTTTCTATTCTGACCTTGCCTTTTGAACCTTCCATTCACAGTTTTATAAGTCTTATTATCTTTTCTGGAATTTTGCATAAAAACTAGTTATAAGCCCCGCTTAATTCTGAAATTTATTTACAACTAACTTATTAAATACCTGAGGTTGGGCTAGATTAAAATTTATAAATCCAAAAAGAAAGGGAAGCAAAAAAGACCATAAATGAGAAGAGTATGCATTTTTCAAGTAATTGAATAATGATAATATACTAAAATAACAAAAATCTAAATGGAGGACGATTCATTCCGTGCAAATTAAATGATCAAATTACTTTGTACACTACAATTTAAAACTAGGAATAAGTTGATTATTCAGATATGTGCATCCTATTATCGCTGATAATTGCGAGGAAACAATAAATGAATAAATCATTACAACGGATAATAGAAAACGACAATGATTGTATTGTTTATTTTAAATGTCGTTCAGCAAGCGTTCCTGAACAAGAAATTCATTTCAATCTATTGTTTCGCTTCTGCGATTGAAATTTATTCCCTAATAAAGTCAATTTTACGTAATACGCGTTTTGTTGCTTATCTGCGTATAATTGATGTTCTTTGCCGTATTATAAATGTCATATAGTTTTTCTTGAGTAATTAAAAATTTTAGTGATTGTACATACTATCAAGAAATTTGAATTCACGTTTATTGTTTAACTAATTTAAACGCGCGGTGAAGTACACTAAATTTCTATAACTAAATTACCAATTTGATCATATTTATTATTAATGTAAACTCTCCATATATTTTTTAACGATTAGCTTGAAAAGGGATAAAATTGCTATTGCAGTAGGATGAACTCCACAATACAATAATGAACTTAAACAATTATCAAGAGGTTTTCAATTGCAAATCATTCCAAAAGAGCATGCAGATGATATAGAATTTGTTCTAATAACTAATCTAACATACGACATTAAATAATAGTAGTTTATGCAACGATTGTATAATGAATGTCTTTAAGCCACGAGTGAGATTAAGTTAGAACACGAGCGAAGCGAGTGTTCTAAATATCTCACGAGTGGCTTAAAGGCATAATACAATCGTTGCATACACTATTTTATCTACGACCAACAATATACAACAAAATTTCCCCGAAGTTAAACAAAACTCATGACTTTTAATAATAATGGAATAGGTCAACTAAAATTTGAGGTTAGGCAAATAAGCAGACTGAACCATGAATCGTTGTGGGACAATCAGCTGATGGGATAAGTAAACTCAAACATGAATCGTAATGCAACAATCAGCTGATTTGCGAATTGCGTAATTGTTATTATGACACTACTTCCGTCAAATGCCGAGCTCTCATTGGTCTAGAACCAGTACTCTAAAGTGACTCCAGTACTCTAAAGTCGTCATTAGAGTACTGCTTGGTTTTTGGTGTTTTAATGTTTATCATTATAATTTTTATTGTAATACCATAATTGGTGGTTATTGCAATGGTCGTAGATAAAAAATACTGCATTTAGTTATTCAGCTTCTGAAGAATATTTTTAAGCTCTGCCATAGGTTGTCGTAGTAGAGTAAATATCATAGGCTGTGTACCTTAAAGCTAGACTTTGAAGCGACAACCTATTTTGAATAAACTTTTAAACAATTAAAAAAATAAAGCCGTTGAAATGTTGAAGCTTTACTTCGTTTTATCAACTGGTTACGGAGATGATTGATATTTTTGTTTGGCGGTAAATTCAGTAAGTTGCCTAATGTTATTCTCATGGCAAATATTCAAAAACCTATATCTCCGTTAATTGCTAACTAATTTTTATAAAACTTTATATGTATTTGTGGGATGATTGAAAATTTATTTTATTTTAGATTCCTCGCTTTAAGGGAGAAAGAATGTGTCAGTTAGCTGATACCATTTATTAATATATAAAATTGGATTATCATTTTGTTACTTAATATAACATATCATAGCACCAAACGCTTAAACACTGACTTGTATTGATTAATAGTGGAGGAATGTAATGTTGAACAAAACTGGGTTCTTGCAGCTCAGGAGACTCAAAGTGATAACAATTCCACTACAGAGTTCAACGCCAAGTACGATGTAAAGGCGATAGGAGTCTTGGTCACGTACAAATCGCCACTCGAAGTCACGTGACTAGTTAGGTCACGTTCCTCACAGGGCGACCTATTGTCGGTCACTCGGCTGATTGAAAACAGCACATGATTTTCGTGGTCACATATACGTTTTCTTGATAGTATAAGATTATTATACCAAGCAATTAGATTACACTATTAGATGACAAAAGACGCCGTATGGCGTATTTGAAGGCATAAACTATACATATATTTTCGACCATAAGGTACCTTTCATCGGTAATTGTTATTTTTACCCTTTGCACCACGATAAAGGTTAAACGTTCTTAACGATGTTTTCATTGGCTATCTTTCACGCTTATGGATAGTCGTTTCGGGAGCGATAGTATTATCTCTTTTTATGAGCGAAGGTTTTGGAACATCCACGAATCCCATATCATGAGTCATTAGGTTTTGCGCATTAGTAGTGTCAAAAGCATCCCATGCAGTAATGCTTCTGACATTAACTATCCGTATAGCTTCTAATGGCTTGAGATCTAATAGCATAAGTTTCTATGGTTTGGAATTGGCGTATAGCGCTCGGTTACAAATACATGTTGTATCGAAAAAAATAACTAGTTAATAAGTGTTAGTTGTTTATGATAAAATTAGCTTCAAAACAATGGATTTTATTTTTATTGATTCAAGATGTATTCCAATCAAATATAATGTAGCCGATTTTGATGTCCTGTTTGTATTTGGCTGGCTATCCTTTCATGTGAGTTTTACAGTTTGATTTATTTTCAATCAGTTACCAAAAGTACTGTTATGACCGAAATTACATTAAATAGATATATTTCTGGTCATATATCTATAAGATATGAGACACACTTATCTCGCAATCATCCTACATCCCAGTTTCCCCAATTAAAGTTTTTAAGAAGAATTCTGTGTAAAGGTTCCAGTCACTGGTACGGCCTTGCTGACGAGAAAAACGTTTTCAGTGTTATTGTTGCTTTAAGATGTATTGTATGCCAACATAATTTTTTTCCAAAATCACTACGTATTATAGAAAATATAAAGTTTAAATGATTTCATAGTAAATACATGATATTTCGAGAACAGTTGATTGGTAAATATAACTTTATTTGGTCATTTTGTAAATAATTAATATAGTGATTTTTGTTTGAAAACCATAGTACTTGATCATGTCATCAATTAGATAGTTAGTTCTAAAGAGTCTGTGGAAATAATATTGAAATCATATATTAGAAAAGTCTTGAACAGTTGCCTAGTTATATCTGGAGCCAAAGTTACTGCAACCATTACACAACCACGGTCTTACTGCAGACAGCCAGGCGGAACAACAAATTTTAGAGTTATCTCATCCCGTTTATCATATTATTATCTTTATTCTCTAATATCAAATATTGTTATGACTCAAAACCTTTTTAAATTACTTGCTGATCAACACGGTTCCACTCGTGGATCAACTTCCTTTGATTTGGGACTTGGTTTGCCATATTCCTCATTATCATTGACAGTTAAACAATGAAACTTTTAACAACCGAAGGGAATTTCTTAAGAGGGAATTCTAAGGTAATTTTGTAAAACAGTTTCTTCTTCAGGTCTTATGATTTTGGGGGCTCGTCCGTCCTCCGTTATAAAACTCCTTTGTATTTGGTATGGATATAGATTAAGTAAATGGTGACCAATTTTGTAATTTAAATTACTTTCATTTCTGGAGCTAAAAAGGTAATACTGATAATATTTCGCCCCAAGGAGAAAAAATTAATTTGGCGAAATATTTGGCCAGGGACTGAAAGCTTAAAAATGCACTAATGTAAAACAAATTTGCTGATACACTTTTTAGTGATTCAATTTGACTTATTTATTCAATTATAAGTCGATGAAAACTTCTGTATAATTGTTTTCCATTGCTGTATTGCTCAATGGAATTTCCCCACGTATTAGGTCTTCCTATCAAAGTTCGCACTTAACGTCTCACCGTAATAACTGATTTTGAAGATTTCGAACTAAAACGGGCAAATAAAACTAATAAAGATAAAATAATATATTAAAATATCACTTTACGACATTGTTCTCTTAAAGATTTCTTCAAGTATCAGCCAGCCTACGAAAACAGCTCACACGGGTCTAAAGTGGCTTTTCGATCTTCGCTTATTTTTTCAGTTAAACTTGAGCTCGTATATCCAAAAGTATCACTCTAGGCCCTAGTGATGAAATATACTTCTTTATTACTTACACCATTAGCATTTATGGTTCGAAACGGAGCATTCCAAACCCTAGCTGCTATAACAGTACCATGGTTTTTGTTTTGCCCAACTATTTAATTTCACAGCTCAAATACCATGTCCAGTTTTAAATCGTCCTCGGAAGATATGAAGTACATGAGTTAGCCCTCCATACTTGGGATTGATATGGAAAGTTTCAGATTGTGTAACGTTAATTTATACCCTTTATGGTCTTTTTTTAGTTAAATAATAAAAAATCATTTTTACTTTACGGAAGTATATTTTTTTAACACAAAACATAGTTTTGATTGAAAGTCAAAACAAACTGATCCATCAACCATAAAACTAAGCTAAAATACTCAAGTAGCCCCCATTGGTCTGTCTAAAACTTCAAGTGAGTACTTCAAAAGTCTTAGTGTTTGCTGAAAACATAACTTTATACGGCAGTTTTAAATATATTCTAAGAAAATATGCAACCGCATATGAGAAAGTAAGTTCTTTCAGAGAGTCTTCTCAAAGTTAGAAGACTTCGAGATTGTTTCTTGCGGACAACTTTCCTGTATCTTTAGAAGTGGATGCAGTAATTTTAATCAATTGCAAAAAATAAACAACTATAATTTTAAATCAACTCAGACCTCTAAAACATTTTGCGTTTAAAAGCGGTGAATTCCTAGCTGTCTCAAAATTCCCTTAGAATAATGGTTCGAATAAGATAATACAAATTTCCTTCAACTGCGCATTAAGTTTCAGTTAACTGTTAACATAGAAAAAAATAACTGCATGAAACAATTGTTTAGTCAGGAAGTAGTTAGTGTTTAAGGGCTTTATCGCTCAGTAATTATCATACCATTTGTACTCCAGCTGATAACGGAGTAAATAGTAAATAGTTTTTTATTTTTGCCGTTACATAATCTTCAACAAATCTCATTAGCCATTTTGTTTGAATAGTATTTTATTGCTATTGTTAATGCTTCTTGTTGCCATCATTTTGCTATGAGTTAATGCTATTGTTACTCATTTCTATTGATACTGTCACTGTAAGATGACGGTATCATTGTTGACACTGTCGTAGTAGTTTTTATGCACTGTGTGAACTTTGTAACTGTACACTAGCTAAACAACTAATTTATAGATGACTATGTAAACATGTCATGTGTTAAATCACTGTTTAGTTTTTATTTTTTATTTTTTGTTATCAAATAAATGTATTATCATTATCTTTGTAAAGAGTTTTCCTGTAAACTCTATTTTAACTGTATTTTTATAAATAAATAACTTAAAACTTCTGTTTTCATTTAACTCAGCTTGAATAATTTATAACTTCAAAAATGGTGCTTTCAAGTACATATAATAGACATAAGCCACCAATTATTAATATTCCAATGAAATTATATCATACTCACCAAAACAATACAATATTTATTTAATTGGTAATCCAAACTGCAGTTATAGGAAAAATGTTATATGTAACTCCCCTTTAAAGCGTATTTACCGCTATCGCTAATCCATACCTACTTCGCTCAAGCTATGAAACTATACTTAGACTTACTTTATGATATTAATACATAAATAACTATTCCTCCTCTTAGAGCTAGCTATATCGACAGTTATTAACTGTTATATAATTATCTGACTAATTTAATCCAATCTATCGTTGATAAATTATTACTATTATACTTTTAATATTTTGTGTTCTCTTGTCTGTGATCGCAGCTTTTTGACACTTCATATTTTCTTTTCCACTTGATCAGAGCATTCCGTACTTAACTTTTATAGAAGACAACTTTACAGATATATATTTAATCAGGCCAGAACTTTGTAGAGTAATTAGGTCTAGAGGTTTTAATGTCACTTAACATTTTCCTTCCAGGACGCATCGTTAAGCTGTATATAGATTTTACTCACACCAATTGTATGAGAACAAGAGGATAGTTTAAAATTAAAAAAGTAAGCCTAATTTCAAGAAATTAAAGTTTGAATCAATATGTATGAATACTGATTAATAACATTAACGTTATCGATTTAAACATGTTGTTACTAGATGTTCCAAAATATACTATTGGCATTGCATCCCTTTATAACATGAACATGGGGTTTAAGAAATCAACAGAATTTTATTAATTTATATTTGTATAAAACTATTTTAAACTTAGTAAACAATATTCTTAATAATTACTGCTTTTTTAACTTGTTTTGTTGGGACGCTTCCCAGGAAAATGCAAACGTAGAGGGAAATAGTGACAACAACACGGTTCACTCGGCTGCCGGTTCGTCACGTTTCACACGGTAGAACGCCGCTGTCGCGTACACAACCCGCCTCGCGGCTAAGTGAACTGGACACGCCGCGCCGTGTGTCTGGTGACAACATTTCATTTCAACTAGAAAAACCCGGTAATATTATAGAGGAAATATGTACTACAATACGTTTATTGGTTTATTTGTCCCCGAACTCATTTGAGGTCATTGGAAAAGGTTTCTTCCTTTATGTCTTCAAAACATAAAGTAGTTAAAGCGTACTTAGTAATCATTCTCAGTGTATTTTTCAAGGTGTAAAGGAATTCACTATTTCCTCATCACAAAACAATATTTAAAAAATACATAAACTGTTTACAACGCTACTGATATGATATTCAGTACAGGAAACCAGCCAATGTCAGTTCTAATTAGCTCATATACGGTTCTTGTTAACATGTGAACCGGTGGTATTGTAAAAATTTGTGTGGGCCTGTTTTAAACGTTTGTTTTTCGTGACTGTGTGTCCAAAAGTATGAGTACTAATGAAACAACTCTTGAAATCCTTGAAAGTTAAATAAAGAATATTTAGATTTTAGTCAGGTTTTATTACTTTATGATCCGAAGACAGCCAGGGTTAGCAGCAATTCTTCAATTGTTTTCCCCTTTAACCATTATTGAATGTTACATGGTTATACCAAAAGCTATGATCAATTTAATTAAGGTTGGTGCTTAGTTTGACCATTAAAATCATTTCTAATCCATTCCATTCTGAGTAAATTTATAGCCTTGGAAGAGATTTATTGAAATTATTTGTTGTTTTGAAATGAACAGGCAGTAAAATGACTAAGTTGCCTTAAGGGGAGTCTCTACTGAAAACGCTAAAATCGTTATTAAAGGTATTTTTAAGTATATAACCATGTATTATACTTCAGATGGACCTAAAACCACCATTCCTAATGTCATTTATAAAAAAAAATTATAGGGCCTAAAATTCGCTTTTACTGATTTTTCAAGGGTTTTTTATAATCGTTATTCCAAGAAAAGTATTGGACTCACACAATTTTCAAAGTTAATCATGTTGTTCAGCATTAAATTTACTTAAAAATCACGTATTTTTAGTTATGTAAAACAAAAATTACTATTTTTAATTTCCCTTCAAACTTTGAACTTTTTTCATTTTTTTTGTAAAATTTAAGATTTTCTATTTTTTTATCCAACTATCCAAACTTATTCAAAATACGAGATTATTTAGACAATTTATCTTAGATAACCCAAAAAAATTTGAAGACTGTAGCTTCAGTAGTTTTTTTTGGAATATCAAAAGTTATATGCTAGATACAGTCAAAATGCTACTTTCGGTAATCGCGAGTTTTCTAAAGAAGTGTTTCATGGAATATATGCCAAAATAAAGCAAAAAATTATATTTATTGATACATTTACAATCTATATAATTGGTACATATTAAATATGACACAGTAACGATATAAGAGTGTCAAAATAAGTTTTTTACACGAAAAAAATACGTAAACCGCGAATTTTGTTTTTCTGCATAGCAACGTATAATATGAATTTTGTGCCATGATAAACTTGATAAAAAATATGAAATGTGGTTTTTTGTATTCAGGAATAAACAAGTAAAAATTAGGTGTACAAATTGTTTTTTGAAATTTTCAAGATTTTTGGCCATTTTCAGTAGAGACTCCCCTAGGCTATCCCACTTTTTGAAATATGAGAAGTCAAAAACAGTTTAGTTGAACATCTCAGCCATTTATAATGTCCTACTTAGTGGTTCGAGAGCTGATTACTTTGAACCATAGAGAATTTCAATTAAGGCTCTCTCGCTTCAGATCCGTGCGACGTGACAGTCGCGTTTCATGAGACAGACCTCCTCTGATGGCTCGACTTGCAATGGATTTGAATGAATCATTTAAAATTTTGACTTGATCAAAGATGGACATTTCTCTTTACTTCATATTGGTTTCGTACTTTTGACTTATACAGAACAGTTAATGTCAACAGTGGACCTAATGGAAAACTTAAAAGTCAATTAAAAGCTAATTGTTCAGTTAATTGCTTATTTAATGATTTAATAATCTCTATTTCTAACATTGTTTAAAGTTTTTCAAAACTTTTAGGCTTTTTATATGAAAATTTGTATTTCCAATGTTATTCTTATGGAGAGTATTGAAGTGTGCCTATCTATGAAAAGTTTTGATATTAATTGTTATTATGCTTTATCTGAATAACTTATTTACACATTTGAAAATTGCCGAGTATGCAGGTCTGCTGCAACGGGGAAGTTCACATAAATTGCCACATTCTAGCTCACACGGCGACATGTGAAGCTGGTGATCTGACATGTAAACAATCATCGGTCAATGTCCTATACCGGAAGGAGTGTACATCATCCTATACGATGTACACAGCTTTTGAACCACCTTTTTGTATAGGAAGCGTCTTTACCTTGTCCCGTCAAATCAGCTTTCGTTTTAAAATTCTTATTATTTAAACGAATAAAATTTTGTCCTGATGGAAGACGTTAAACTAAAAAATTAGGATCATAAGAATAATGAAAATACAAAACTATGGTGTTTCCAAAAGCTTCATAGTACCGATTCCTTTCATTATTCAGAAAATACCAAACTTTTATGAATGCAAGTTTTTATTTAAAATCTTTCCATTGTTGAGGATTGGTAAAACTTTTTTTGGTAAATCAATGATCTCAGCGTTTCATACTATAAAGCACTGTAAGTACTTTTTCCGAGAAATCAATAAATCGTTTAAACGAATTTTTCAGTGACTTATCATCTAATATTTCTCACTGCCGATAAGCGGCGGTAGTTTAGTGGATTCTGCTCTTGGCTCTCATACTCGATACTGAATTAAATCCCGAGATATCAATACCCAAGTTGAGGCGCATGGCGTTTATGACATAGAAAATCTTTTATCTAGATAAAATTTTTATAAAAGCATTGTTTGTGGTAGGTATACAGTTTCATAATTGTCTCTCGTGCCTTTAAACTAGGTCAGGTATGGATTCGCATTGAAACCAACGCGTTTTAATATATTTCTACTATGAAAATAGTTTGGAAACATAAAATGTTTTCATAGACAATCACGTAGGCACGTGATGATTTTCACATTAAACACACAAACACCGTGCAGTCACGACAACAAATAAAACTGCAACTTAATCAGGCCTACTGCACACAAACTCGCGATACTGCCAGGAAGCTGTGACGCCATAATTCTATTTTTTCTAATAATAATAGAGCATTAGAGAACAACCTAATAACTTAAGAGTTTTCTAACGACTGTTTAGGTTTTGTCATTTTTAAACTTGTACCAGAGTGTTCAATGAGGAGCGCGCTTTTGTAGCAGAAAGTAAAATGTCAAAATTAATGAGCTAGAGTCGTACCTAAGTAGAAGTTCGACTCGCTAAAATCATGTTTAAACCACATATAATGATGTAATTACCAGAGAACCCAAACATTAAAGAGTTGTAAGCCCGACAATACCGACATCAAGGGTCGCAGTCCAGCCCAATATTGTCACTAAAGGACTCCACTATTGTTTCCTCTTTGAACAAATATTTATTTTACAGAAAACAAATTTAGGTTTCGCTTGGTTATAAAACGTAGTTCAACAAAGTCAAACCATTACAAATCAAGTGACGTGTACGTTAAACAATGTCATCTTTTTTATTTTTAAAGAAAGGTTGCTAATTAGTTACTAATTTTAAAAATCTTACTACACTCATGGGTTTGTATATGTGGGAAGTTAAAAAATACCTCTTACACAATAGCACAGTCACATCAATAAATAGGATCAGACCAACAACGGCCAACAAAATACATGTTGTTTGCATATTTTCTATCATATACAAAATCCCAAATTGTTTACCTTAACATTAACATACATTCATTACTTATATATGTATAAGTGTTAATTTTGATCATAACATAAATAAATGAAACAATTCTAACTTTCTCGGCAAACTTTGATATCTTATAATTAATTTCTCATCGCATTCTCAGTTAGAAAATTCAACAAAAACCCTACCATAATAATATGTCATTTCAAGAAATATAAAATTACTTAAATCGAATGCTCGATGGTTGCTCGGCTCGATACATTGACTAATTCTGGTACTAATTCTAGTATTTGGAATTCGGATCCATCACATGATCGAACAACAAAACATAAAAATATTCGACTTATACTAACCAAGCAGTCTACCAACTATATAAGCTTTATCAACATAACTCAACTAGCTTGATTTCAGATTATTATACATATGTTAACGTTTTTAAATTTCTAAATTCCGTAAGTCTTTATTGATTGCATCGTTTTTTAAACACTCTATGGTAAAATAATTAGCTTCATATATATTTTCCCAAATTAATAAATTTGTTAGAACGGTAATGACTGTTTACCTGTGATGACCTGAACTAATGACTGTTTACTTCTGTAACTTAATGTAATTGAAGTAGTTTTGAGAAACCCCAGCTAAACTCTACTTTTAGAAGTTCAACTAAGCAGCTTACTAAAGTCACTTTTAGCTTTGCAAAACTAATAAATCCTCAAAGTGAAAACAAGATATAAAGGAAGATATAATTTGGAATTTGTCATTGAAATAAGAATAATTCAATTGCACTGAATCAGTCGGATGACAGGTTTTATACTCGGGATTAATAGAGCGTGGTTATTGCGTTTACCGCTCTCCATTAATTAATCCTTTTACAACGTCCACAACGCAACCACCTGTTAATAAAGGCTTTTTTCGACCGGACAGGACTTATAGTTTACATTCAATAGATAAAATAATACAATTGATTATAAATTATGTTATAAAACATTTAGTTTTTATGTATTCTACTCCTGGACCCCTCAGTAACTTACTTATTGTTACTCAAAGCCGTAGACAGGAAAATTTTTTGGGGGGTTTGGGCTCGGCGGTTACAGGAAGTGGAAAAAAGAACATTCAAAGCTATCATTTAATGCAATTTCAACATTTCCGGGGGGGGGGGTGTTGAACCCCTGACCCCCCAATTGTTACGGCCTTGCTGTTACTTCATTTGAAATTTATAAAGTAATTTGGTTAGGATTAAAGAGTTTTTTAAGAGATTATTTAGAATTTTTATATTTTATTTACGTCTTCTGTTACTTTTTAAGAAATATCTGTGTTTTGCCCTAGCCCCCGGCATCGAAACCTTTAATTTCAGTTCTCTCCTGACATCCGCGACTTCTTAAACGACCACTAGTTCTCATATATATATATATAGCGATACAGCGCGACAGACAGCATTTTTTGTTAACTAAAACATCTGTTGAATCCACATCTTTGACTCATTTGTCAATACAGTAAGTATGTTCGTGAATCATGGTTCAATAAACGCTTAACAAAATAATGTAAACCTTGAACTCATGGCAGAAATTTAAAAAGTTTAAATCTTATTTCCAAGTATTTTAAAAGCTTTTTTTAATAAGATTTATTTTAAGTCGGATTAATGATGGCCTTACTGCACTCAGGGATTTTTTTTAATATTTGTATAATATTTATAAATGTATTTATATTTAATTTTGTAGGGATTTTTTTTAAATATATTGATTAATATATTATTAATCCAACTTAAAACAAATATTTTTAAAACAATTAATGAATTGTTTATAATACTTTCAAAAAAAATTAATTAATTGCTTGAATTTTTACCATAAGTTAGTTATTTGAGGCTAATTGGATTGGCGCTGCGCTGGTTTACACTTTTATTGTTAAACTTTTATTGAACCTCCTGTATTTACAAATGAGTGAGACGATAAAGATGTTTGGAATTAGCGAACCGGAAAAAGTCAGCCGATTTTTTCTCCCATTATCAAACGAGTGCGATTTAACAAACGTTTTAGATAACGAAGAAATGCTGTTTTTTGCGCAATACATATGATAAAAACAATGTTTAGACTGTAGTCATTACTATCGAATAAATGATTTCCATTCCAGCGAATGATTTCTAAGAACCTGATGAAAAGGCCTTAAAAATGTTTCGTTTTTATGGCAATTACAGTGTTTTGACAATCTTTTGGCAACAAGATGTTTTGACAATATCCATTTCTCAGATTGATTTGGTAATGCCCAAAAAGATTTATTCCAAGAAAATTTACTTATTATTACTTATCGATTTATTATTTATCTATGTGTATGCGTATCTTATAATGCTTTATATCTACGTGTTTAAAGCCTTTATATATATATATATATATATATATATATATTCATATTTATTTTAAATTCATAGTAATTAAGTATTTTCAATTACATAGTTGTATTGGTTTTTTATCGAGCTATTTTTCATGGACTGTCTTATTAATTTCCTTTGCTATAAAATTAATTGCTTTGTATTGTGATAGTGTTACTTATTTTTAACACATATAAAATATATATTTTAACATATGCATACAACATTATGTTAAACATATATAAAACATATATTATATTTTCTCATAGTATCAAAAACAAAACTAATTCTAATACTATAAAAAATATTATTTTATATTACAAGTTTTATGATATTCTGGATATTTGAAATGAAGTCTTTGGGGTAACTCATAACTTGAAAAAAAATGTGTACACATATTCAAGAACAAATCTTAGGCCACTGTAAGGTAAAGGTTTCATTAAATACTACATATGATTGGTGTTATGAAAATGTGAAAAGTATGCAACACCCTAAAAATGAAGTACATACTCCCCAAAAATGTTTGAGATTGATATTTGAAAAAATATGGAAGAATAGTTGGGGGGCATCTACCACTCTCCCTGTACAGTGTACTCTTATGCATTTCTTTCCTTTCTTCCTTGCAGAGGTTTTATTGATTGTTCATGTCTGGATGCTGAAGATTCAAACATTTATCAATGAATCTGGTAATCATATAATTATTTCATACTTACTTCTTCAAACTTAATCAAAACTATTTCTATCTCAGCTATTTTAAATATATTTATTAATAAAGAGTTTGTTACCTGCTTCGTCCATGATCCTTCTATTAGAGCCAAGTATTGACGGGTAAAACAGCAACTAAGGTGTTTCGAGGTATATGAACCCATGGGGTGATTCTGAGGTTCCTCCAGTTCGAGGAACGTTTGTTGAAAATTCATCTCTTCCGCGAATAAGTTCGTCAAAATTTTAAAATCCCAGATTTGGAATATTCACAGTTTTGAGCCTTTAAAATTTTACAAACTTATTCGTGAGTAGGATGTGTTTAAAAAATTCCCTTAACCTGGAGATGTGATAACGTAGCATGGAACGCTGTAGAGTAGTTGCTATGTTACTACCAGTAGTCATTAGACGCAGCAGGTAACTCATCTTTCCATATTGCATCTTTTAATCCAGATTAGTAACTAATTTTAATAACTCATCGTAAAAACGAGTTATTTTGTTTTTAATGTGCGAGTACTTCTAGGATATGATCTTCCAATCTAAGTAACGTTCATGAAATTAAAAATTTAAATCCCTGTAATTTTGGACAAAACTGGAGGAAACAGGGTGTAATGGATGTGTCAGTGGAAATACCAAAGAAGCTTAGGAGATTACGAGTTTTGATGGAGTTAGTCCAGGCCCAGATTAGTTTGATATTTAGACTCAATCTAGTGACAGATTGTACTGGTCTCTCACGAAGTATCATTGCGATAGTTATTTTAATTTATCACTCAATACTTGCTTATGATTAAGCTTCGTAAACCTTTTTATTTACACAAATGCTTCAAACAAGATATTGGCATTAAGGTGTTTTTAATTAAATTTAGAGATTCAAACTATTTAGTTTTTAATATTCTTTTATAATAAAAAAATTTTAAAAGGTAATGGGGCGATCCCTTCATAAATGCAATATGTAATAGCGTTGTGAAAAAAATTTAAATTTTCTGGGATATCTAGGTTTATTTATAAATGTAAACATTGACAGTAAAACTGTAATAATTGTTCTTTTGTGTTGTTGACTGCCTGTTTTAAAATTATAAATGTAATAAAAACAATTGCTGCAAAACAAACCGTTACTATTGAAAATTTATAATTTTTAAGGCAATTTGATTTCCTTTTCTTACGGTGATACAATTTCTCATAAATGTAAATTTTTACATTTTTGATAGCATAACATCAAATAAACGGTATCAGGAAACTGACACATACTTTCTCCCTTCAAGTCATTTAAAACCAGAAAACATATATAGTGAAATAAAACAAATATAAAATTAATTAACACACAAATATATACCAAATTTTATCAAAATCAGTTAGTAAATAACGGAGATATCGGTTTTTGAATATTTGCTATAAGAATAACATTGGAAAACGTACTGCATTTACCGCCAAACTTAAATATCAATTATCTTTGCAACCAGTTGACGTAGACTAATGATTCAAGATACTAGATTATTTAGTTTTTCAAGCCAAATATAATGGTTGCAAGTATAGTTTCTTTAAAAGTTACAGTTTTTGTGAAATTTGAAAAATATGAATTTTTTAACACTTAAACCCACATAACTTCTGAACCTGAATTTTTACAGACATGCGGGTGGTGTCATTTTGTTTTTATCCTAAGCACTAAAAAGCATGACATTTTTATCAAAATCGATAGAGCCGTTTTTGAGAAATTTGGATTTTTGTCATTTTTTATGGGTTTTTTATGGGGCAAATGCCCTTAAAAATCGAAAATTCAAAAAAATGAAAAATACGCCTGGAGATACCACGGCTTTATACCTACATGCCAAATTTCATGAAAATCGGACCACTGTGTCGTCTCTAGCGTTGTTTACATCCACACACACACATACATACATCCACACACACACACACACACACACACACACACACACACACACACACACACACACACACACACACACACACACACACACACACCAGGCCGAAAACCACTTTTTTGGATTCAGGAAGCACTAAAACGAATATATCCACTAACTCAAACTCGAAAATTTTGACGAAAACAATACTTTCTCCATATACTATGTATAGGGTGGAGAAAGTAAAATTTATCAGGATTTTCATTGTTTGTAAGGATAAATTGACAATCATAAAAGTGCTCGTTAAAACAACAGTATAGCAATTGATGTCAACAATTTAAGGATTAACACATGAATAAAATTGCATCTTTTGCATATTAGTCCAGTCAATCTGTTCCTAAAATGAGGCGAAAGGGGAAAAAATTAGGAGAAGGCTGAATTTTTCACCATCGACTACTACCATATAGACAAGCTTCCAGCCAAAAGCCCCCACCCCTACCCCTCTTGCTTCCCCCCCTACAGCCCATTGTTCTTTAAGTTTAGAAAATACAGTATTTTGTAAAAATGACTATATCTCAGAAATCATTTGAGATATCCCTCATATTTTGTTGTTTTAGGATTCCTCATAAAAATGTCTAACAATAATGTCGTATAGTGATTTATGATTAATTTACTCCTTCTACGTCTATTTTCCTGTTTAATTTGGAAAAAAGCATTTTCCTTCATTTTTAACCTAAAATATTTATATATCGCTTAGCAATAGTGCTCAAATCACTTCCATTAGAAAGCTGTTTTGCACTAAATGTTTTCCCCTGTTTATATGCTTTAAAATGATATCATACTTGACTAACTTTTCTCACATACTGTCCTACTATTATAGTTGAAACACATTTTACAGCGCCTGCTGCGACTGCGCGCTACGCTGCCGAAGTTCATTCACCTGGGGGTTTAAGGGGGAACAAACTAGGAAGAAGCTAAATTTTTCACCATCGACTACTACCGTATAGACAAGCTCCTAGCCATAAGTCCCTACCCCTACCCCCTTGCTTCCCCCCCCTAAAGCCCCCCCATATTTTCCATGTCTAATAAATGCAGTATTTTGCTAAACTGCTTATATCTCAGAAACCATTTGAGGTATCTCTTATATTTTGTTGTTTTCCGATTTTTCATTAACAACTCTAAAAATAATGTCATATAGTTTTTTACGATTAATTTACTCCTTCTATGTCTTTTTTCTTTATTAAAATGGTAAAAAGCATTTTTCTTAATTTTTGACCAAATCTATATATATAATTCCGTAAGTCAAATTTTTGTAAAGAAATTGTGAGTGACTGGATGGCCGTAGAAGGATGGGAGGGGTCTTATTTTAAAGGTCTTGACGTGAATTTTGAGGGAAAACTATTCATTTTTCTTATT
Source organism: Flexamia atlantica (assembly GCA_035578135.1). Taxonomy (NCBI): domain Eukaryota; kingdom Metazoa; phylum Arthropoda; class Insecta; order Hemiptera; family Cicadellidae; genus Flexamia; species Flexamia atlantica. Next base: position 47,519,479 of record JAQJVK010000002.1, on the reverse strand, counting down.
TTTTTACCATAAATTCGCAACAGAATAAAACTTTTCCCATTAAAACAACATGGGGTTTAATTTGTTTACATCTTTTGAAATTAAAACAGCTGTGCCACAGAGTTGTATCATATATTTAATTTCGTAAGGCGATTCTTCTATATATATAATTCCGTAAGTCAAATTTTTGTAAAGAAATTGTGAGTGACTGGATGGCCGTAGAAGGATGGGAGGGGTCTTATTTTAAAGGTCTTGACGTGAATTTTGAGGGAAAACTATTCATTTTTCTTATTTTTTTACCATAAATTCGCAACAGAATAAAACTTTTCCCATTAAAACAACATGGGGTTTAATTTGTTTACATCTTTTGAAATTAAAACAGCTGTGCCACAGAGTTGTATCATATATTTAATTTCGTAAGGCGATTCTTTGCGTCAAAATTGTGATCGTCTGGTAAGTCGTAGAAAGATGGGAGAGGGCTCAAATTAAAGGTCTCTATTCCGAGATGCCGGGAAAAATACTGAAATTGCTTGAAATTCACCAGAAAACGAGAAATAACGTAAAATATCTGCCATTTAAAAAGCATTGGGATCTAAAAACGTCTGTTTTGTTGACATTCAAACATGTGGTGCTGATGCTTGATTCAAAGCCATATGATAGATGTTGACTATGGGGTTTTTTTCAAAAGGCAGCTAACTATGTTCAATGTAGGCCTACTATAACAAATAAATATTTTAATTTTAAGATTTCAGACTTTATAATTACGCGTTTGAGTATATATTTACAATATAAAATTATAAAGAGTTAAGTGTTTCTTTTACGTTATAACGATGCCGATTTAATGCCAAATGATCGATATAAATATATTATGTAAGCGAAATTTTTGCGTCGAAATTATGGGCATTTGGCAAGTCACAGGCCTTGCACTTGCAAGATAACGGGAAAGGGCTCAAATAGAAGGTCTTGGTGCCAGGGACTGAGGAAAAATACAAAAATGTCTATAATTTTATCAATAAATAAGATATTACGTTAAATATCTGCCATTTAAAATCATTGTAATCTAAAAACGTCTAACAGTGTAGATCAGCTGAGTGTAACATCAGCTTTAAATTTGATTCCACCAAAAAGGTTCACCTTTAAATTTGGCCAATCAAAAGTATGTTCAATCTTGAATCTACCAAGACAAAGCAGTATTTATTCACGGGCAACCATAAAAAAAGTGTTGAACGCAGGGTACCAGAGGTGGAGTGTGGAGTCGTTAACGGGAGGCCATTTTCGGATTTAATCCTTATTTATTTATTTATTTGCTTAGTGTGTACAATGTAGCCTCAAACGGAGAATTCCATAACAAGTACCCTTTAACTGTCCAATATAATATTCTTTTGAACTAGGTGGAGGCTATAGACATTTGTTTACATTTTTGAGTTAACTTAAATGTCACGACTTTCTTTGGCAAATAAATTAAGTTTCACAGTCTGTGGTTAACCTTAAGAATTGTTTTAAACCATGTCCATATTTTTAATAATTGTAAACGATGTGATCTGAGTTGTTTTGAGAACGACATCCATAGCGCCATTGTTTCAAAAATTTAGCCGTTTACTACTGAAGTAGGCTAACGCCCTTTCTTAAAATTCTGATACGCACTAGCAAATGTCAAAGTATAATTAACATTTCACTTTACACATTTAATTCCCGCCAAACAGTTACCGAGTTGTGAGTGTGAAGGAAACATTAAATATATATTTTATTAAGCATTTGTATTTTATTTATAGGGGCTTTTGCCCCTACAAGCCACTAGTATATTTATATTTTACTTAATAACAAAGCTCGAATCACTTCCGTTATGAATCTGTTTTGCACTAATTATTTTCTCCTGTTTATAAGCTTTAAAATTATACAGTAAAATAATTAACTTGCTTTTCTCAAATATTGCCCTGCTAATACAAGTAAAACATGTTTTACAGCGCCGGCCGCGGCCGCGCACTACGCCACCACAGATTGTTCAACCTGGGGTTTTAAGAAGGGGGAAACTAAGAAAAGGCTGAATTTTTCACCATCGACTACTACCGTATAGAAAAGCTTCCAGCCAAAAGTTCCCTCCCCTAACCCCCTTGCTTCTCCCTCTACAGCCAACCCCATATTTTCCAAATCTAAGAAATGCAGTATTTTGCTAAATAGTCCAGGCGTCGAAAAAGTATAGAGAGAATTTTTCGTAACACAATTTTTGCACTTTGCAGCTTTGTTTGGACTAGTTAGGAGGTGAACATATCAAAAGTCCCCGTCCGTGGCCCTTGAGCGGGGGAGGGAGGGGGATCTGAAGGTACCATTTTTAGGTTTTTCCTAAATATCTTGAAAACGATAAACTTTTAGTATTCCCTATTTAATTTGAAAATTAAAGAAAATTAAATTTCCTGTAGGCAAAGTATATGATATGTCTACTTTGGTCCAACCATTTGCTTGGTAAGCACTAATTTTATAATATTTAAACAATATCCCTTCCATAAGAAATACATGTATATTTATGGGTAACACACATGCCCAATGGGGCAACGCTTTTTCACCTAAAGGAAAATAAACAGCATTCAGGAAATATTGTCAAAATTTCGCGTAATTTGACACTTCAATCATAAAAATTTTTCTAAAAGAAAGGTGTTGGAGAGATCACAAAAAACGTTATTTTCAAGGAATTATTACAAATACATAATAATTCCTTGAAAATAACGTTTTTCACACGCTCTCGAACACCTTAATTTTGGACCAATTTTCTGATTGAGGTGTCAAATTACCCGAAGTTTTGTCAATATTTCCTGAATGCTGTTCATTTCCCTTTAGGTGAAAAAGCGTTGCCTCATTGGGAATGTATGTTACCCATAAATTTACATGTATATCTTTTGGAAGGGATATTAGTTTAATAGTTCTTACCTAGCAAATGGTTGGACCAAAATAGACATATTATATACTTTTCAGAGAATTTACAGAGAATTTAATTTTCTTTCATTTTCAAATTTAATAGGGAATACTAAGTTGATCGTTTTCAAGATGATTAGGAAAAACCAAAAAATGGTACCTTCAGAACCCTCTCCCTCCCCCTGCTCAAGGGCTACGGACGGGGACTTATGATATGTTCACCTCCTAACTAGTCCAAACAAAGCTGCAAAGTGCAAAAATTGTGTTCCAAAACATTCCCTCTATACCTTTTCGTTGTCAGCAAAATACTGCATTTAATAGAGACACTGCAATCAATAGACTTGGAAAATATGGGGTTGACTGTAGGGGGGGAAGCAAGAGGGGTAGGGGTGGGGACTTTTGGCTAGAAGCTTGACTATACGTAGTAGTCGATGATGGTGAAAAATTCAGCTTTTTCTTATTTTCCCCTCCTCGTAAAACCCCAGGTTGAATTAAGCTTCGGTGGCGTAGCGCGCGGCCGTGGCAGGCGCTGTAAAACATGTTTTATACTTGTATTAGCAGGGCAGTATGTGAGAAAGCATATGTTTTAAAGCTTATACACAGGAGAAAATATTTAGAGCAAAAAATAATAGAAACGATAAATTTGTACGATTCATAACAGAAGTGATTTGAGCCTTGTTATTAGGCATACTTTATTCAATATAAAGGAAAATGCTTTTTTACCAGACATGAAACATGAAAATAGACGAAGAAGGAGTAAATTAATCGTAAAACACTACGTAAAATTTTTATTTTAGATTATTTTATAAGAAATTCGAAAACAACAAAATATAAGAGATAACTCAAATAGTTTCAAAGATTTAAGCAGTTTAGCAAAACACTGCAATCAACAGACTTGGAAGATATGGGGGGGCTGTAGGGGGGGGAAGCAAGGGGGTCGGGGTGGGGACTTTTGGCTAGAAGCTTGTCTATACGGCAGTAGACGATGGTTAGAAATTCAGCTTTTTCCTATTTTCTCCTCTCCTTAAAACCCCAGGTTGAATGAACCTCAATGGCGCGGCGCCGCGGCATGGCGCAAGGCCGCGCCATGCGCTGTACTAAAACATGTTTTACTTGTATCAGCAAGGCAATATGTGATAAGAAAACCAATATGATGTCATTTTAAAGCTTATACACAGAAGAATATTTTCAGTACAAATAGATTTATATCAGATGTTATTTGAGCCTTGTAAATAGGCAAAATATAAACATATTTGGTTCAAAATGAAGGAAAATGCTTTTTTCAAAATTAATCAGGAAAATAGACGTAGAAGGAGTAAATTAATCGTAAATCACTATAAAACATCATTTTTATATTAGTTTATGAGGAATCCGAAAACATCAAAATATAAGAGATATCTCAAATAGTTTATGAGTTTAAGCAGTTTAGCAAAACACTGCTATAAATAGACTTGGAAAATATGGGGGGGGGCTGTAGGGGGGGAAGCAAGAGGGGTAGGGGTGGGGACTTTTGGCTAGAAGCTTGTCTATGTGGTAGTAGTGGATGGGAAAAAATTCAGTCTTCTCCTAATTTTTTCCCCTAAAAACCCCAGATTGACTGGACTATATTATTAAACTTTAGATCAACCTATAAAACAAATAATTTGTCTTGTACTTAAGTGTTTTTATTCAATTCCATTTAAATTCTTTTTACTGTATGTATCATAGATCCCAAAAGAAGTTTGCCTGTATAACTATGTTTGGTAAATGAAAGAATGTGAATGGTAGAGTAAATTATAAGATCAGTGTAGAATATTCTTGTTTTCTGAAACACTTATCACAAGTTATAAGTAGCTTAATGAGCATGTCATCATGTAAGACAATTTAATCCTTACTTCTGAGACACTTCAATTAAGTGAGATTAAGTTATGAAAGTAGCTTAATAACGTATTGTGATAGGATTAAGATTTAATTTTCAACATTATGGTTTCAAGATTTTGTTTAAAAAATAGATTTTAAACTTCAGTTTAAAAAGCCTTGCATTGTCACAATCTAACCTCATGTAAATAAAAAATAAGATTTATATTTATAGAGAGGATCAAGGTACATTTAAGAATGTCGGTCTTAAAATATTGTATTAATTGCGAGAAACCTAGCGTCCTAAAAATACAATGTGTATTTGGCCTTCAACTGTTTACATCCTGCACCGATGTATAGGCAGCAAAATGTGAAATGCAATTACAACTCTCTCCACTTACTCTTTGAAATAGAGGGAATTGGTAGTGACAGCCTACATTTACCCGTCGTAACCCAACCGCTCTGTAACCCAACTAATAAGTCAATTCATTACTTCGTAACATGTTGAAAAGAGGCTAGGTGATCTTCAACGGAATGCTAAAATAATGATGATTATGTGAGATCAACTGAGATTCTAATAAATGTAATTCTTGGTCATGTTGTTGGGAAAAGAGCTGTTCTCAACACGTATGTCGACTGTCGAAAAAATCAGCTGTTCGTATATATGCTGTATTAGTATAACCTATCACTAACACAGACATAAGACAAAAAGCTGATTGTCTTTAAAATCAAGGTCGATATTAAAGCCATTTTGGGAGAAAAGGGCTCAGGCTGTTTTGATGAAAACGAAGTGCCGGTATGACGAAAAAATTATCACAACAAACAGTTCATCACACTCAATAGTAGCTTCGCGAAACTCACATTGGCCAGCCTCCGCTGCGCCTTGGTCGTGATACTGTTAGGCCATCTTGTTAGGCAAAAGTAGAATACATGCCAATTATTTTGTAGCGTGTATTACATCACAATATAAAAGTAAACATACTGAACAAGAATATTGTAGATAAGAATGTCTTCTTGCCTGGGACACAACACACTGATATCATTACACCTACAGATAAATGATAAAAATACAAAGATATTTCATCGGAATAATTAAAACTCATAAACAAATATAAATAATTCATTACATGGATTTTAATTAAAACAATAATGGTTAAGTCGACATATTATATGCATGATACCAATAAATCAATATAATATAGGCAAGTTCCAAAATTATTTTGATTTCATTTGAGTCACTTATTAATAACAGATTTTTTACAAGAGGCAAAGGTTGAGGCAAAGAGATCAACATTTTGAGGGAGCACATTAAACAATCCCAACATAACGTTGATTAGAGCCTGAGCCCCCAAACAGGTCTGTGAAAAATACGGTGAATACAATGCGCGGACTCTGGGCAATCGACGGCGAACAAGGAAAGCTAACGGCGATAAGAGATAACTATCGTTGACGTCACCATTTCCTAGTTTGTAAAGAAAGAGTAACATTCCGGAATCACGACGGCTCTTCAAACTTGTCATCTCAAACAAATGTAATAACATTGGGTAAGATATTTCATAAGTGAAATAGCTAAACTTCTAAAAAACAAGACTCTAATGAATTTTATTTTAATTTGGTCTATAATTTCAACAAGATATGCTTGATATTGATTCCACACTACTGAGCCAAACTCAAGTCTGGATCTAACTAAAGTGAAAAATAAAGGTTTGAGACTATTTGTGTTGTTTATGAAACTACTAGATCTGAAAATAAAACCCAAAGTTCTATATAATCGCGTATTCGATGACAGTGGAAATACGCGAATTTACAAATTTCAGTTTTGTGATCAGAGAATATCAATGGTGACTCCAAGATCAGTGACCTGACATTTGCTATTTAAGAAAACTCCATTCATGGAATACTGGAAATCAATGAAATTTTGAGTGCGTCTTGTATACCTAAATACAAAACATTTATCTGCATAGCATTTTAAGCTATCATTACTCCACAATACAAGACGATAAGGCCCTTTTGAAGAAGGCGACAGTCATGCAATTCATCAATTTCTTTGGATTTTTAGATATTAGAAATACATAAAGGTTTGGCCTTGCTTATTTAAAGGGATGTCAGAAAAATGTAATATCATACACAGTACTACTACATTTTTCTCTTAATATTATAATATTAACTAATTAGTATATGATGTATGCAATACTAATATAATGTATGAAGTTATAAATACAAAACTTCCCACTAAAGTATTGTGTTTGTCAATATTAATTAAAATCTACAAATGTATGAGGGAGATTATGACTCAAAACAAATTATTAATCGGGAGCTTGGCGAGAAATGAAATATTTGAATTATTTCATATGTATTGAAGAATTGGACAATATTGGCATTGGCTCTTATGATATTTTCCTTAAATTGAACTGCTCATTGTTAGCACATTCTTTGTGTGCAACGCTTGAACTGCTTTCGTCAATAGGTTTATTGCGTTTTTCAAGTGGAAAATATTGCAGTTGTAAGACATTCTTTTAGAGCACATTATTTGCAATCAATTTAAGAACATTGTAGCTAATAAATTAAGTACTGTCTCAAAATGTATTGATTATAATTAAAAATATTAGAAAAAATACTATACATTTTCATTCAAGGTCAACGATATCAAGTTATTTATTCAATTAACATTAAAGTTAATGTTATAAAATATTAATTGCAATATGTTACCGTTACTCCGGTGTAATTACGGTGTTGTTAATCATTCTATACTTCAGTGGATAATATAGGAAGCCGCAATGAAAATTTAAAAATACCCCCGTCGCAGCAAACCTGCGTACTCAGCGAATTTCTAAATAATTAATTTTTATATGGGAGCTTATTCAGCTTACATAAAGGAAAATGCTTAAAACATTTTATGTAATTAATGCAAAAAGTAAATTACACATCAATTCAAGAGCTTTAGATATAAGGGAAATGATCATGGGAATCACATCGGTATCCATTCCAGCACTACGCTTTTGTTATTCTTATTCTTATTATTAGTCTATTTTTTTTATAAGTGTATCCTTGTTATAGTATAAAAACTTAAGCAAACATACAATCATTGATTTAAAATCAGTCAAAATAAAAATAAATAAAATAATCACATGAAAAAATTAAATCCAAACATATGATTTATCTTAAAATTTAAATACACTTGTTGCAGCAAACAAGCATACTCAGTTAATTTCTAAAGGATTTATTGTTTATATGGGCATATTCTACATAAGATAGGGAAGTTGTTGTTTTGGATAATTTACGTAAATATTATTCTAAATAAGGTAAATTTTATCATTCATGATCTTATTTCTCAATAATTATTCATATTCTGATGACTTTTAATAAATGTATACTTCTTATAGTACACAAATGTCAGCAAACATATTATCAATCTACTCAGATCCAAGAAATAAAAAAAACCAACCATCATATGAACGAATGAAATCAATCATGTGGTTTGTATTATAATTTTTTGAAATCCCATTTTAGGGGAATTGAATGAAAAATTTGGGTATTCATACCAGAATTTTGGTAGTTTATGTCCCTTCAGGGAAAAACATCTGCATTTAGCAGATCCAATACTCAGTAACCGATTGATGTAGAGTAATAATTGAAAATGCTATATTGTTTATTTTTTAAGCTGAATGAAATTCTGACCATTAAGTTTACATAAAATCAATAGAAATATGTGAAATCTTAAAAATAAATTTTATTTATTAAAAAAACTGCCTTAGAGTGTACCGATCTTGCTGGTTTTCGAACTTTAAAGTCGTGAATATCGCTATAAAGGTTTGTTCCAAATTTCAATATATGTGTGTGTGTGTGTGTGTGTGTGTGTGTGTGTGTGTGTGTGTGTGTGTGTGTGTGTGTGTGTGTGTGTGTGTGTGTGTGTGTGTGTGTGTGTGTGTGTGTGTGTGTGTGTGTGTGTGTGTGTGTGAAAATGAACGAACGGTGTTTTTGGAGTCTAGGGACCTCAAAATGAAAGGTTAGGGTGGTCCCACGCTTAAGTCTCACCATGCCGCCTACGGTAATACCTACTTCCCTATAGGGGGAAATTCGCTAACAGCAGTTTTAATTTTCATAAAATTATGGTTTGCTATTTATAACATAATAATTGGTTTTTACAAATTAGATTCATGTTCCAAGCTAACGCAGGATCTGGAAAGTTGAATATAATATGATGATTCGCTTTTGAACGATCGTACACAAAACAATGCCACTTTACTTTATAAACACAAGTGAATACCCGTTATAAAATCCAAGTTATTGTCTGATTAAACTTTTTATAGTAATAAATTAGGCATGTTTTACAATTTGGAACTGAACTGCTCTGTAATCAGCATTACAGTAATAATATAAAGTATTTATTATAACCTGTTATTTCCTGGCACCTGGTTTAATATTTCCTACACCAGTTCAGGGGCAAAACAATCTTCTTTAAGATGGCTAAGAGTTTAAAACTTGTGCTCATTTAAAGTAACACTAATGCAAAGGAAGGGTTATCAACAAACATATAGGGCTTTTTGTAGGGAATAAAAAAGTAATAGGATATCATCCATAGTTCCAAGTAAATTATTTTAAAAAATATGATTCTATCGGTTATTTTATAACCTTTTACTCTACCATGCTTCGTCATAAAAACGTGTAAAACTAATTTACGACCAATAAGTTCCAATGTAGTTAAAACGGTTTGTCAATGAAACGTAAATATCATTAGTATTGCCTTTCATATACTACTGAAACATCAGAACTCAACAGAAATCATAAAAGTACAAACAGGTTCAAACAATTACTCAATTTATTGGAAATTCAATATTCTCTCACTACTGTTCAACATTAAACATCAAATTTAAATGCATATATTACTTTTTATACAGTTTTAATTTACTTTTAATATGTTTGTTAAAATTGCTCAAAAGCCTTGCTTAAAAGTAAGGTGAGCATTTACATAAAATTCACGAAGCAAAAATGCAATTCAAAGATACTCACTTTATTATTTTTCGTTTTCAGTGTTATATTAACCACATCAGAAATCCATATTGACATTAATAAACATATTTCTGATAGGTTCAATATTTAATTCAATAAAGTAGGATTTGCCAATGTAAGGCAATTAATACAATATAGACCAATACAACAGCACAGCCTAAAGTCGAGGTTAAAAACAAAAGAATAAAAATTTCCTAAACTCCCGATAGAGACTAATTCATAATCCTCCTTGTAAATACTCGTAATTCAGTATACAGATTTAGGTTGGTTATTAATTAGAAAAAACAGTCCCATTACTTATTTATATTTGATTCATCGAATTTTTTTTATTTTTGATAATTTTTTTAATAAGATAATTTTTTAATAAGATAATCTATACCGGTACTCGATTTATCGAATGTAACAATTGAGTCAAATCATACTATCATCATATTTTATGTAATTATTTCAACGTGTATATCTATTAATCAACGTAAATACATTATGAACTCAATATCAGTAAATAAAATGTTTAAGTATCAAAATAATTGGCTAATATATTAAGATTTAAAATAGCACACAAGAATTCAGTTTTAAAAGCGACAGAGTGCAATATTGTTAGCACTTTAAAGGCGATTAAAGGTTTCGAGCAATATTTGTAAGACTAGGTCATTACAATCGTATTTGATCCTTTTCATTTATTAAACCGACCAACCTAAATCGACTACCTTACAAAACTAAAACACAAGAGCCAGAGCTCTATTCTTTGCTAAATGAATACAATTTACCTCGCTGTTAAGTCAGACTGCCTTTTATCTAAAGTGGAGATGACAGGCACGATTGATACTCGTTTTAAAAGCCCTGAATTCCATTCGTGAACCGCTATTTCCTCCTTTATACGCAGACTGCATTTCTCTTGTGTTTAAAGTAATTAGATTTTCTTTCATGAAAAAACTAAGTGCTTTTGCTCTAAAACTGTTAAATTTAATTTTTTAATTGCGTATAGTGTAACTTCTAGTCATCACGGTCTTTTGAACTTTCATATTATTAAAAGTGTTCTAAGCCAGTTTCATTTGATGTAAAATATCATTCAGATAGTTATCACTTTTGTGAACTAAGTGCGAAAACGTCATAACTTTATTCCAAAGTTATTTATCGGGATTGATATTTTATAAGGCAAGCATTTTTAGAAAGTTTTCCAGCTAGATATTACCCTTATTCTTTCCTAATTAAAAAAGTTTGGTAGTGTAATTAAAGAAACTATTCATACTTTCAGCTTTTACACCACATTAAACGCCCCTCCGTTTAATTATTAGAATGTTATTAACTGTTCGAAGAGAGGATGGAATTAATTTTTCTCAACAACTGCTTCTAAATGTTCCGCTAAATGTGCGGCCTTTTAATACTTAAACATATTTATTTGACTGCAATTCTCAAATAAAAACCTTCAATTAAAAAAACGCTTTTAATAACGAAATACCAAAATAAATATACAATGTGGTAACTAATATAAGATGAACCTCGACGAATTTTACATGTTATTAAATAATAATAATCTGATTGAATTAAATTAAATTATCTTTTCTCCAAATTTACAAAATGGGCATTGTGTTAACACGAAAAAGGGCGGCATCGTGTAGGTTGATCCGACAAAGTGGCATCGGATCTATTCTTGATGATACTTACTAATAATCAAACTTAGAGCATCGTCAGTGGTTTAAGTTAACCGTATATTATAATAATGAAATATGCAATGAATGAAAAACAAAATATATAGATGTACATTTATGTATATACTAGTAGATATACCCGCGGCTTCGCTCGCTGATAAAAAGGATAAAAAAAAATTAATGTTTGGTTCATTTATATGCCACTTGTAATGCGCAACTTTTACAAATTTCCTAATAGATTGACGATTTCAATAATTTTATCTGAACTAAACATTTTTAAGCGCTTAATTACAAACTTGAGGTTGCATCTCCATCACAGATGGACGTGAGAAGATAATACGTTTTCTTGATGAATTTTCCTTTTTCGCTCAAATGTTATGAGTAGCATAATCTAATTTTTCAGTTTAGCCTCAAGAATACTGACATGTCGTAGTTAATCTATAATTAAACCTATAAAATGGTGTTTCATATAGTTTGAATAAAAAATTATCAACTTCAGGGGTTTAAACTCAGAACTTTCATTGCACCACCCTTTGCCCTAAAACCTGTCGGGAAATTCGGCATAAAAGAATAAGAGGCATGTGATGTATAACTGATGTAAATACCTCAAATTTAAAGGCCGCAAATTTAAATACTGCAATAGGAGCCAATACTTAAGTCTATAGACCTAACATCAGAATTTAATATGTTTATTAATATACCAAAAACTGTTAGAAAGTATATAAAACTAATGTGAAGGCCAAAAAATTACGACACCTAATTCTCCAATTTTTTCAATCATATTGGAGTTTGGATTACGGTTGTAGCAGCTTGAGGCAAAAATTTTCGGTACAAATAGTATATTTGATTGAACACAGCCTAAATCGCTCTCGGCCAACACGTAAACCCTCCTAAAATTTAGTTCAGAAAAATCCGGATTCTATAAAAAATAACGTAATGATATGTCCATGCAGTATCAATACTTTAGTTTGATTACTTCGGGTGATCTGTAAAAAGCGAGTAGCGTAGGTATGTGGTATCTGAAAAATATTTAATTTAATATAAGATAAACGTGTTGTACAATTTATTATTTTAGGAAATGGAATTCCTATTTTTGTCTCTTTAAAATATTCTAGAGAACTTCTATTGATATTTGTTAATCATAGTTCTAAAACTAAAAAGGCCGCCATTTAAAATTTTTGAATTTATCTTATTTTAGCCTTTCAAGAGGTAGCATTTTAAAATCATTCATTAGTATGCATCTAGAGCTTGTAAAGAATATTTGAGCCAAGATTCATGGCCCAATGCCCTACATTGTTTTAGGAAATAAACTTTGAAAACTAAAAATGGCCGCCATTTTGAATTTTATATTATACCCTATTTTACCCTTTTTGAGATAAAATATCTTAAAATCCTTTCTTCGTACGCATCTAGAGCCTTAATAGAATGTTCGTGCCAAGTTTCATAGCCCAAAGCCTTTTAGTTTTTGAGAAACTGTGATCAGTGAGTCAGTCAGTCAGTCAACCGTTTTTGGCTTTTATATATATAGATGTACAAATGTATATTTACACTGAAAGCTTATACATAGTTAAACCACCGCATTATGGACATGGCTTATTAGACTGAAATTTAATAATCGATTAACGATTTTGAGTCTTAGGCAAAAGTACTAAACACGAATGAAAGACCAATGTGATTATTTGTACTTTGATATTGCCACTAAGATACATGGGAATGTCAAATTTCAACTTGGCACTCCCCCAGTGGCTAAATTAGAGACTTGTGATTGGGACTTTCTCTTCGCTGAACTCTGCCTGGTATATACTTATTTTTATTCTTGTAGTTTTCGTGGCATTAATAATATGTATATTATACATAATAAGCCCGTGGCTTCGCTTACAATGAAAATTGTAATAAAAATATTTAATAGCATCCATCCTGTTTCACTCTGTTATGGTGAAAAACTCTTGGGATACTCAACGTAAACTATTCCTCATTGATTTTTGTCATATGGATGTCTTTTAAAAGGAAGTAAATATATATATCTTTATAGTATTAAAATAATTTCTGGGATTTTGTACAGAGCAAATCATTTAGAAATTAATTTTTTATACACATATTTGGTATCAAATTAAAGCTATTACTCTCTAGATGTTCCTTTTGCGGGTTTAGAAAACATCCCATGAAAAGCCTTTGCACAGGAGGCTTTTGAAATTTCGGCGAAAGTGCTACTATCTGTGTTAGAAACTGTGAACTTTTTCCAATTCACATTTGTTTTTAACAGAACAGATGATCAAGATTTGAAATAGTTCCCGAGATATCCCCCAGAATGCAGGTCGAGCAAGTCAGTCAACATTCATCCACATTATGATTTTTATTTCTTAAAAAATTGGTGTTTTTTAAGACTACATAAAATAAGGAAGAGTATTTGCCCTATTGAAACTAAGACCATCAGTCTGTAATCATCTAAGTTTACTGTATTTCTTTCTTAAAAAGGGAAAGGAACACAAGTAACTTAGGTGGTGCTCTGGAGATGGGATTTTCTAACAAACTATTGACAGTGAATACACACTGATACATGTAATGTTTCAACACAATGATGAATGTTCAACATTTAGAGTTTTAAAATAGTAATATTAGTTAAATATTAACCTAAAACAATAACGTTTTAAAACGCTAAAATTTGTATTTTGTATTATGTACATGGAATGCGAAGGATACTGAGTTGTTAACGGTTAGCCTGTCTATTTGGAACAATTTTTAAATGTACCAATAACAATATGCCTATGTAATGAAGGTGTTTCATTGAAAGTTATGTTATTTGCTTTGGTACAAATTTGCCCAACATGTATTTAAGATGTGAAACAAAGAAGCGGGCCAATTTTAAAATTTAATTCCTTGGCCGTTTTGAGTGTTGAATAATTTGTTTTTACGGTGAATGGCTATTTTATAAATGTTATTTAGAGATCAGTTCATCGGTAGATCAGTAGTTTGTCCACCTTCTTACCATTTGTTGTTAAGACGTAACAAAGATGATTGTATATAAGAAACTGACGCTTTGATGTTGTGCAGAATTAATATTGAGATTCAATACTCAAGAAAACTCTAAAACAGAGGTATGAAGATGCACCAAGACTAACCCCTTTTTTGTGCAAAATGATCGTTGTTGCACTATCGAAATTTTAAAGAGTAGAATTTATACATAGACACTTTTAAAGCAGATAAAATTAACGAACTTCTCAAATTTTGTGAGGAATTTCTTACCCACATTGAAGTTTAAAGTCTAAGGTAATAAGTAATTTTTTTTAAAGTTTGCCCCAACGAGAAGTTCAATTACTGGCAACATTATTTCAGTGCTATGACACAAGAAATCGGTCTAGAAAATAAAAAAATCACAAAAATTCACACACTTCTTCTTTGAAAGGTATTTATTGCTGCAAAACTTCATAAATAATCGTCATGAAACTAAAGCCTATTTTAACAAGTTGTTTTTAAGTCACGAAGTGACGCGGGCTGCTAGTATATATTATTCCAAAATAATCAAACATCCCTAATATGAATAAACGTTTTGCCGTAAGACTGATGTTTGGCTTGCACAAATTATAGGTCGATAACTTTTAACAGCTGCATGAGTTCCCAAATTTATTGCATTGAACTTGCGGAAAGTTTGTCGATCCCGTTTTTTAATTTGTAACATTTGGAAAGGTCTTAAAATTTTGGATTACTATTACACAATATGAAATTTAGAGAACGTTCGGCATGCAGCAGACTCTCTGCAAAATTTTAGACCTATATCCCAAAACGCTTCATTTGTTTTTAAATAACTCAAAATTACATTACAGTTTTAGTTTACAGTTTTATACTTGAAATATTATGTAAGACAATAATGACTTAAATAACAAAATACCCCCGTTGCAGCAGACCTGCATACTCAGCGAATTTAAAATGCAAAAGAACATATTTCAATCCAACATAGCAATATTTGACATGTTTTTGTAATGTTCATAAGAATAACATGGGGAATGAGTATGCAGGTTTGCTGCAACAGGTATGTTAAAACTGGTTGTTTTTACTACTATATTTAATAGACCTTAACTAGAAGAAGCCAAACCCCAAGTTTTATTAACATATGTTAAGAAATAAGGAAGATATAGAATTTTTTTATTTCCCATGACTCATGAGGATAACATGGGGAGTGAATATGCAGGTTTGCTGCCACGAAAATGGAAGTATCGAGGATTTTTGACTATTAATCATTAGATCTCATCCAGATGAAGCCATAAACTAAGTTTTATTGAGATGTGTTGAGAACTAAGCAAGATATAGAATTTTACTTATTCCCCATAAGGTTATCATCGGGACAACGTACTATGTTTACCACTTTCACTATCTCGGTAACCAATGGAGATAGAGCAATGATCCAATGTACAAAATCGTTTGTTTTTTTGAGCTGAATTCAATGGTGCCAACAAAAATTAGATAATTTATATTTTTGCATATAAAAAACTCAAAAAACCCATTTTTGGAGGGGTTTATCCCCCTTTACCCCTCCTTCCAGAGGTCCGACCGGGCTGGTTTTCGAACTCGTCCGTTCGATTACCACTTTACATGTCTGTACCAAATTTCATTAAGATCGGACCATATTTACGGCCGCTATCGTGCTGACAGACACACATATATTATACACATATATATTATATACATATATTCGTTTTGGGGCCACCAGAAGCAAAAAACACCATTCGTTCAAATTTTTATCTATCTATCTATCTATCTATCTATCTATCTATCTATCTATCTATATATATATATATATATATATATAGATAGAGAGATAGATAGATAGATAAAAATTTGAACGAATGGTGTTTTTTGCTTCTGGTGGCCCCAAAACGAAAAGTTGTCATGGTCTCGGGCTTAGGTCTTACCATGAGACCTACGGTAATAGCTTCTTCCCTATAGGGGAAATTCGCTAAAACGATGTTATAACGTATCAAAATTGTCATAGATATACATTATGTGCCATATTACGTTTTTCCACTATTAAGTAGTCAGTTCAACATAATAAGCTTTTTCTCTGCTAAACCTAAAAATTATGAAAAAAAATTGTTTTGAACTTGCAAACATTATTTGTGATAAAAAACACTATGTCGTTATTAAATCTGGATATATTTCTTAAAATTGGTAATTACACCTCCTAAATTTGTTACCATGATATAAGATCTATATACTTTTCGTGTACAAAAAGATAAATTGTTCTATTTGCTAATTACATACACCCAGAACCTTTCATAGTTGGTTTCATTAATCAATTTCCCAATTAGTAATCTATATATCGCATATCATTTTAGATGCTGTTTGAAATTTACATACAAATGCTCTACCAATTAAGACCGAGACACGGAATTTTATGCGGGATATGTGGAGAACTAATATGAGTGATATATAAATATGTCATTTTCGACCTTTCATATTTATAGATTCTTGACATGTCATGTCATAGGCTAATTGTAACTTAGTAGTCAACTGTAAATTTAAGTCGACGCCATAAACTTAGTGTCGGCATTAGCTGCAAATGAGCGCTATATCGGTACCTAAAATTCAGATTTTCCTCAGAGGACAGTCGATTGAGAAATAATATATCCTTTACTTTAAGATTTTTTTGATACTATTTAGATTATAATGGCAAAGCCGATTTACGGACCGACAACAATGATAACAAATTTATTGCATTTTTCACAGTAATTAAAGAAGTAAATGCCAAGCAATAAATTTGTAATAATATAACAAAAGCCAAAAAAAATATCAATGATTCTTTATAAATCTTGAGCATAAAAGACTATTAAGACGTACAACAATGAGGGAAATAGAAGTATATTCCTTGTTTGATATGATCTAAAATATTCCATTTGAAAAATATACAAGAACTGTGTTAACTTTTTAACTTTCGTGACCCCAAAAATTAATCAAATTAAAAAATAGTTTCTGATGAAACAGTTATTTATATTCTTCCTTAACTTTTCAACTTTGCACACATTTGTTGGCTGATGTAAACATGTTGATGTTTCGTTTCCATATTTCCTAGATCAAAGGACCTAAAAAAAATACGAGGAGAAAAGGATATTTGATTTGATATGTTTACTTCTCTTGTAGATTATTATTTAGTTATTTTATGTGTATCCATTTACTAGTTACAGTTGTTCTCATATTTTTTTCAATTGGATGGTAGGCAATTATAATTTTGCATCATAATAATTAATTATTGATTTGTGAAACATTATTGGTTTTCCCCTTGGGTCCTATATTTTATATTAAGATCTTAAATATTATTTTATATAATTGATTTATTATTGTAACTATTACCTTCTTTGAGAGCGACCAATTTGCACTTAAAGCTCAAAGAGCTTCGCTCTGTGATGAGATCGGCACCGTCGCATCTCCACAGACCAGCGTTGGTGCTATGCTACAGGGAGAGCGGAACTGGATCTGCTTTAGGCATTTCATTCAGACCATTCTTCGGGTGAAAAAAGTTGATCTTGACCAGCCTTAAGCCTCACAAGTAATGACAACACAGTTACAGACCAGTGTCCTTGGTGTTGAAGGGGGTGGTTAGTCAGTAATTCCAGGGCCATTGAACCCACGGGAGTCCGGCAACACTGAGAGGACGAGTCTCTCAGTGTACGTAAATGCATTGCACCTCCTCTTCAAAAACAAATTACTGTAATTAATAGTTTACAACATTATTATTCGATTATTTCTTTCAAATTTCCAAACATGATTTTTATATTGGGTTTGACAAAAGTCTTGAACATTTTAAATTCTTTTTGAATACAAATCAAAATGCAACTAAAAATTGTATTTGACTCCTATAAACAATAACAATCTTTTTAATGTGCATAGCTGACAGTTTGCATGCTCAGGAGACGGTCCACGATGGAAGCCTTGAAATTCCTAAAAGTAAGCATACCTTGAGATGTATCTAATTTTCAAAGTCTTTAAAGTGAAATACAAACGCTACAAACACAGTTGCAAAAGGATGATCCAAACAAATGAAACAGTTCTTAAATATTTTATTGTTTTACAAATAAAATGTGTAATAAAACTTTTAATTTGTGTATCTTTCGTGAAAACCATTAATATTTGTTATTTATCTACCTTCTTAAGGAATGATTTAAGTCCAATTACGTATGATCATGTCTGTAGGTAATTTGTTTTATTCAAGGTTTCATATAACTTAGGTGAATTTTTCTAATTCACACATTATCCTAATTTTTGTAAATGAAAATCATTCTGGCTTCACATTTTTTGCTATTAAAACATGAACCTTAATCACATTGACCTTTGCTATTAAGGCTCCTCAAAAGAAGCTCAAAACGAAGTGAAAGGCCAATAAAAAGTACATTCACCTTGTTGATTACGGAAGCCAGTCAACCATCAGCGGCTGCCGGCCAAAGATTGATGACTCCTAAAACGCTGGCGCCGCTCGCCGCTGTGTTGCTGTTGAGAACAACTTGATATATGCTAATAAAAAGAAAACAGTATTGTGAAACCTTTTCATCAAACTTAAATTATTATTTAACATCACTTTGTAAATTTTCATTGTTCAATAGGGTTTGACAATGTAAATTAAATTATTCGAGGTAAGGTTGAGAAGGAATAAAAGTAGAGTTTCAAAATTAAGACCTAGAGCATAGTTTAGTTTTTTAACTTTTATTTTATAGGACGTAGTAGGAAGACGATGATGCTTGTTGATTGAAAACATTTACCAAAATATGTACATACCTTACGTCAAACAGTTCAAAATAGTGCTTTGTCACTACATGTTTCGCTAATACAGCATTCTCAAGTGATTCACCTACAAAAACTTTTCATCGATTGAGGGCTTGTCGAAAACAGTCAACATTTTTTATCGCACAAACATTTAAATTTTGAAGAAACGAACAAAAACAACCAGAGTAACATAGTAGTTTGTTAGTTTCTTCTTAATTTAAATGTTTGTGACGAATGTTGACTGTTTTCGACGATTCCTCAATGGATGAAAGGTTTTTGTAGGTGGATCACTTGAGAATGCTGTACTAGTGAAACATGAAGTAACAAAGTACTATTTTTGAATTGTTTGACGTAAGGTATGTACCTATTTTAGTCTTACCACAGTTCAGGGGCTTCAACAATGGATTTTGAAAACATGTCCTTAAAAATAAACGATAACTTTTTTAGTAAAAAATATTGTATTATATGAATCTGCAGCATATTTTTGCAAGTAAATCTTAAAAACTTTTGTTTGTTTGATAACAGAAGAAAAATCAACTTAACCTAAATTAGCTATTGGAAATTTAAGTCATTGATTTAGGGTGCATTGTGATTATCAATTAATTGTGACTGGATGCTTCTATCTAAATAACTGACTCCTATTTTAATCTCGCCGTAAAACCACAAATGCTTAATCATTTTTAAACCAAAGATTTTCAAAATTATTTTCACAGTTTTCCTGATTACAAGAACTTAACGCTAGCCAACTACATTCGTTTTAATCTACATGTAAATCCATCGCTGTGCTATATGACGGTAAATGATCAAGCGATCTGGTCAGACGCTCTTTCAGCAAAAGGGTAAATGATAGACAAGATTGATTCTCCTTACAAAAGCTGCATTTTTCTGGTTAACCACTGTGATGAGGAGAGATTAACCTTCGAACAGAGGCTGTAATGTATTGTAATTGTCCTTGACCCATCAGGCTTAAGGTCCTAAGGCTTTTTTATATTTAAATTATTGCTCTAAATTACAGTCTTAATAATTCTAAATAAATTTCAGGCTACACATCATTTTAGATTTTGTTTAGCGAATTTCCCCTATAGGGAAGAAGCTGTGACCGTAGGTCTCATGGTAAGACCTAAGCCTAAAACCATCATAACTTTTCTTTTTGAGGTTCTCAGATGCCAAAAACACCATTCGTTCACTTTCATAAATATATCTATATATATATCTATATATATATATATATATATATATATATATATATATATGTGTGTCTTTAAGCACGATAACTTGCGCAAAAATGGTCCAATCGGAATTAAATTTGGCATAGATGTGTAAAGTAGTAATTATTCGGACGAGTTCGTAAACCAGCCCGATCGGACCACCGGAAGGGGGGGTAA
This sequence comes from Flexamia atlantica, assembly GCA_035578135.1. Taxonomy (NCBI): domain Eukaryota; kingdom Metazoa; phylum Arthropoda; class Insecta; order Hemiptera; family Cicadellidae; genus Flexamia; species Flexamia atlantica. The sequence goes on along the minus strand of JAQJVK010000002.1, from coordinate 47,498,964 downwards.
AGGGGGGTAAACCCCCCCAAAAATGGGTTTTTTGAGATTTTTACATAGAAAAATAAAATTTTTCAAATTTTTATTGGCACCATTGAATTCAGCCCAAAAAAACAAACAATTTAGTATTTTGAATCATGGCTCTATGTCCATTGGTTGCCGAGATATTGAAAGTGGTAAACGCAGTACGTTGTCCCAATGTTAACCTTATGGGAAATAAGTAAAATCCTATATCTCGCTTATTTCTCAACATATCTTGATAAAACTTGGTAAATGGCTTCTTCTAGTTCAGATCTACTAAATATTGAATTAAAACCACCCAGTTTTAATATACCTGTAGCAGCAAACCTCCATACTCATTCCCCATGTTATTCTTATGGAGCTTACAAAAACATGTCAAATCTCGCTATGATGGATCGAAATATGTTGTTTTGCACTTGAAATTCGCTGAGTATGCAGCTCTGCTGCAACGGGGGTATTTATTAATTGATGTTGAATCGACTTAACTTGAAGTCTGTCTAATGTTTCAAGTAAAATGTTTTATTAATTTGAGCCTCTTATTGTTATCAAGGTAATCTAACTAATTTTTCAGGTGACCATGTCAATAATTTAACAGAACTCATCAAGTTTATTTACGCCATACTACTCTCTTTTAACAAACTTAGTAATCTCTTCTGAGGTTGTGCAATTAAAATATCTTTATTTTTTTACACACATATCTATTATTTAATGGAGCTGCGTCCGCGTATCGGTGAAGGTCTTTACTATTTGGCCTACCAATGGAGCTACTGTGAAGTATAAAAAAGTTCTAGTTAAGTGACGTGGCCAAGGCCGACCGTAAGTCTAATGTAAGTCTTATAGAGGCACTGGACCATGTAATTTGACTTGGACTGTAGATTATGTTAGTCTAATAAAGCCTAAATAAAGCCAGAGCCCTGAGTCTGTTGGCATAGTTTTGTTTAATAAGATTCCAGTCTACTTATATGACATTTTAAATACCCCCATTGCAGCAGACCTGCATACTCAGCGAAATTCAAATGCAAAACAACATATTTTAATCCAACATAGCCAGATTTGACATGTTTTTGTAAGCTCCATAAGATTATCATGGGGAATGAGTATGCAGGTTTGCTGCTACAGGTATATTAAAACTGGGTGGTTTTAATTCAATATTTAGATCTGAACTAGAAGAGGCCATTTACCAAGTTTTATCAAGATATGTTGAGAAATAAATGAGATATAGAATTTTACTTATTTCCCATAAGGTTAACATTGGGACAACATACTGTGTGTACCAGTTTCAATATCTCGGTAACCAATGGACATAGAGCAGTGATTCAAAATACTTAATTGTTCGTTTTTTTAGCTGAATTCAATGGTGGTGACAAAAATGGGATAATTTTATTTTTTATGTAAAAACTAAAAAAAAATTTGGGGGGTTTATCCACCTTTACCCCCTCTTCGAGTGGTCCAATCGGGCTGGTTTACGAACTCGTCCAAGTGATTACCACTTTACATGTCTGTACCAAATTTCATAAAGATTGTACCATTTTTGCGGCCGGTATCGTGCTAACAGACACATAGATATATGCAATAAATGACAAGCACTGTGTACCCTTTGTTGGATTTTATTTCAAACCGACATGTTTCGGGATCTAAGCCCATTATCAAGGTTTCTTTTTAAAACTGGAAAAAGTCAGTTTCTATATAGTCTAGCAATTTTACTATAAATAATCACCAAACAGTTTTTAAACTATGATTTATTTCATTATTAAAGTCAACTGGGGACTTGACAAGTTTTGTTTGGGAATGGCGAAGCAATGCTTGGAACAGGAAAAGTCAGCAGATATGATTGGATCTAATATTCTTGTCAGAAGAAAATATAGGATTTTCGTAGAACGCAGCTGTATTGTAATGGGCTACTCCATAGTAATGAAAAAATAATGATTTTTTTATAGAAATTCCACTTGTAATTTTAAAACATGTGTTCATAAAGCAAGCGAATTGGCGGGAAACATGAAATGTGCAACAGTATAAGGAAAGGTGTTAACCCAAATGCGATACTCATGTCTCGAAACCCAATACATTGTGTGAACTGGAGGGAGCTTAGCACCAATCAGACTAAGTGGTGTCACTTCAGGTACCGTAGTCATTTCTTGACACCTTGCACGTGTGTCTTTTTATCGAGGTACTTCAGCGGTAATTCGGTTAGCTTATTATAAACATATAGGTTTAGGTTTAATAGAATTAACCAAAGATACTGCAACACTATAGACTAGATAAATCGAGAGTAATAAAAAAGATCGATCGTCGTATAATAAAGAGCTTATTACAAGAGAACGCTGATGTAACTTGATTTGACGTGTTTCGTTTCATATTCTGTGGTCTATCGGTCTATTGGTATAAGAAATATACCGTAAGTCAAAAATATCCAACTCCAACATTTTTTTTATTTAAAGAGATAAAATTACCTTGAGGAAACCCCTATTTCCTATTTTCAGTTGCCATCTTGGATCGACCGTATTGAATGCAAAATTTAAATTCAATATGGAGGATAAAAAATTGAAAAAATTGTGAATTTCCCAAAAATACTTAATATTTTTCAACAAATAAATGTAAAACTGTTGCAGCTTATAATTTTGATTTTTGTGCTGTTCCTTATGCCACAGTCAGTTTTTGAAAATCTTGATTTGCTGTAAGTTATAACTGGTTTTCACACATTTTCATCAATGTCATGTTGATCGTGTAGTAAAGTTTTTACTTACCCATAAAATACGCCGTTTTTTAATGATGGGATGATATTTTTTACACAAAACACTTCGTTTCTTTATCATATAGACTTTCCCCGATGACTATATTTATATTTTAATAGGTAAATACCAGAGGACTTCTGAATTACCCACTATTTATTTCTTATATTCAAAATCATAACAGTTATTTTAACATACTTGGATTAATTTGCAATATAACGTTTCTATTAAAACTCATAGCATATTGCGAATGTTGTAGTTTGGAACACTGAGTAACAGTATTCAAGTTAGGTTGATTGGAAATTAATTAATAGTTACCTGGAAGCCCGTGTCGAGGTAATTAAATTAAGTGTTTGCAATCGCTGTAATAATAAAGTGTGCTCCTGTATAGAGACTAGAAACCCATGTTTCAAAATGAATTTACTAAATGTACCTGCTATCAAGTGCAAAAAAATAATATTATAAGTACGTATTACCTAAATGCAAACTTGTAATATTATTATCTTGACTAGAAATCGGTACTTGCACAAAGTGTACCTTCGTCCAAATCACAAGAAGCATAGTTTCCATTATTAATTTGACAGATTCAGATCCCTCAAGAATTTCGAGCCGCTCTGCTTAAGATCGTGAAGACCTTCTCATGTATTGTTTGAGTATCAGCTTCACAGTCACAAGACTCATCAAACCTGAAGTCATTTTGCTTCCGAGAATTACTCATCTCCACGTTAGAGAGAAACCTAATAACAAAAGCCTATTTTTCTGTGGAAGATGCATGCCGCTTACCAAAGAAATTCGCTATATTATCATGACATGATAAAAATTTTCAAATAAATAATGACTTTCCATATTAGTTAGCTTTCTAACAAACTCTGAAAATCCTTTTTAAAACATATGCAAGAGAAAAAGGTTGTTACAGAAAAATATGACAGTTTTCTGATACATTTTATTTTCAAAAATACTACTATGAAGCACAGTTTAATTCAATACTTGGTCATGTATTTTAATACTTTAATCAATTTGGTTATTTGTAATTAATTCTAACTATGACCACTGTACATGATTAATCAATCCTGTCCCAAACCATTATTGCATTCCTCAGTGCCGCATCAATGAAAGTGTGGAGTATCAATTTTGATAATGCAAACAAACACCACCGAAAGCTGTACTTCATTGCTGTCTATAACTACCTGTAAATCAATTAATTGTGTCTTGAATATTCAAGTCAAATTTACCAAAATGTTAACATTATAAATTGCTTGTCTTTGGTAAATCTCTTTAATAGCTATTTTTTTTTGTACTTAAGGAGTTTAGTAACTCATTTTTCCCTTCACAAATAATTTTCCATTGAATATTATTTCATTTATGAATTGAAAGATTAATAGGCCTAACATATTAATTGTTCCTCAGTAATGGACACACTTCGACCAAAATTCACAGCTATAGTTTATTTTTATTTTATCATTAGAGCTATTAATATTAAATAATTGTTTATAAGCATTTGTATACAGCATGACGGAATAATAATATTCCAGACTGATACTTACTAGATATTTTAAAAGAAATGTACTAATAGGAAAGTAACCTGACGGCGGAAGGGAAGGAAAGCAGCGTAATGAGTCATAGAACACCAGTTTAAAAATTTATCTGATAAAAGTTTTATATCTATACTAGCAGTTGCCCGTGGCTTCGCTCACGATAAAAATTGCAGCTGGTCTTGCTTCTGCTATTTGAAGTGTCATATTGTAGTATCCACAGCTGTTTACATTTCGGTATTTGAATGTTTACATCCTTATAAAATTAAACATTGAAGCTAAGGACGATCACGGGGCGTAGCCCGAGGGGATTTTAAGGAAGTGAATAGGCCCAGGGGCGGCTCCAGGGGGGGGCCATGGGGGCCATGCCCCCCCCCCCCGAGAGCTCCGTATTTTAAAAAAATTTCAAACAAGATTTTACTAAAATTCATTCTTGTATATATGAAATTATTTTTGACCTAATATCGGAAAAGCCGTTTCGTATAGAAGATTCTCGAAGACGAAACTTTTTTATTTCTATATATTTGTTACTTATGTACACTTGATCTAAGCTTACATTTTTTGTTCAATATTAATAGTACGAGACATTTCAAGTTGTTAGGTTGGCACCGCGTCACTATTTGCCGCCATAATGAGGTTTGGGTTTGGAAAATATTATCATAGTCAGTGATATTATTTGTGACAAAAACAAATCAATATACGCTTATTATGAAAGAAGCACTTATTTCTTGGGGGCTGTTTCTAAACGATGTTGGTGAATTGATAAAATTGATTTTGTATTTTGTAATACTCGTTCCGTTTCAAAACCGTAAGGATAAAATGGAGATGGATTGTAACTAGTAATTAGTGATTAGTAGCTAGTAATTGTGAAACGCGTTTAGAAACAGCCCCCTGTGTGTATGGATTGACATAATTTATATTTTTACTAAGACCATCGAGTAAGTAATTAATTTATCCCTTTGAATACTATCTGGCATTCAATACTTCGGACAATAGAGTAGGATTCACCTAAGTTGGCCAAAGCATGTACTAATCATCTCACCAAAAATTTTTATACAAGTCACATCGAAAACATTGTTGGTTCCACATGGTATTTGTTTACATTTTCTCCGAACTGTCAAATCGCCACGTTGGGTTTGTTTACAATATTGTTTTGTTGTCATTCATGGCAATCTTATAGGTTATTGAATATTTAAAATACCGGCTATTTTTAGAATTTTCTACTTTTATTGCACTTTTTTACATAACGGTAAAGTTCAATTTGATTCTATTTCTTGATTGATATTTATTTTAGTTTGTTTAGCTGCTTGTTTATTTATACTGGACCAATTTAGATAAGTTTTGAACAAAATATGAGACAAGTCAGATGCTGACTTGCAGCAAGTAGTAAGGACTAATCGTAAACAAACCTATTTTTCTTTGTACAGATTATTTGATAATAAAATCTAAGTCTATTAGTCATGCCACATCCATGACACAACCTCTCCGTGTTAATATATATTTAATTTGAAAAAGCCCATAAGTAATATTTTAGGTTGCGCAAGAGAACTTCCACGTGCAATATTGCATCAGAACTTTCGCTTTACTGCAAGTTTTATGCTAAAACAGATGTTTGTTAGCAATGTTTTTAGCACAGCTGGATTTTATGCTTAAGTTCGTAAGAAGATAATAGTTTGTTTACTTTCGTTTTGGCCAACTTACACTTGGCGCATTATATCTTGAACCATGGCCTAGTCCAATGCTGGAGCTGTCAGATATTGTTTATTTTCAATGATTTTGGACAACAAACAATATAAAAACAAATTTCTACAAACATCAACTGTATTTTGTTTACAAGTGACGATTAAGATATTTATTGACAGCTGTTGGAAAATGCTTATATGTCAGGCTAGTACAACTTATCGTATCAGCTGTGGTGTCCTGATGACTTTCGCTCCACACCAACTGTTTCAGGTATAAAGGGTTCCCAAGTGTCAAGATATAATGTGCCAAGTGTACGTGAATCCTACTCTACCATGCTACTATAGTCTCAACTGAACGTACAATCATAACAAAGTTGGAGTTCATTTAGCCTGTCTTAGTCCTATTTAAAAAAATGAACAAATTATTCAATCATTAAAATAGGGGCCGTCCATAAATACATAACGCTCCTACGAGAGGAGGGGGGGTTTCGTCAGCATTATGCACCGTTACAAACGAGAGAGGGGGGCTTCAACGTAACAATAATCAACTATTAAACCTTAATAATCAATTTCATCAATTATTCCAACAAATTCAAATTATCTTAAAAGTAAAAATTTTTGACTTTTTATGCGGGGGTACAGTGTTACGTAACTTTTGAGGGGGGTTAGCGCCAGCGTTACAAGTCCGTTAAAAGGGAAGAGGGGTTTCTGAAAAGACCGATTTTAGCGTTACGTAATTTAAGGATAGCCCCTTAAGTACACTTTTTGACAAAGTGTTAATATCTCATAGTCAGAGGAGATAATAAACACGTATTTGGGGGGGGGGTGAACAAAAAAATGAACCAAATTTTTGTCATACTTGGCCCCCCCCGAGAAACTGTCCTGGAGCCGCCCCTGAATAGGCCTATATGTTTCCCAGGTTCAAGATCTACCTCTGTGTGAAATTTCAACCCAGTCGGTTCAGTATTTTTCGAGTTTACTTTTCCCATACATACATACATACAGAAACCACCTCTTCTTTATGATAGTACTAGCAGTTGCCCGTGGCTTCGCTCACGATAAAAATTACAGCTGATCTTTCTTCTACTCTTTGAACTGTCAAATTGTAGTATTAACAGCTGTTTACATGTCGGTATTTATAAAAAAATCCTTATAAAATGTAAACATTGAAGCTAAGGACGTTCACGGGGCATAGCCCGAGGGGATTGTAAGGAAGTGAATAGGCCTATATGTTTCCCAGGTTCAAAATCTACCTCTGAGTGAAATTTCAACCCAGTCGGTTCAGTATTTTTCGAGTTCACATACATACATACAGAAACCACCTCTTATTTATAATAGTACTAGTACTTATACCCGCGGCTTCGCTTGCTGAAAGGATAACACATGTTTGGTTCAATTATACGTTATTTATAATGTGCTATTTTTATACATTCCCAAATAGACTGATGATTTCAATGCTGAAGTTTACGTTTTCAAGCGCTTGATTGCAAACTTAAGGTTGCATCTCCATCCAAGACTGTCATAAGAAGATGAAACGCTGCCTCAGTGAATTTTACTTTTCCCTCAAATGGAATTAATTGGCTATCATGTGCTAACACATTCTAATTTTTCAGTCATATTGGAGATTGAATTACTCGTTTAGCAGCTTGAGACAAAAATCTACGATAGAAATAGTATATTTCTTTGAAAATAGCCTAAATTGCTTTCGGCTCGCTCGCAAACCCTCCTAAAATTTTTAATTAAGAAAAACCCCGATTCTAAAAAAATAACAGAGTGGTATGTCCATGCAGAGTTTCAAGATTCTAGTTCGATTACCTCGGGTAACAGAACTTAACGTCTCCAATCCTGTTTTTGTTCAGGAAGACGTAAGTTAAATATCTGCTATTCGGGTGATCCACAAAACGCGAGTAGTCTATGTATAGGGCCTGGTGGTATCTGACAAATATATAATATAATACATATCTTTAATAGTTTTATACCATTTATTCTTTTAGTAAATGGAATTGCTATTTTGTTATCTCTTTAAAATATTTTAGAGACCTTCTAATGATATTTTGTAATTATAGATCTTAAAACTGAAAAGGCCACCATTTTGAATTTTTGAATTACCTTATTTTAGGCTTTACAGAAAAAACATGTTAAAATCCTTCATTTGTATGCATCTAGAGCCAGTAAAGAATATTTAAGCCAAAAACTAATGTCCCAAATCCCTACATTGTTTTCAGAAAATAAGCTTTGAAAACTAAAAATGGCCGCCATTTTGAATTTTATAACATACCCTATTTTAGCCTTTCGAAAGAATATATTTTAAAATCAGTTCTTAGTACGCCTTAAGAGGCTATAATGATTGATTGTGCCAAGTTTCATGACCCAAAGCCTTGTAGTTTTTGAGAAATTGTAATCAGTGAGTCGTTCAGTCAGTGAGTCATTCATTCAGTCAGTCAGTCAGTCAGTCAGTCAGTCAGTCAGTCAGTCAGTCAACCGTTTTGGCTTTTATATATATAGATATTTTATATATCTATATCTATTTTTATCTTTATAAAATTTGTATTTTGGCTAATTAATGGGAAAAGGAATGAACTAAAATTAAACGTAATTTATCTTAGGCCTGATTTCACCAAACTTTAAGCCACCGTCAAGTCTCGGTTAGTTTAATTTTATAAGCTGTTTAATATTATTTTCCGATCTTTAACGAACGATTTATTAACCGACCCTTAACTGATGTTTGGTGAAATCAGGCTTTATTCGTCGGTTATCAAACGACAGCACTATGATTGATTGTTCATAAAAGGTATTGATGATAATCAATTTAAGAGCATTGAGATCTAACGGTATCCTTCATCAGCCAGCCGTCCATCACATATGACTAATCAATATAGCAAAAAAATATCAATATGCTTGGTTTTTCTTGAATAATTTCCTTGGTTATACAGGGTGTCCCGTAACTATCTGGACAAACGTATATAGCGTTATAGCTTAGGTCAAGACAAACAAATTTCACCATAGGAGCATGGGTCTCTGGTGCCTAGTTTTCCGTCTGTCTGTCTGTATGTGTTTTTTACATACAGGAATCCGATGATAGGTTATGGAATTCAAAAATTCAATAAAATAATTTCGGAAGGCATGTAAAATAAAACCTGTATAAACAAATTATTGACCTTTATTGTTCAACTTATGTATGTATATGTGCAAAAATTACGTTTAAGGCACTTAAAGTAGAATATATGATACAGGATTTTTATGTCCTTAAGGATTCTCCGATTTACGAGTATAACAAAAAGTACTCCTAAATAAATTTAATGAAAATTGCAATCATATATTCATACTAGCAGGACCCGTGGCTTCGCCCACGATAACAATACAACATACGGTATCACTGTTCCAAAACATAGTTTTGCTTTTTTTACATTCTTCTTTTTGTAAAAACATATTTCTTTATTCATTTCAAATGTTCTTTCATGAAACAGAAAAATGTTTTTAGAAATTCGCTTAGTACTCAGGTGTGCTGCAACGGGAGTATGCTAACCCTGTTTATAGGGCCTTTCTTTACTAAAAATACGATCATATCCGCCCCCCCACCGACAAAGGCCCCAAGGGTGTCGCTGCCCTCGGTAGGCTCATGTCCAATACGTCGTCCTCCCTCTTGCAAGTGCTGTTTGTGTCGGCTGCCCAGTCGGTCTTGCTATGAAGTGAAGAGGATTGTGCTCACACACTTAAGAGGCGAGATTACCTATATAGACTGGCTTACCCAAAGTCAAACACCGAGAAGCATTTATGGTCATTTCTGATTACCGCACGACCTAAGAGCTTGCTCTGATGATGATCATGGGGCACGACTTGAGGAGCCATTGGCTTTTTTTCGGCTGGGCGTTGAATCTGCTTGCATCTATTTCTATTTTTTTATTTTGCCTTTTGGCCTAGAGTGGTCCTTAGGTAGGACTAATAATATTTATCCCCATCGTAGCAGGCCTGCGCACTCATCGAATTCTAAAAACGTTTTTCTGCTTCGTGAAGGTATATGTGTAGATAAACCCATAGAAGATGCCTAGAAATTGTATTCATTGTAAAATTTAATTTTCTTAAGTTTTTAGGGTCTACATTGAACAAAAAAGTAGAAAAACCGTCCCGACAATTTTTGAAAATGCTATAGATAAAATAAATAGTTTACAGTTAGTTGCACACTCCACCTCTTTCAACAACAGCTGTTATAAAGAAGACAGGATAGCTCTTTCAAGTATCTCTACTCAGTGATTTATTTTATTTTATATTAAAAAATGAAGTATAATGTAAAATTGTACTGCAGCATTTTATATAGTGTATTGCATTTAAAATATATGCAAAAGTCTAATTCATTAATCATCTGGCCCCAAGAAACAAATCTTCATATAAACAAATACCATTAAATAGCAGAACAAAATATACCATTCATTTACATCACCTGTTTCAAATTTTACTTTCATATGTTTTGTTAGTAAACAAATCTAACAAAAATTCTTTCAAAATCCCTGACATGGGTACCCTTAAGACGGTCACAGGGCTAAGCCCTGAAAGTTATCATGAAATTGATGGTGTATAAACGTACTCCATGAAATTCTACATGTATCTACCAAGTTTTGTGGCCATCGGTCCGGCGGTGTCTGAGTTTATCAATGCTATATATATATATATATATATATATATATATATATATACCAACATCCTCTTTTATACATATAGATTCATTTACCATTGTCAGGTAAATATGAGTATAAAGAAAGTTATTTGCCCTGGCGCTCTTTCTAGTCCTTATGTTTAATGTATAGAACATACATTTAAATACCCCCGTCGCAGCAGACCTGCGTACTCAGCGAATTTCCATAGGATTTATTTTGAATATGTGAGCATTTAACTTATTTGAAGGAAAGTATTGTTTGAATACATTAACTACTTAGTATACTAAAAACGTAAATTTAATAATTCATGAGCTTCAAACATGAGGAAAATTAACAAAGAGACCACATTGGTTTTCATTAGTGGTATATATAAAATACATACACTTTTGTATTTTATATAATTCTTAGTCTTTTAATTTTTAATAAATGTAATCTTGTTATAGTATATAAATGTCAACAAACATAAATCAATGAATTCAAAACACTCAAAACAAACAAATAACTTAATCTCATGATAAAATTAAATTCAATCATAATATGACCAGTCTTATAATTAAAACACCCCTGTTGCAGCAGACCTCCATCTCCAGCCAATTTCAATAAAACATATTATCAATCCTCATCATTGTAAACAAACCATATATTATGCCACATTTTCAGGCAGTTTAGACCAAGACATCCCCCCCCCCTCCAAATGCTCATACTTTCTTTATTAAATTTAAAAATAATTTGTATTTTTTGATATATAGTAGTTTTGTGCAAAATCTTGATCAATGAGTTCTAACTATTCAAAATAAACACAAATAAAATATTCATCACCTGAAAATTTAATCATGTGTTCAGAATTGCATTTTAAAAAATCTCTTAAATCAGGGCTACTATACTTTTTGGAGGGTAAAATTAAAAAATACCCCCGTTGCAGCAGACCTGCATATTCAGCGAATTTCAAATGCAAAAAAACATATTTCAATCCAACATAGCGAGATTTGACATGTTTTGGTAAGCTCCATAAGAATAACATGAGGAATGAGTATGCAGGTTTGCTGCTACAGGTATATTAAAACTGAGTGGTTTTAATTTAATATTTAGTATATCTGAACTAGAAGAAGCTATTCACCAAGTTTTATTAAGATTTGTTGAGAAATAACCGAGATATGGAAATTTACTTATTTCCCATAAGGTTAACATTGGGACAACGTACTGTGTTTACCACTTTCAATGTCTCGGTAACCAATGGACATATAGGGGTGATTCAAGATACTAAATTGTTCGTTTTTTTGAGCTGAATTCAATGGTGCCGATAAAAATTCGATTACCACTTTACATGTCTGTACCAAATTTCATTAAGATCGGACCATATTTACGGCCGCTATCGTGCTGACAGACACATATATATATATATATATATATATATATAAATTCGAACGAATGGTGTTTTTTGCTTCTGGTGGCCCCAAAACGAAAAGTTATCATGGTCTTGGGCTTAGGTCTTACCATGAGACCTACGGTAATAGCTTCTTCCCTTTAGGGGAAATTCGCTAATAATATTGGACAACGTACTGTATTTAGCACATTCAATATCTAAGCAACGGATTGACGTAGAATAATAATTCAAATGCTAATTTATTTGTTTTTAAAGCCAAATTCAATTTCGACACTTAAATTTTTAAAAAAATTGTCAAAATGTGTTAAATCTTGAAAATAAATTTTATTTCCTCAAAAAAACCTCCTTAGAGTAAAGCAATCGTGCTGGTTTTCGAACTCGAAGTCATGAATGACACTTTACACGTTTGTCTTAAATTTCATCAAGATTGGACCTTTTTTACAAAAGTTATCGCGCCTACGGACAGGTATATATATATATATATATATATATAGATCTATATACACAGTATTTCGGGGACTTGAGAGCTTGCCACGCAACATTTTCGGGACCTGGAAGTCCTCGCGCCAGGTCCTCAAAATGTCGTTTTTCATACATAAAAACATCATTTTGAGGACTCTGTATAAATCTAAAACGTTTTTGCCGCCTCAGGTCCTGGGATTTTAATTTCGTATACTACCTTTCGAGGACCTAGCGTTAGGTCCTCAAAATGTTCACTTTCTGTTTTGCTGACCTAAATTGTCCACATATTTCAATGATAAGGTGACAAAGACTAACGTTATACTTTGCGCGCCAACATCTGGCCCCGATACGCCCGGCACGGTACCTTATTGAGCGCGTTCCTACATATCTTAGGCAATTAACCGAACGTATGAAAACTATATTTCAAATACTGATTACGCCTGTTAGCATTTGGTGAAAGCTGAAGCTGTTTGCATCGATTATTACCTATTTTACTTAAAACTTGTGCCCTATTTTGATTATTTACATATAAATATATTATAGTTATGTGACTGTTATAACAATTTTGGGAGTTTGATAGATTGCAGAGTGATAGGAAAATGCTGAAATCAATGGTATAGCTTCTTGGGACTCGTGATGATAGAATTTCAGACAATTGTCTAAAATCTAAAAATTAAGAAAAATTTCTACAATTTTTTAGAAGCAATTGAATTTTTAAAGTCTGCATTGTATTTTTTGTTCTGTTATAAAAGAATATTTTACAGTTTCCCGGTTGATGGATATGCTTAAATCAAAGGTATTGCTTCTTGGGACTCATGATGGTAGAATTTTCAGACAATTGTGTCTGAAATCTACAACTTTAAGAAAAATTGCTGCAACTCATTAAAATAAATTGAATTTTTAAGCCTGCAATGTATTTTGCGTTCTCTTATACAAGAGAGATTATTTACAGTTTCCCGGTTAATGGGCTATAGATACTCCGAATAAATCTAAATACTTCTTTACAAATTGTTTTTATTATCTGCGCGTGAGTGTGATAAAAACTGGAATGCAGGTAAGCAAACAGATACATTCCCCTTTGCTATTGATTCAAATTAATACTGTATTGTTGTACCTTTTAATTTTGAACACAAGTGTTGCAGACATATGGATGGTGTCACTTAGTATTGCATCTAAAGCCTTCCAAAGTTAAAACGTTAACAGAATTGCTATCCGCAACCAGTTGACGTAAACCTAGACAAATTGTTCAAAATATAAAATTGTTTAAAGCAAAATTTAATAGTGGCAAGTTAGTTTTCAATTGAAGCATTTTTTAGGGTTCCGGGTGCATATTTAAAAAATCAAAATTGAATAAAACATGTAAATAATTTGTGGAGAAACACACACGGACAAATGGACAGACAGATGTCCGTAAATCATAATATTAACTTTAATTATAATAATAATTCGAAAATTATATTTTAGGATATAGAGCTGCTTTCAGCAAAATAAAACTGCTTAAATTAGAGTAACCGGCGATGACAAAAATAAGTGCAATGGATAACAGAAGAATAACTGTTGTGTTAACTATGTTTCACCAGAGTTTTCCATACCATTTGATGCTGTTAATCATAAGCTTTTACTATCAATTTTAGAATTGTATAGTTTTTAATTTTATGTGGCTATGTCATTTGGGTATATTTGAGTAAAAGACGAAAAAAAACAGCCAATGGTATTCTTTATGAATAGAAATCGAATATTGTAGGAGTTCCGCAAGAGATCGCCTTATCAATAATCTCATTAACGATGTAGTTTCGGAATAATATTAATCAAATATCAGATTCTGTAAGTGTTTTATTACTTTGTGGTAGCAGTATGCCTTTTTAAAGCGGTTATTTATAAATTTTTCTGTAGATAGTATAACTAATTTTATAGAATTAGTTAACGCTAAGTTCAATTACTTAGTTAAGTTAATTTTTCATACCTGATTAAATATTATCATCTTAAAAATATTTTTAAAATACGTCCAGTAATATTCGTTCACTGACATTATTTTACTCAATCTCTCACACCCTTATGCAAAAAAACACTTTAGGGGATTTCGATTATTAGTTTTATTCATAAAAAGATTATTGTCCGTTTCAGTTTTTTATTACTCGCATTGAATAAATTCAAAGCCAAGGAACTGAATATAATATTAGCATACATGTACAGTAATAATAACTTTGGATAGTACAATCTACAAAATAAGAAAACTATCATGATTGGCTACTTAAAGAATCGTAGAATAGTTACTGTAAATACATGAATAACTGATTTATCTTCAAATTCAAGACGTATTCAATTTCCTGGTTTCTTATATTTTTTTTTGCCTGAAAGATCGTGTTTTTGGCAATGTTTGGTTTATAAAAAGATAATAAAACAAATCTTGACATTTATTGGCTTGAAAGTTAGGCAGGCATGTCATATTTTTACTTATTTGGGTACTTTTTAAGACGGTTCAGCTAAAAATGTAAACACATTTTTTGTAGGTTAATACGCGGTCCTGAAAACAGTTCTTTGAAGATATCTTTCGTCACATAAAATAAACAACTTGTTTTTGAGGACCTATCTTATCAAGAAACTACGTGGTCTGGACACAATCCACTTGAACCCCACTATTCCTTGACACCAAATTGTAGCGTGAAGGAGTAAACATTATCAGTGGTCCTGGTACTGGGGTGTCAATAGGAATTTACAACTCAAGACTAAGAATGGCTTTTATATCTGTCGACTATTTTTCACTGTCAGGGTACGCTTAATCATGTTGCGTACAGAGGCTAAAAAACATACCGACGATTAACAATTTAATTTGGGTATTTCATTACAAACTTAACACAAAATGATCACCAAACCCCAATGACAGTCAGACTTAAAAACTACCGCCGACGTGCTTGGTGGTGAGAATAAATTAGGCACCTGAGAAACAGTTATATGTAAACTTACTACTATTGATGATACCATTGTTGTCAGTATAAGTTATATGTGTATATGCACGGGGAACCCCCATACAGTGCTCGTGATATATAACTGTCTCCCACAGCAAGATTGGAATTTTGAGTGGCTGCTTATATATTTTAACCCACAGCCCATTAGATGATCTCAGTGCTGGCAACAAATAAATTGAAATAGCCCTAGTCAGACGATCACTAATTTATTAACACGTTAAGATTATCGTAGCTATTAGATTTGGTATTATAAATATGCAGCATTTTTACAAAATATTCCTTTCCAAAGAATTTATTTGAACACAGAAAATAGGAATAATTATTACACATAAGATAAATTAGCAAAGAGCTTTTAAGTACAGAATAGTATTGTATCTTTAGCCCCAGTTCCAAGAATGTACATATAAAAATATAAAAACGTGGTACAAGGCTAGGACTTTTTGCACACCAAGTAGGTAAACACTTTTTATTTTGCTGTTTGACTTCTTTGTTTTTATAATTTTTACTGAGGAAATTTTTTGAATGTATAATGGATACACCAGGTCGGTTTTGTATTGTATTTCCCGCTGTTGAGTATTAGTGTAGCTAACTCACTTGGTCACCAGATCGATCCCAGAAGATGCAGTGGTGTAACTAGTCTGACTGCGCCTCAATGCAAGTATTTCCCGTGCGCCCCTATTCGTAGACTCATTCTCCCCCCCCCCCCCCCCCCCCCAATAACCTCCAACGAAACTAACGACATTTCTCCGTACTTCCACACTTCCTGAATACTATTTCACTACACACGACATTGTATAAGCTCTATCCAATTAGAGAATGATTATTCAAAGAAATATGACATTATGCACAGTAATTTTAAAGTTAATTATTAAAAAAATATTCCAAAAAATAATTGAAAGTAAAATTTAATTACTAAACATTTCCAAACGCCATTAACATAACTGAAGTAAGAATCACATTACATACTTACAATTAATTAATGTACTTTTTAGGACGATAAAATATAGACTACTTTCCTTAACATTTTATATCTATTCAGTGCCCGATACAGTATAAATGATATAGCAAGCTACAATATAAAGTTCATGTTGCGTATCTCAAAATTTGATTAATTTTACTAGATGATGCATTCTTTCAGTCAAAGAGCTGCCTACAGCTCATAGTGACAACACTGTACGTTAATTCCTATTCCCTGACAAAGCCCCTACGGGTCTTTGTTTCTAGGAACCGTCTTGCTATCTTTTCTAAATCTAAAGACCGAGCTATTTCATGTTCAATACTAATTAAACTAAGATTACACAGTCTAGTATTAGACATAGAATTCCTTAAGTATATTATTTTTAGTTTAGAAAAATACCTTTTACTACTTGCAATAGTTTCGGGTAATGTAAGAAACATTATGGATGCTGTACATACCTTTGGCACACTTGATGCAATAAACTTATTCCTAATCAACAGATAATCAGCCAACTGGCTGATTTTGCTTATTTAATTACTTTTGATATCGTCTTTGACTACAATTCTAAAGCAAATTACTTCATTGACTAATGCATGAGTCACATCGGATTCATATTTTTACAAAACCTAGAGGCTTACTTTACAAGTTGTTAAGTCAGAAAACCGTATTATATTATCTAGGTTTAAAAAAACTGAATGTGTCAGTTTTACATAGCATGGATTTAACCTTTCGTTTAACTGTGAAATAAAAATATCAACAGCTCTCAAAAATACCTTAACTTTAAAGAAATACAGAGGATCACTAAACTCATAGTCACTAAAAAGTTCATCAAAAAAGTCTTTACTTTTCTTTTGCGTTTGGAGGTCATTGACCTCCAATATTCCACTTGGCAGCTAATATTCTGATATGACTGTAACGGAATAAAGTACCACGAAAATGTTTTTTACATTTATTTTCGGTAAGCTACAGGGAGATTTGCTTCAACATATTTTTTTGCTAAAGATTTGGCAGAATATCAGTTCCTAAAGCCTGCGCCCCCTGTAGCCTGCGCCCCAATGCACTGCATTGGTTGCATTGGCGTTAGTTACGCCACTCTTCAGTGGCAAATCTCACGCAAATCTTCATGTGAAAAAATTTGCAAATTTTTGAGTCTGAACTCAGCTGCCATTGATTAGTGGGCTAATAATTAGTTATCCAGAGAAAATAAATCAACTGGCCTTTGTCAGTGACAAGGCGTTCATCTAATCCATCCCACATTCCCACAGTCATCATCCTTCACTCAAATCCCGCGGTTAAATACGAAGCCATTGCTGCGTCCCGGCATTAACCACGTGTTTTAATAAGGGGTTACAGGGGCTGTAGATCAGTTCTCATCTGCCCGGGATAACTTGGCCGTGCTGTGAATTTAAAACTGCAACGCTTTTCTCCACCAACCTTGCGCTTTTCTTAGCTTCGAATGCACTTGGGTTGGGGAGTGCGTATCCAGTTCTCAGAAACCATCGCGCCGATAAGGCCATCTAATTCCACAATGAACTTACTGCCGAGAGACCACCGCGTGCGGACCTTTTACTACGAGATAATTCACACTAAAACAAAGCGTCCACGTGTTTTTTTTTTTTTTTTTTTTTTTTTTGGTGATGGGTAAGCCAATAAAAATGTAACAATGGTAATATAAACAAGATGAATGTAAGGCTATTTCTGGAACCTCAAAAGCTACCCCTGGAATGCCCCCCCCCCAACATACAAGCCCCCCAACATACAAACCCCCTTACATAACCCCCCCCCAGGGGCCCCCCCCCAACCACTTACGTGTTTCTTGGTGTTTGGGGTTGTGGGGGGGGGGCTTTTTTTTGTGTGCCCCTTTACATATGCAATACCAATACAATATTCAATGGTGTGAAATATTTTTACTATAATTTGGAAAGGATCACTACCGAAGATCAAAGCAATAAAATAAATTTATATTGGCTACTTCCTTTGTTTTATTTTTTCCCACGCGTACCAATTACCTAGACAATGTTCTTCTTCCCGCCGAGTAGAGCAATGTATGAATGAATGATTCAGTGGTTACGGTCAGCCGCCGCGGTGTTGACGTGACTTTTTTGTGTTTATAAACAACTAGTAGATATACCCACGGCTTCGCTTGCTGAAAGGATAACTAATGTTTGGTTCAGTCATACGTTATTTGTAATGTGCAATTTTCATAAATTTTTAAATAGACTGATGATTTTAATAATCCATCTCATCTTTGCGTGTTTTTAAGCGCTTAATTACAAACTTAAGGTTGCATCTCCATCCCAGATTGACATGAGAAGATGAAACGTTTCCTCAATGAATTTTCCATTTTCCTTCAAATGGTATGAATTGGCAACCATGTGCTAACACATTCTAATTTTTCTGTTTAGCCTGGAGAATACTAAAATTTCCTAGTTAACCTATAAAATTGGGTTTCCAATAGTTTAAATACTAAAATATCCACTTCAGGGGATTCAACTCAGAACTTTCATTACACCCCTAAAACTGCACTCTGCTGACCCCTTAAACCTGTCGGCCAATTTCACATAAAAGAAGAAGAGGCATATTATATGATAACTTATATAACTGATGTAAACACTGCAAATTTAAATACCGCAAAGGGCAGACTCTGTGAACTTGATATATGAATTTAGTATGTTTGTTAATATACCAAAAAATGTAAGAGAAAATATAAAATTAACGTGTAAGCCAAAAAATAAGGAAACCATATTCCCCACATTTTTTTCCAATCATATTGAAAATTGGATTACTCGTTTGGCAGCTTGAGGCAAAGGTTTACAGTGGAAATAGTATATTTGTTTGTACTTAGGCTCTCAGCCAGCATGCTAAACCTCCTAAAAGTTCAAATTCAGAAAACCCCCGATTCTCTAAAAATAACGGAATGATGCGTCCATGCAGAGTTTCAAGATTCTAGTTAAATTACTTCGGGTGATCCGTAAAACGCGAGTAGCCTATGTATATGATATCTGACAAATATATAGTATAATATAGCCTTAATAATTTTGTACAGTTTATTCTTTTAGTGAATGGAATGTCTATTTTTTGTCTCTTTTAAAATATTCTGGAGACCTTCTATTGTTATTTTGTAATCATAGCTCTTAAAACTATAATAAGGCTGCCATTTTAAATTTTTGAATTTACGTTATTTTAGCCTTTCCAGAGAAAAAATTTTGAAATCCTTCACTAGTACGCATCTAGAGCCTATGAAGAATATTTGAGCCAAGACTCATGGCCCAAAGCTCTACATTGTTTTAGAAAATAAGCTTTGAAAACTAAAAATGGTCGTCATTTTGAATTTTATAATATAGCCTATTTTAGCCTTTTCAGAGAATATATTTTAAAATCCGTTCTTAGTACGTATCTAGAGCCTATAATGATTAATTGTGCCAAGTTTCATGGTCCAAATCTTTATAGTTTTTGAGAAACTGTGATCAGTAAGTGAGTTAGTCATTCAACCGTTTTGGCTTATATATAGATAGGGTGCACCACTTGAGACAACCGAGGTGCATAAATTTCATCTAGATCGGACATTTCTTCCCCGTGTTATTGGTTATCTTGCCTACGAGATATTTACAATACAGTAGAACCTTGATAAGAAGACAAGGAGATTCTGGAAAGAGTCTCGTTATCAGGGGAGTCTTCTTATTGAGGTTCGTGTTAACAAGATATTAAGTGTCATTATAGTTTCAAGGTGACTTGAAAAGTGCACTTTTCATCAAGGTTTTTGCATTGTATAGTATCTTCTTATCGAGGTTCCACTGTACAATACAATATACATTAAATACACCATATACCATATAAAGTATACACACATAATAAGCATAAAATTGAAAATCAATGGCGATAACCAACTATTTTTAGAAAATTACAAGTCTTAATTTTTAAATTGTCACTTGGCCTCTGTCGACGTTATTAAAACGTTCAAGTGATAAACCCACAAAAGTCATATATATCTTTAATTGACATCAGATGTCAGTTCTCTTACCCTAAATAAACCTTTTTCCGTGGTAAAACACTAAAAAAAGAATAAGGTGTACTCGCATGTAGTAAAAAACAGTTTGAAAAGCAATTATTGAGCCTTTTAAGTAAATTATGCTGTTTGAAAATATGTTCCTATTTCCGTAGGCTTTTGGTTAGGAGGTGTTTTGCATGATATTTTTACTATATTTTTTGCCTAGATAAGACTAAACCCATAGACCGTCAACACTCGACGAACTCTATGGGGATGGCACCCAGGTGTTGGTTAATTATTTCTTTAATGTCTCTTCACTCTGAACTAAGTTGTTAAGTCCATTTGTTTATGAGGCGCTAGCTGTCACAGCAGCTGTAATAGTTTAGGGGCTTAATCGACACACGTAGGAACCTTTATCTAAATAAAAAAATGTTTTGAATGCCTGTTTTACGTATTTAAAAATTTAAGACTAATAGTGAACACCTCAACTCAATGAACGTTCCAACAAAATTAAAAACATTTCGTTTAACACTAATCGAAACGAAATAAATAATTATTTTTGTACGCCTTACGCCTAGGGATTATTGAAATGATATAATAACAGTAATAAGAAAGAAACATTAAGATAATACAATCTAAATATATCTATAATACTATTATTATAGTGTGTGGACAATAAATTATCCACATATACGTTAAGGCTTAACTACAACAGTTTAGTATAGCTTGTATCTTTGTTTTTTAACAACAAGTAACGAATTCAGGCTACAGAAAATTTTGCACAGGTTAGGTAAACCTCAACAAACCCTTGGCAGTTAAGAGGGATTCAAAAAATATTTAAAGGTTTACACGGGTCGAATAGGAGGGCAAGTGGAGTAGGCAAGTTTTGACCGTTAACAACTCGACAAGTGTAAACAGATGAATGAGTCAGGTGACGGACGAGTTGGCTAGCTATTATCAAACTTTACTTAATAATACCTGATTCTTCTATTTGTAGTAATTTATTCATATACATGATTAAATAGCTTAGAGATGAATTCCCCATTAAATTAGCCTAGACAGTGCTGGAACTATTAAAAATATAAAAAAGCGAACTCCAAATTTAAATTATAAAATCTCATACTATCTAATATACGGTTGTCATTGGTTGTCATTACCGTAAGACCTGGGTTTGACTGTTCAAACCCAAACAGGGCCCCAGACATGTGTGTGCTGAGTTATCTACAGCAACCTCGAGATAAAAAGCCCGCCAATTATATTATGAATCAGTTTTAAAAAATGTCATTTTGGTTTACACATAAAAAATAATTGAATTTGGTTTAAGAAGTACACCAACCAAAAATAAAGAAAACTCTTCTCTTTGATCGACTTCATTAAATGGTTTTGTCAATATGTGTTTAAAACGTTTGTTATATGCAAAATAAATGTTATACCCTGTAAACCCCGTAAATCTTGAGCATTCATAACCTTTTCCTGTTCTTGATGACAATGAGTTTATTATATTAAACGTAGGATAAGTTTTGAAATAATACATTACTTCAGTGATTAAGTAGGGCATCCCGTTAAACGTGATGGAAAAAAATGCTTAAACAATTCAACATTCAACAATTAATTATAAAATGTTCATTTGAGGTGATGGACAGCCTTGAAAAAGTTTTCCTGTAAATAAAGTTTGCTAAATAAACATTAGAAGTTCGCATACATTTTTAGAGTACGTGATTACATATAATCGCGATACAATTTCGTAAAGATTACCTCAGTGAAATAAATGGTTGGGTTAAACTTTAGGAGTTTTTCTAAAATATATTTTTCAAATATTCTTTTATATCTCAACAATTTTGATGGAGCCATAAAAAATCAAACTTTTGAGCTCGCTTGTAAGGACGCTCCTATGAACGTAGTATTCAATAGTGTGGATGTTAATCCCCATTAGGGAACACCGCGTTCACAAGCCATCGCTCATAACTATCCACAACTCGTGACCTACAAGTAGCTGGATTACAGGGCACGCCAGTTATTTACTGGATTACGATGTAAACCAAGCTGACGGTTTTAGATTCCAGTGTTTATTAAATGGTAGACATTTTACGTTATTTTTCATTTTCTGGTAAATTTCAAGAAATTCCAGTATTTTTACCCAGTCCCTGGGGTTAATACATTCAACTTGAGCCCTCTCCCATCATCCTGAGACTTGCCAAACGCCCACAAATTCCGTGAAAAAAATTCGCTTACGTAATTATATATACTAGAGATCGCCAGTGGTCGAAAATTCGACCAATTTTTTAATCAAGAAGTAGGGATAGCTAATTTTGAACTTTGCATACACCAATGCGTTTCACAATACATTTCATATAGTACACATTTTCCACGTAAACACATAATAGAACCAAATGGGAACCAAAAGCAAAAGAGAAAGACTCAATCATTGACTAATTATTTTGCCTCGCCACTTGGCACATATATATGACATGGTTTTTAGTGATTAGTATTGTACAATATTAAGATTCCATGTTTATTTCTTTAGCACTGAGCTGGTTATTGATTCAGAGGACGGTAAAAATTCAGTCATCAAATCAGTTTATCCCATACACCCCTTACTACAGTTCTCTCCCTCACTCCCTTCATTAATTCCCTCCCCACTCTCTATGTACTTCCTTCCTTTCGACCTTCTTTCTACTTTTCACCCCTTTCCTCCTTCATCCTCTTCTTACCATCCCTCATCCCTCCTTTCTTACCTTTTAGGTCTGAAATAATAACACCTAACATTTACGTGCCTAATTATTATTTGAGACCTAAATAAACTCCCCTTCAAAACTTTTTCTCTCCTTCCTTACCCTTAGAACACTTTCCCCTCCTTCCCTCTCTCCCTATCATTATCACTAAAATATTACGCATATTTTACCCATTCTCTACCAACTAAACACACAATTTGAATGTCTTGTCCATCTGTACTGCAGTTGCACGACAGTACATCGGATGGTAGAGACTCAACTTCATGTTCCTTTTTCTTCCCTTTTTATTTGCTATTTTTTATCTCTTAATCTTATTGAAGTGAGCAAACTTTATTTGAAACATTCAATCTTCTCTAAATGGCCCTGGATTTCAATCAAATACTATATTTTTACTCCATGCCCCAATAAAACATGTGGCTTGAAATTGTTTAATAATAATAATTTGTTTGGATTTTTTACTGGACAAATACTAACTCGTATCATTACATTTGTTTATTGCTTGATAAAAACTTATTATTGTTTGGGTTTTATATCTCATCAGATGACAGAAAAAACAGCGTAAATGTTTGCCCACTTTTCGTCCTCACATAATATTTCTACATCTAATCTTTACTCTACGAAATATAGCATGTGATAACAACTACATATGATGACAAAAGCACAGTTCTGTTTTGTTTTTATATCACCAAAACATCAACTCATAAGACCAATGTTAATTTTTTTGAAATTTTAAATTCAATTTTCTACTTGTTTAAAAGACTAATATAAATTTCAATGGGATTCTGCAAATTTACAGGAAAATACAATTCTATCGGTGTGCTTAGATTTTTGCTACGATGCACACTGGCTGAGAAAAAGGAGGACAAAAACGTTATGGAAAAAATGCTTGCCTATTAATATAAAGATATATAGACTATTAATGATAATTGTAAGAAAATAAGCTAAATAAAAAAGGTTCAATGACATTTTCATGTAACTACAACCATTATGTACCTTACTAACGGTTAATCGGTATCAGACTACTGCGTTAGATATTATTGAAACGGATAGTCGTATTTTGTTATATAATGACTCGAATCCTATGTTTTCATATATTTCCAGTTGGATGGAATAGATTTTGCATATTCAAATATTTTTAGTTTAGCCAGTATTTACAAAAACTCGGAAAACCCAAAAAACTCTCTCTTAGTTAATTTTTGTCGTAAGATTGTAAATTATTATCAAAATAATTGTAAGAAATTAAGCTAAATGAAATAGGTTCAGTGACATTTTGATAGAACTATAACCATTACGTACCGTTCTAACGTTTAATCAGTATCAGACTACCACGTTAGATATTATTGGAGCGGATAGTCGTATTTTATTATATAATGACTCGAATCTTATGTTTTCATATATTTCCAGTTAGATGGAATAGATTTTGCATATTGAAATATTTTTAGTTTAGCCAGTATATACAAAAACTCGGAAAACCCAAAACATGCTCTCTCTTAGTTAATTTTTGTCGTAAGATTGTAAATTATTATAAAAATAATTGTAAGAAATTAAGCTAAATAAAATAGGTTCAGTGACATTTTGATGTAAATATAACCATTACGTACCGTTCTAACGTTTAATCGGTATCAGACTACCGCGTTAGATGTTATTGGAACGGATAGTCGTATTTTATTATATAATGACTCGAATCCCGTGTTTTATTATATTTCCAGTTGGATGGAATAGATTTCGCATATTCAATTATTTTTAGTTTAGTAAGTGTTTACAAAAACTCGGAAAACCCAAAAAATACTCTCTCTTAGTTAATTTTTTTTCGTAAGATTTAAAATCATTATCAAAATAATTGTAAGAAACTAACTAAATAAATTAGGTTCAGTGACATTTTGATGTAACTGTAACCATTATGTACCTTTCTACATTTTAATCGGTATTAGACTACTGTGTTAAATATTATTGGAACGGATAGTCGTATTTTATTATATAATGACTCGAATCCCATGTTTTCATATATTTCCAGTTGGATGGTATAGATTTGGCATATTCAATTATTTTTAGTTTAGCCAGTAATTACAAAAACTCGGAAAACCCAAAAAATACTCTCTCTTAGTTAATTTTTGTCGTAAGATTGTAAATTATTATCAAAATAATTGTAAGAAATTAAGCTAAATAAAATAGGTTCAGTGACATTTTGATGTAACTATAACCATTAAGTACCTTTATTTTTATGACATTTGAATATTACAAATATCAACCAAGATATTAATGCTTTCATAAGATATTATGAAAACTGAAACAATAACAAAAAATGTAAATAAATATCAAAGTGACAGAAGGCAGTTATTATGGTTTTTCTCAAGACAGCTGTTTACTGAAATAAAAATAAATGTTTGGTAAAATACACTTCTTCCTTTTAAAATACATGGAGACTGGATACCTTTAAGTCCAGTGGGGCAAAGTACATTGAAATGAGGGTGATGAAGATTATTCCATGACTTCTGCGGGAAATTTCCTTTCATTTGACACCTCAATTAACAAAATCGGTTCATAAATAAAGGAGTTTTGCTGTACACAAGAAATCCCTTAGGGCAGTGTTTCCCAACCTTTTAGTGCTCGCGTACCACCTATAAATTTTCAATATTTTGGCGTACCATCGCAAGGACCCCCCTCCTCCCATCATTGAGGGGTTCCTTCGAACAAAACTTATAGTTACCCTTTGGCGGTTTTTTGCAAACCAAATGTATTTTATTTTATTGGTCTATGTACATTTTTAGATTGTATTTTGATTATAAGGACATTCTGACAAATTATATTTTCACCTCGGCTCTGATCAATAATGTTATAGTTAATTTTGCGAAAAACTGTATGAATTTGAATATGAACTCCGCTTATGTGAAAACCAGGAATTT
The DNA here is from genome assembly GCA_035578135.1 of Flexamia atlantica. Classification (NCBI taxonomy): domain Eukaryota; kingdom Metazoa; phylum Arthropoda; class Insecta; order Hemiptera; family Cicadellidae; genus Flexamia; species Flexamia atlantica. Next base: position 47,472,967 of record JAQJVK010000002.1, on the reverse strand, counting down.
CTTTTCGGGTCTAGGTACACAGGAAAAATAATTTCTGTTGTTTGGAACTTGATATATTTATCATATTTTATATTGGAAGATTAACATTATTAACAATTCAGAGTCATTCAAAGTATACTGTATTTTCACCAATGATCTTATATTTAAGTATATTGCAAAAATTTATACAACAGATCGACATAACTATACTGTGCGTTAAAAATAGAAAATAGTATGTTTGGTTAGTAAATCGTACAACTAACAACTATAGTAATACCACCGAGTTAACACTGTGAAACTGGTAGTATTTTTCAATGGAAAAAACATGTTTAATGCCAAAATACTTTGTAAAAAGAATTAATACCTCTTAAGACTGAAGCGCAGCACTGGCTGCGTATTTTAACCGGAATTTGAGTGAAGGATATATTAAAATTACTCTTACAATGAAAGAGTATAACAATATTTCTTGAATTATGGTACGAAATTGAAATAGTATGACCAAAACAGATACTGAAATAGTTAAGGCACTAGGTGCGAGTTTACTGTTCGACGGGACATCGCTCTTTCGTAACAACCTAGTATTTTATTTTGTACTACTTCATCAATCTCTTGCGTACCATTTGAAAGACCTTCACGTACACCAGTGGTACGCGTACCACCGGTTGAGAAACACTGCCTTAGGGAATTAGTATAATAGATTAAAGTTTAATGATTTTGGACGTATGAATTTGGGATTTAACTGACTTACTACTTAACTTGTTCAAGCCCTCAACAAAGAGCTTTACAAAGGTTAAAAAGATTTAAAAGCTATTTTAAAAAAGGCTTTTATGCCATTTTCTGCTTAGTAATCATTAAAAACAATCTAAGAGGTTTAAAAACATTATAAGAAAAGTCTTTTTATAAATTAATGATATATATAGAGGAAATATATTTTCCCTACTTGTCGCCGCAAATTTTTCAAAACGTATAGCTTAATAATAATATTCAGTTTTAAATTATTTTGAAAATGTTACCCAATACTAAGTTGAAAGAGGGGAGTGAAATAGAAAGCATGATGACGATTTCAAAACTATGCCCTCAATTTTGAGTTAAATACAATCTAATTGAGGTTTTCTTGGGTTATAAGCGTCTCTAATGAAACTGAGTTCAAAATTACGCTTTTTCAAAACTGTCAATTTAAAAAAACACAATCCAACTAATTATAAATATATAACTTTGACTATGGGTTAGAATATATAAATGAATGAATAAGTTCTAACTTAACATAGAGCTACTTGCAGTAGTCTAAACGTAATTTTTCTTTATTCAAACACGCATGTAATTGCAAATTTAGCAACAAACAAAAAACTTTAACAGAGATGCTTGATCAATCGTGATATCTTTAATATTCTTGAAGGAAGTCTAACAAGAAAAGTGATAAGAAAAAGTAAATTGTTCTTGTTGAATGACATGACGATTTTTGGGTGGGGCATATAAAGTATTTAAAATTCTTGGGCATCACCCACCTTAATTTAATGATATGCTGATTCTTGTCAAGTTGTTTATAATTGTCACACACGAATACAGATACCGGAAATATTTTTATGTGATCCAGTAGCTGTGTCCGTGTGTGACGATTATTAACAACTTGACGGGGATCAGCATATCATTAATTAAGGTGGATGTTGCCCAAGAATTTCAAACAATCAGGTAAACGATGGAAAAGTCCATGAGCATGTAATTTTCAATGCAGTTATAGCCATTTTATTTAAGCGAGAACGTGAATTTTGGAAGAAAACGTAACTTTAGCATCACTCTGTTTTTCACCCATACTCTTTCATTGAAGAATGGCCTTAAAACAGTAGATTAATACCATTTTAATAATTATTAAAATGTTTTATTTTATTTTAAACAATCCACAGTTCGGTGTAACATAGAAAAAGTGAAGTAAGAGATATTAATCCAAAATTACAAATCAAACTTTCACTTTCTACAAACCAAGGGTTATTTTTAGGTAAAGTTGTATGAGGATTCTGTTAAAGACAATGAAATCTCCAAAAAATACTTTCTAATGCTCTTATGGCCAATTAATCAGGGATTTATTCAAGGAAACAAATATGTACAAAACCTTTTGTGGTCTGTCATAGGCCTTTGTCTTTGTAATCGTGTGCCATTGTGTCTCGAGTCTCTAGTACTTAGTAGTTAACATGTAAAAATTGTTAACATTAGTTTCATTCCACTCTGTATAACAGTAACTATTTCTACTACTTAGTAAAACTTTTTAATCTGCAATTAAATTGTCCTTCATATTTTCCATATAATAAAAAATGACATTTTGTATAAAACAGCTAAATGACTGACTTGACTGTACAGAAATTCCACTCGTCATTGATGTATTTCTCGACTTTGCTCAATCGTAAAGCTTCATAAGGCCCTACCATACTAGGTGGTTGAGAGACATCACAGAACAGCCGCCCCCATTTTTTTTAAACAAGTAAATAATCTAACAGCACCGCTTCGCTCAGCAACCTAGTGTGATAGGGGCTTAAGGTAAACAGTAACGAAGTGCTTCTCGAAAGTCAAACATCGCAATTTCTCTGGTTGTAGACTGACCAGAGAAATTGCATTTAAATTGTAGCTGATGCGAGTCGAAAACTGATCTAAAGGTAGGGGCTCCTCTATGGTTCAATACACTATAAAAAAACAACCTACTGTCGAAATACTATAAACATAGCAATAGCGGTCTGTTGTCCGCTCAATCACTGCAATGTTTTCCGTTTCCTCAAGGACACATTAAAGAGCGACATTTAAAATAAACGTTTCTATAACGTAATAGTAATTATATAATAAAATTACCATTTTGTCAACTTGTTTTATTGAGCCTCAAACTACAAAAGGGGAACCATACCTATATTAGGACTATCTTTGTTTACAACCCACCAAAACATTCTTTTATTATCAAACCATATGTTATATTCATGCTCATCCCGGTCTCCCGAGCCAAGAAATTTAAGTAAAGAAAGACAACAGTCCCTCAAGTTTAAAAAGTAATATGAAAGAAAAATGTGTCAATGTGCATGTTTTTTACAATATGCTCAATTGCAGTAAAACATTAATTCTTTCCTCATACAATGTCATTGTAAATATTGAGGTTTATTTGTAGAGCGGAAATGAAGCCTGGTTTACCTCAACCCACAGGAAAATCCTGTGAGGGTACTTACAATATTGTTTTGTCTTTTAACGGCTACGGGAAAAAGAAATAAAAAAAGGAAAAGGAAGATGGAATAGGTTCGGCCAATCTTAGACTCGTTGAGCAAAGAATTTTTTCAATCGATGAGGCTATGGAGCTCTTAAAGGCGGTCGTCAGTACACCCCCGCCAATCCTGCCATTAAGTCGAGCATTTCCTGGTGGGGAACTAAAAATGTTCACTGAAAGACAACTACAACACTGCCTCAAATCGTGACAACCTCCGTTGTTATACATGGTATTGGTACCTTAGCTACAAATATCCAGCTAGGTTATAGTCAGCAGGATTGAAGCTATTGCGAACAATTAACTCTCTTAACCATTCACAGGACTCAAGGTAAGCTAAGGGGCCTTCAGTGATTTCTGGCTAGTGATCTTTTCAGACTGGGCCTGCCCTCCTCGATGAACAGTGATCAAATAGGAATAATATATTTGAATTAATACAACTCGCGTGAGAGGGAGGGAAATTTATATACTTATGATTCGCCAGCGACAGGCCAACCCCTCGAAGGCTGACGAAAACACACAAGAAGTTCTGAAACATCAATAAATTCCAAAGTCTAAATGTTACTATCTAGCGGACAATCAATAAACTTTTAGGGCAAGATATAAACAACAAAGCAAATGATTCATTCAATAGAAAAGACGTCGTGACAAAAAAATCGAAATGCTCCAGCCAATGATATACTCAGCGGGATCTTGCGAATAATACTCGCTGGTTTGTTTTCTGATTGACATTCCTGGCGCTGGCGGACTATAAGTGAAATTTCCCTCCCTCTCGCGCTTCACAGTTTTATTAATTCTTTAGTATTCTTTTATAATATTCTAATATAATATTCTTTGGTCGATGTATGAAATGTAACTGGGTAACTTAGAAAAATTTTCAAACAGTATTTTAGCAGAGGGGACACCAAATACCAAAAATAAAAAAAAACTTGCGATTAAAATTAACCCTTACATTCAGTAGCGTTGCATAAATTTTTTCCCAGGATGACTTGATTATTTGTAGCCTAAAATCGCAAAAATTAACGTAATTCTGTGATGACGTGAAGAACATGTGCCGTGACTAAGTTGATCATATTTTCAAACACACATTTTATGCTAGCATTCAAGATTCAAGATTATTTACTTCCATTAAGTTAACATACAAAATTATTTACAATAAAAAAGGAAATTATTCCACACAAGACCAAAGTCTGATTACGTGAGCGTCATGCCACCTGTGACTGTTCCATCCAAGAAGGTCATAGTTTTGTAAAGGGGGAACATTTTAATTATTTAGACAGTGTTTCCCAACCTTTGGTGCTCGCGTACCACCTAATACATTTTCAATATGTTGGCGTACCATCGCAAGGACCCCCTTCCCCCCACCACTGAGGGATCCCCTCCAACAATGCTTATAGTTACATTTTGGTGATTTTGTTTTTGTCGGATAAATTTATTTTATTTTACTTGACAATGTACAATTTTAGATCGTGTTTTGATAATTAGGACATTTTGGCAAAAATTATATGTTTACCTCAGCTCTGCTCAAGAATTTTGTAGCCGATTTGGCGAAAAACCCGTATTCTAACGAATTTTATCAATGTGAGAAATTTCTAGGTACAGATAAAATTATTAATTATTGTAAATATTTCTATAATATAGTCCCTCGCTCCCTTAGTATGGTTGTTGTTGGCTACTCACAGCCAATAGCCCGTGACATCTTGTCACTTATGTTACGGTATCTTGAGTTTGTTATGAAAACAAGTTGAATTCAGACAAAAATGGCTATCGAGAAATATAACATTTGATAATTACGTCCTAAAATATGGTACGAAATCGGCTAATTATGACCAAAGCAGATACTGAGAAAGTTAATAAAGTTAAGGCATTAAGTGTGACTACTCAATAAAGTTAAGGCATCAGTGTTTCTCAACCGGTGGTACGCGTACCACCGGTTGAGAAACACTGATTTAGAGTACAAAGAGGGATAAAATCAATATGAGTGTAAATGAAATCGCCTAGCCAAGGCCACACTACACTACGTGTGGCCTTGGCCTAGCTTAGTACTCTGGTTAGTTTACAGTTATCCAACAACCTAATCGAACAAGCCAAAAATGAATAATTTTACTTCAGCGGGCCTAAGATACATAATATTTTATTTGTTTAATCGTTAAAAACGCGAAATAATAATTCAGTAAACATGTCTAAGCCTCGAACTAAGTAATTTTAAGTTAAATATTTCTAGCCTGTTTTAAGGACTAATAAATGTCTCAGAATTATATCATACGGGAATGTTAAAAGAACGAAAATTCAATTTAATCAGAGTGCCAGTCTAACTCGTCTTATTATTTTTCATGAATGTAAACATATAAAATTTAAATCTTAGATTTTTTATCTTGTAAAACATTTATCAAGAAATTGATCAAATTAGGCATCACAAATTAAATAATTTGTAAAATTGAAGATTATGGCAATCACTAAATTTGACTAGTTTAAAAATAGCTAGCCAAGTCAACAGTGGCTTGGTTTAATTGGAAGGTAGAACAAAATATACTCAAGGTCGGTTGCTGGCAGTTGGATCAGACATCTTGTCACCAGGCCCGGTGATAGCTAGCGCGCGCTCCTTATCAAGTTTACGTAGGAGCCAAACAATAATTCTCTCTTATCTAGCGGGGCCCCTGCAGTAGTTTGAATCTACAGGGTGTTCAAAAAATGTGGGGCAATAATTTACGTAGTGATTCCTTAGGTCAAAATAAGCAAAAAAGTTTATATATACATAGGTCCTGAAGTGCTTTGTTTTCCGTCTGCGAGTCTGTTTGTGATTTTTACATATTTAATCATATCTCACGAACCTCTTAACGTATAAAATTCAAACTTGGTATTTGCATGACCACTATTAAGACCTATTTTTGGAAGAAGTATCAAATTTCTACTTTGAACCATTTCAAAATGGCGACTGTGTTTTGCTGTCAAAGGTAAATATCTTAAGAATTGTAAATTTTAGAAAAATTTTACAAAAGACAAAAAAGCTGCAAAATCTAATCCAATTAACACTGATATTAAGATTATGATGATCGGACCGCTAATAACGGAGAAATCACAACTTTAAGCATGGTTCTAAGGTACATACTGTCTGAAATAAGCCTGTTTTTATTCGGAAAATTTAAAATTTCTCCATTACTAGTTGTCCGATCATTATAATCGAAATATCAGCGTTAATTGGATTTAATTTTGCAACTTTTTTGTCTCATGTATAATTTTTCAAAAATTTACAGTTTTTAAGATATTTAGCTTTGAAAACAAAAAGCAGTCGCCATTTTGAAATGGTACAAAGTAGAAATTTGATAGTCCTTTCAAAAGTAGGTCTTAATAGTGGTCATGCATTAAGATTGCAGTTTATAGGTTAAGAGGTTCGTGAGTTATGATTAAAGTTGTAAAAATCACAAACGGACTCACAGACGAAAACTAAGCTCTTTAAGAGCTATGTCTATATAAACATTTTTGATTATTTTGACCCAGAGAATCACTATGTAAATTATTGCCCCACATTTTTTGAACACCCTGAATAATTATTTCTTAAATACAAAATCAATGGCTCGTGAAAACTTAAAAACTCCAAATGTTTTATTAATTTCCTACTACTATACAGGAAATTTCGGATTGCATTCTCTCATTCGAAAATAACCCTTTATGCTTATTAATAGGACAACGTTTCTGAATTTGATCATTTAACGAAGCAGCATGTAAAATTCATCTATAGCCGAGTGGTCGTCTATACAAGGCGGGAGTCAAACCAGCACTGACATTTGATCTATAAACAAGTGATAGAAGTGATAATAGCAGCTCGTTATCAGTTTTCCGCTTTGAGTCCCCTGCATTCGTCAAAAACGAATTCCTGATTGTTGTAGATTCAATTAATTTTTACAAGATTGATTGCAACATGTCAAGAGAGAGATAGAGTGAGGGGAAAGAGGGAGGAGAGAGAGAGAGAGAGAGAGAGATATGAGTGTGTGGAGGGGAGTGTGGTTAAAAGAAAATAGCAACAAGACGCTTTCCCGCGCTTTTCAAGTTTAGGTCCTGGTAAACTCAGGTCCCCAAAATGTCGTATACACGGTTTCAGTGTATAGGTCCTTGAAATATGACGAATATGTACGTTAGTATAAGTTTCAGAGTCTCAGTTGTTGAAGTCCTCGAAAGGTGGTATACACCTGTATATATATATATATATATATATATATATACATATATAGAAATTTGAACGAATGGTGTTTTTTGCTTCTGGGGGCCCCAAAACGAAAAGTTATTATGGTCTTGGGCTTAGGTCTTACCATGAGACCTACGGTAATAGCTTCTTACCTATAGGAGAAATTCGCTAAAAAATAACATGGTCCCGGGCTTAAGTCTCACCATGCCCCCTACGGTAAAAACTACTTCTCTATAGGGGAAATTCGCTAAAATGTGCCGTTTTTTATAATTCCCCAACGGAATCAGCTTCCGTTGTTTATGGACTCCGGTCGAAGTTGGCTTCCTCATTATAGATAAACTCATCAATCTGCATTACTGATATCGTTTTCGGTATCTCTTAATTCTTCCACCATCAATCTCAATATTATGTTGGCAGGTGTTTTGTCATTTTCATCACTTTTAACACCTTTTTTTATACTTTATGGCAAGTAAACACCATTAGAGATAGGACTAAAATAAATCTTGTATTATATAATAAAGAGTTTAAAAAATTCATGTCCAGAGCATTTTCATGTAGTTTTAATTTAAAATGCTTCAATGCAATCTTTTCCATTCAAGTAAATTTGATTTGATCATAGTTTTTTTGTGTTACAGTTCACAAAACAGTTTTTGTAACTGTTATTATTATTTAAACGTGACAGATCAGACATACCGAAACAAGTTACCATAAACTATTAGTTCCTAAAAGTTATGATGGCTCATAAGATAGTTTATTGTAAGTGGCTCAGAAGATTCCATAGGAGTGAAAGTCCAACAACAACATTCGGCCGTGTTGATGATGGAAGCCAGTAAGTGATGATTGCCGGACGAAGACTGATGACTGCAAAAACGAGGGATCTGCTCGCTGATGCGCGCTGCCCTTATGTTGCTTGTTACAGTTAGTTATGTTCTTACAACACTAACTGCTAACTCTTTTTTACCTGAGATTCAAGAGTGTAGACTACTTTTTAAAGTAAAAATCGATTTAATAATTCATGGTCATGTTAAAGCTTAATTCTTCATTAATGTGTTTTTGTCACTGTTATGATTACATGGTATATGGAGATATAAGCGCGTATTGGTGAAGTGGCTAAATAGTGGTAGTTTTTGTATTGTTATACCAGTACTGCTTACGATTTTATAATTTTTTTATTGCAATTGATACTGCTAAATTACAATTTACCTTGCAGTATCTACAATATATTTAATCTTTATTGTCAGCTAACATCTTCAGTACGTTGATGCAACGAGCAACGACACTTTACAATCTGGCTCCATCACGCCATGATCGAATAATAACAATAACACCTCAAACATCCTAGTTCAAAACTTTTTTCAAACGCTATTGGTTAGACCCATCGATGTGAATAAATACAACATCAACGATTAGACCATGCATAAAGAATAATAGTCTACTCAAAATGAGGATTTATTGTATGAGGATAGATGTTGAATCTATAAACTACATAAACTTAACATATTGTCCTTTAAAATTAAATCTTCATTTATTCACTATACTTACTTTCTCGTTCTGCTTTTGACATGAATTTTGATGCTTTGCTCGGTAACTTTGTAAATGTTCTTTCACTCTCCCCCAAGAGGACGAAACATCAAATTCAGCTTTCTTTCAGATCCTCTAATCATCAAAAAAGATGTAATCTTGAACTTTTATTAAATTGTAATTTATATGCATGAGCTAAAAAAGAGCACTTTTTAAGCATTGAAACCTGAAAAGAGAAGGTCAGGAAAGAAAGTATCATAAATATAAATAAAACAGACTTAAGCTGTCTATAAAGTTTCTAATTCATACCTTAATAGATATAAACTCAATTTTCGTAATTGAATCTATATAATTGCGATTGAATGACATTTTATTTTAACTCTTAAGACCGATTGTAAATACCGATACGTCAGAAAACAAGATAGAACAAAAATAACAAGATCCCATGGGGAATAATATTTGGAGTAGGCTTCCCAACAAAGACTCCCTTGTTATACGCTCAAGCACGTACATAATATGCCTACTTCATAATTCTTACTTTCCGTTCTTATCCAAATCCCTATTTTTTACAGCGAATGAAGAGAGCTTTACATAAGATCTTTACATAAAATCGTAAGATCACTTGTCCAGTAATCTCGAAGTCTAATGTATTCATTAGATGGAGGGATCAGAAACTTGCATTACATTCAGCGCCCAATATAAGGAAGGCCACCACCTTGATACTGCTATTATATGATTGGGCCTGATGATAATTGGTGTGACCAATCGAAATCGCCCTTTTCCATCTTTTATTGACCATCATGTATGTGAGTGCAGTTTGAGTAAATATATTTTTCTCCCACCTGCTATGTTTAGATGCTTTTTACTCCTTGTAATGCGTGAGTAAAATTATGGTTTGTCTCCCAGCGGGAGTAAAGTGATTTCTTTTTTTCCCGGTGGGAGACAAAGTAAACCCATACGAATAACATTGAAATCAATAATTCAAAAATTAGAGCGCCTTCAATTTTTACGCACACAAGCAAATATTTTGCAGGTCAATAAATGCAGCCGCTAAAAGCTGATTTAGTGGCAGGAATAATCACATAAGATTAACATTGACAACAATCAGCTGTAAGAACGTCTACTAATTAAGCGTGTAAGAATGTTGCGACAATCAGCTGATCGCTAGTGCATGAATGGTTGCAGATACTCGGATGCAAGCTCTAATTGCTGATAAAAACATAATTGATATTGTTTGTTAATTACTAAGTTAATAAAATCGATGTTTAAAGATTGGGTGCATGTTGGGGAAAAACTCTATGTGGCGCCAAAATTTTCACTCGTGAGACAATGCTGTACTTTACTCACTCAACACACAAAAAAACTAGTTAGTGTTGTACTTACAACTTTACTACTTGTCGTATCTAGTTTTTGTCCTAATTTCTATTCAGAGAAATTACATCTCCGTTCGTCATCTGACCTGCAGCTATGCCAGACTGAATGAGCTACCATCTATCATTAGCTCACCTTCATGATGGTTAAAGGAACAATAAGCCACACACCACTCAGCCTAATAAAAATCGTATATTCAACTAAACCGAGGGACAAATATTCACATAGTCTACAAGGTGAGCTATTTACAGAGATGTACACGTTATGTTACAGCGTGGAGCAGTCCGTTACTTGGCCACCAGCGCGAGAGCCCAGTACACGGCGAGGGCGAGGAGCGAGAGGCGCGCCCTGGCGGCCGGGCTGCAGAACGCCACGTCCACGGTGCGGCAGTGCTTCGAGTACACCCGCATGTTGGACAGCGTGTCGGCGATCTTCTTGATGAAAAGCGCCTCTTCCTTCCTGCACTTCAGGCGGGCTGCCACGTAGACGCATTTGAGGAATCCGTGCCTAGCGCTGCAACAAAAGAGAATTCTAAATTTTTAGTTTGTGTTTTGTATGTGAAACAGTTAAACTAGTTCGTGTATTGTATTGATTTCTCCTTTCTACTTTACCAAGAAAATAGGGGAAATTACTGTAGCAACGGCTACTATGCTGAGTAGGTACCAAAATTCAAAAAGTACCTTGAATGACATAAAAAATAGAAGCTTATAAACCTGTACATTTCATATTACAAAACCGGGTAGCCTAGAATAAATTAAAAGATTTTTAATGTTTAGACTGTTCAGTTTTAATTTGTTCAACACTGGAACAACGCATTCAAATGCTTTGGCTTTTCAAGCTCTTTATATTAAATCATACAAGCTCAATAAAAAAAGTGATCATTTTATGAATGAGAGAATAAGATTAAAAAAGACAGTTACTATCAGCGTAGAGGCATAAATTTTCTGGATCTCGTTTTGCTTATATCAGTCAACCGAATGGTCGAAAGAACCCTTTCTAAATTGATTTGCCAAATTATTTCAATTCTGTTTTGTAGCCCAATCTGGCTCCCAATCAGATCACTGGTTTGTCTGATCATTCTATACAGACAAAGATTACTCATTTATGTACCCTAGCCAATTGTTTTTAATCTAATTTGCTTCTGTAATAAAATATAATATGCGAAACAAGTGGCACTAAGCAGACAGCTTGAAAAGAATATTCTTAATTATACGTTTTTATTTTTCTTACTTTTCCATAACTGTTCAGATTCACCGCTTAAGTTTTAAAAATAACAGGACCAACCAAATAACTATTACAATTTTAAAATTTAGAAATAACTCATAGTTCATAGGTTTAAGTTTTACAACCTCATATTGTATACAATCATTAAAAAACATTTGCTGAACAGTCCCACCAACAGAGCTTGAGCAGCCGCGACTCCATGGTGTGGTTCTTCCTCGCCACCTCCTCCTGCACCAGGCTGACGAACTGGTTGGCGCAGTCGCCCCAGTCCTTGCTGATGCCCTTGTAGCACGACGTGTACTGCAGGTACCTACCAGCAGAGCTCGAGCAGCCGCGACTCCATGGTGTGGTTCTTCCTCGCCACCTCCTCCTGCACCAGACTGACGAACCGGTTGGCGCAGTTGTCCCAGTCCTTTCTGATGCCCTTGTAGCACGACGTGTACTGCAGGTACCTACCAGCAGAGCTCGAGCAGCCGCGACTCGATGGTGTGGTTCTTCCTCGCCACCTCCTCCTGCACCAGGCTGACGAACAGGTTGGCGCAGTTGTCCCAGTCCTTGCTGATGCCCTTGTAGCACGACAAGTACTGCAGGTACCTACCAGCAGAGCTCGAGCAGCCGCGACTCCATGGTGTGGTTCTTCCTCGCCACCTCCTCCTGCACCAGGCTGACGAACAGGTTGGCGTAGTTGTCCCAGTCTTGCTGATGCCCTTGTAGCACGACGTGTACTGCAGGTACCTACCAGCAGAGCTCGAGCAGCCGCGAATCCATGGTGTGGTTCTTCCTCGCCACCTCCTCCTGCACCAGACTGACGAACCGGTTGGCGCAGTTGTCCCAGTCCTTGCTGATGCCCTTGTAGCACGACGTATACTGCAGGTACCTACCAGCAGAGCTCGAGCAGCCGCGACTCCATGGTGTGGTTCTTCCTCGCCACCTCCTCCTGCACCAGACTGACGAACCGGTTGGCGCAGTTGTCCCAGTCCTTGCTGATGCCCTTGTAGCACGACGTGTACTGCAGGTACCTACCAGCAGAGCTCGAGCAGCCGCGACTCCATGGTGTGGTTCTTCCTCGCCACCTCCTCCTGCACTAGGCTGAGGAACCGGTTGGCGCAGTCGTCCCAGTCCTTGCTGATCCCCTTGTAGCACGACGTGTACTGCAGGTACCTACCAGCAGAGCTCGAGCAGCCGCGACTCCATGGTGTGGTTCGTCGTCGCCACCTCCTCCTGCACTAGGCTGAGGAACCAGGTTGGCGCAGTCGTCCCAGTCCTTGCTGATGCCCTTGTAGCACGACGTGTACTGCAGGTACCTACCAGCAGAGCTCGAGCAGCCGCGACTCCATGGTGTGGTTCTTCCTCGCCACCTCCTCCTGCACCAGGCTGACGAACAGGTTGGCGCAGTCATCCCAGTCCTTGCTGATGCCCTTGTAGCACGACGTGTACAGCAGGTACCTACCAGCAGAGCTCGAGCAGCCACGACTCCATGGTGTGGTTCGTCGTCGCCACCTCCTCCTGCACTAGGCTGACGAACTGGTTGGCGCAGTTGTCCCAGTCTTGCTGATGCCCTTGTAGCACGACGTGTACTGCAGGTACTCTGTATCGCTACCCATGGTGTATGGAAAAAAAGGAAGGTGTGTGCAGGGTGAGCTGATGTGATGTAGTTGGGCTCAAGCAACTAGTGCTTACGACGAGTACAATACAGACCAGTTAATACAACTCAATCAAAATATTTTGTGTACAGTCTTAGTTCTGCAGTCAAACCGCTAGGTGCTCTAATTTTTCGAGCCTAACTACGTCATACCAGCTGACTGTGCACACACCTTTCTTTTTTCTTTACACCATGTCGCTACCTACCAGCAGAACTCGAGCAGCCACGACTCCATGGTGTGGTTCTTCCTCGCCACCTCCTCCTGCACCAGGCTGACGAACAGGTTGGCGCAGTCGTCCCAGTCCTTGCTGATGCCCTTGTAGCACGACGTGTACAGCACGTACCTACCAGCAGAGCTCGAGCAGCCACGACTCCATGGTGTGGTTCGTCGTCGCCACCTCCTCCTGCACCAGGCTGACGAACTGGTTGGCGCAGTTGTCCCAGTCTTGCTGATGCCCTTGTAGCACGACGTGTACTGCAGGTACTCTGTATCGCTACCCATGGTGTATGGAAAAAAAGAAAGGTGTGTGCAGGGTGAGCTGATGTGATGTAGTTGGGCTCAAGCAACTAGTGCTTACGACGAGTACAATACAGACCAGTTAATACAACTCAATCAAAATATTTTGTGTACAGTCTTAGTTCTGCAGTCAAACCGCTAGGTGCTCTAATTTTTCGAGCCTAACTACGTCATACCAGCTGACTGCACACACCTTTCTTTTTTCTTTACACCATGTCGCTACCTACCAGCAGAACTCGAGCAGCCACGACTCCATGGTGTGGTTCTACCTCGCCACCTCCTCCTGCACCAGGCTGACGAACCGGTTGGCGCAGTTGTCCCAGTCTTGCTGATGCCCTTGTAGCACGACGTGTACTGCAGGTACCTACCAGCAGAGCTCGAGCAGCCACGACTCCATGGTGTGGTTCTTCCTCGCCACCTCCTCCTGCACCAGGCTGACGAACCGGTTGGCGCAGTCGTCCCAGTCCTTGCTGATGCCCTTGTAGCACGACGTGTACTGCAGGTACCTACCAGCAGAGCTCGAGCAGCCGCGACTCCATGGTGTGGTTCTTCCTCGCCACCTCCTCCTGCACCAGGCTGACGAACCGGTTGGCGCAGTTGTCCCAGTCTTGCTGATGCCCTTGTAGCACGACGTGTACTGCAGGTACCTACCAGCAGAGCTCGAGCAGCCGCGACTCCATGGTGTGGTTCTTCCTCGCCACCTCCTCTCGCACCAGACTGACGAACCGGTTGGCGCAGTTGTCCCAGTCCTTGCTGATGCCCTTGTAGCACGACGTGTACTGCAGGTACTCTACAACATTTATTCTATTGTTACTTTCCATCGATTCTAATAGGTTTAATTCCAGATTTGGACGTATATAAAGTGCGGTGAAAAATAGCATTCGCACCTTTGTCGAAAGGGGTTTGCAGCTCTAAATTGATTCAAATTCTCGATTTAGCTTCGATTCCGGAACACTAGCTGGAGTCCACAAATCCCAGTTAAACGGCACTAGGTGCGGAATAGGATATTTTCATATCATTGTTAGACATATTTATTTTTAAATATTTTTGATCAAAAAACGAATTTCATTTAATTAACTCTTAAATAAAAAAATATTGTTTTACCATACAAAACCTCAAAGTATTGTGATATTTGTAATACTGTATCACGTAAATAAATAAAGCATGAGACTGAGTGTTATTTTTAATGCGAGTGAATAACGGATTAGTAGGCTTATAAAATTCAAAGTTGAAACTTTCCTTTTTATTTAATAGATTAAGATAATTAAGATACATCACAATTTTACAATAAGGTTTAGTCTACTATGAATAATAAATTCAGTGTGGAACATTCAAGTTTCACATTGTCATGATGTCAGCATAAATGTGGTTATTTAGATTTAACTACAAAACAATTCCAAGAACACGTAGATTAAAATATTCCTATTCTGATTTTCCATGTCAAACTAATTTGATTAAGTAATTAAATCAGTAATTCATTTATCTCCCACCAAACTGTGTAATGTAAATTATTGCATTAACATTACAGTGGATGACATCTCAATTTACGATCAATAAAAAAATCATACCCTCACATTTACGTTTTTGTAATTTTAACAATATCATAATATTTTTTGTAGTGAGAGCATTTAGCTTTTTAACTGGACTTGATTTTTGCACTATCAAAATATTTTTGCGAACTTCCTCCTATAGGGAAGTAGCTATTGTAGGCGACATGGTTAGAATTGAGCGCGGGACCACCGTAACTTTTCATCTTGATCGCCCTAGGCCCCAAAAATACCGTTCGTCCCCATTTTCATATAACTATATACTTAATACAATAACGGTTTCTTATGTTACATTCCTTTTTCAGCCGTGCTACTTAACCGATTTTTGCGATTGAGGTCAGAGTTTTATGATTGAGGCGATTGATAATTAAAATGGGCATTTCTTTTACGGCTTCGACCCCCAAGCCTTTGATTTATTTCTAGAGAGCACTTTCAACTCTCTAGTGCTGACCAACTTGCGTTATAACGGTTTTAAAATGTGATTGTAATTTAATAGCTGATTACCTTGAGAGGAATATTCAACCAGTCATATTGTAAACAAAAATAGATTGTCTGCAACTGTCTACAGTTGCAGACTGTAAACAAGATCCGATACAGCTTATAAAAATGGATTTAGGCTACTTTTATTGGTGATGGTAGTCAAATTGAGACAGGTACAAAATCATTCTTTCTGGTAAAGATCCAGATTATATCGAAAAAACATAAGATTAGATTACAGATTATTAGATCGACAGATTATAAACTAGAAAAACTTCCGTTATCCTACTGTTGTGCGAGAAAACAACCAAATTCAAATACATAGTCTTTGGGTGATGAATAAGGTGTGTTTTGTTTAGTTATGCCTTAGATTATTTAGGTGAGACCTTAAAATTCCAATTGAATAGATTAGTTATATCATTAAAGGTGAGTTTAAAGCCATACAATTGATACTATAGTATAACAGTTATAACAGTTATAGGTATTACAGTTATAACTGTAAACAGAAATAAAATAAAAATTCGCAGTGCACATGGGCCCCCTAATATATATATATATATATATATATATATATATATATATATTATAAGACACGACAACTTCCGCAAAAAGGTCCGATCTTGATGAAATTTGGCACACACGTGTAAAGCGACATCTATTATTTCGAGTTCTAAAACCAGCATGATTGGTCAGCTCTAAAGAGGGTGTTTCAACAAAATCAAATTTATTTTTAAGATTAAACAACTTGTTATTTATTTCATGTCAATTTAAATGTCAAAATTGGATTCAGCTTTGAATTATTATTCTACACCAATCCGTTGCTTCCATATTGGATGTGCTAAACACGCAGAACATTGTCCAATATTATTTTCTATTTTACACTCAGAAAAGTATATTCTCCCTGATTTTAGGGAAAAAAATCCCCAAAAGTTCCATAATAAATACCTTGCAAATCAATACATATTGCCCTAATGGAGGGATAAAAATTTTTATTATATTAAACTTTTTACGTGAATGCTGAAAGGATAACAATCTTAAAAAGTATAATTAAGTTATATGTAATGTGCAATTTTTGTAAATCACCAAATAGATGGATTGATTAATTAATTATCCACCATAAATTACCTTATAATAAGTTAGCGCTTTACTAACAATTGTTGATTTGTTTGAAGATGTGTGAGTGTGAGCGTGCACGTTGTGTGACTGACCGAGAGTGGGCAGTGGGGGTGCGTGTGTGTCTATTATTTGTGTTAGTGTCAGAAGCCCTTACGTGTTATTTTGACCGATATTTCTTGACATCAGCTATATCAACTATATGCTTTGTGTACCTCCGGCCCGCAGTTTTCACTCCATACTCAACATACCGCTAAATATTTCTTTATTGTTTGTTTTTTAACCTCCTTGATTTTGTTACAACATTATTGCAGTAGCTCCTTAACTATTAATAAACAGTTATAGTATAGACGTTATAAACAGTGTCAATTAGAAGAAAGTTTTTGTTTTACGAGAGACTTGAGAACTGGGCCCCCGCGCACAGGCGTTGGCCCATTCTGCATGAAATATTGGAAATGTATTGTAATTTATCAAGAAATAAAATTTACTTTGACTTTGACTTTGATTTTAATCATTTATCCGAATTATCAGTTTCTGAGCATTAATTAAGTTAATCCCTAAAGGTTGCAGATAGTGATTCCACCACAGATTGAAATAAGAAAATGAAAAAAAAGTTTCCTCGATTGATTTTTATTTGATCTTAAAATGGTATGAATTGCTTTCCATGCGCTAACACATTCTAATTTACCAATTTAGGTTTCAAAATACTACAATTTCCTATCTAATCCATCATTAAACGGATAAAAATGGGTTTCTATTAATTTAAATACAAAAATAGCGTTACCACTTCAGGGGTTTCAACCAAAAGCATTCCTCGCATCGCGCTCTCGCTCAAATACCATCAGCCAAATTGACTCATGAGAATATGAGGCATATGAAATATAACTAGCTAATAAATGACAATAAATAGTGCAAGGGACAAACTTTATACCTAACATCAACACCTAAATGTAGCATATTTATAAAATAAACAAAAAACTATAAAACAAAGTATGAAGAGAATATTTTGGCCAAAAATGAGGAATCCTAATCGCCCAAAATGTCTTTAATCACACTTATTGTTTTTAATATTGTCTATGACTTATTTTATATTTCAATTAGATACTTTCGAACAATTAAATAGTGACAGGTGATTATGAATTGATTTTGAAAATGATCATTGGTGTAACCAAGGTTGTGTAATCAGTCCAGGCAACGAAAGGGTATAGAGGGAATTGCATGGATCACAATTTTTGACTTTGTAACTTTGTTTGGACTAGTTAGGAGTAAAACATATCAAAATAAGTCCCCGCCCTTAGCCCTTGAGCCGGCTGGGCTGGAAGGGCCTAAAGGTACAATTTTTTGGTTTTTCCTAAATATATTGAAAAATATCAACTTTTAGTATTCCCTATTAAATTTGAAAACTAAATTTCCTGTAAGAAAAATACATAATATGTCTACTTTGGTTCAACCATTTACAAGGTAAGCACTAATTTTATTAATATATTTTTTAATATCCCTTCCATAAGAAATACATATAAATTTGAGGGTAATTTAGATGCCCAATTGGGCAACGCTTTTTTCACCTAAAGAAAAATGAACAGCATTCAGGAAATATTGACAAAATTTCCAGTAATTTGACACCTCAATCATAAAAATTGGTCTAAAATTAAGGTGTTGGCGAGCTCACAAAAAACGTTATTTTTCAAGGAATTATTACAATTTGTCATAATTTCTTGAAAAATAACGTTTTTTGTGAGCTCACTAACGCTTTAATTTTAGACCAATTTTTATGATTGAGGTGTAAAATTACTGGAAAGTTTGTCAATATTTCCTGAATGCCGTTCATTTTTCTTTAGGTGAAAAAAGCGTTGCCCAATTGGGCATCTAAGTTACCCTCAAATTTACATGTATTTCTTATGGAAGGGATATTAAAAAAAATTAATAAAATTAGTGCTTACCTTGTAAACGGATGGACCAAAGTAGACATATTATGTATTTTTCTTACAGGAAATTTAATTTTCTTTAATTTTCAAATTTAATAGGGAATACTAAAAGTTGATATTTTACAAGATATTTAGGAAAAACCAAAAGATTGTACCTTTAGGCCCTTCCAGCCCAGCCGGCTCAAGGGCTAAGGGTAAGGACTTTTGATATGTTTTACTCTTAACTAGTCCAAACAAAGTTACAAAGTCAAAAATTGTGATCCATGCAATTCCCTCTATATCTTTTTTTGAGCAGTCATTGCCTGGACTAAATGTAGTCTATGTAAGCACAGAAAAAAAGATAATGTAAGTGGATGCAAAATGGCCTAGTTTTAGAATGCCTTAAACAATATATTTAAGACACAAAAACCCTCAACTCTCTACCAACTTTCTAAATCTTGAAAATCAATAAATTTTTATAAGTACAATTCTAACAGAAATTTATATGGAAAAATCTATCAAAACAATGTAATGCTCATGTTTAGTTATACCGATTCTATTGATTTTTATGTTGAATGTAATCTGAATATGAATTTTTAATAACATAATGATGAAAATCGTTTGTTCAAAAATGTAAGCATAAAATATATCTTTACTTTTAAAATAAAGGTCACCACGGCAATGATGACATAACCGAGTTACTGAAGTGATAAACCGACGTCGTCTTCGTTGACGATGCCAACCGAACATTGCACTTAAATGTGTCTTTGAGTTTAAAGTTACAGTAAGCATTGTGTAATTATAAACCACGTTTGTTCGGAATGGTTATTATTCCGAATAAACATACTAAACATAGGGAAAACATAGCAAATATAGTTTTTCTGGATAAAAATGATAGTAAACTAGCGATCAACCCGGCGTCACTCGTGGAAAACCAGAAAAACGCCCTTATATTCATGATTTAATGTTTCATTTAATTTGTCATGTTTCATAAGGTGCCATGACAACTTCAAAGTTTGACATTGAAACTCTGAAACCCAGAGGGAATTTGGAAAAATCAATTCTCACCGGTTACCTGTGCCCTAAGAGGAACGTCCATCCAAAGTTTCAAGATTCTAGGTCAAGTATTTTGGGCTGAAATATGATACGTCAGTAGTATTTGTTAAATGTATAGTGGATCAGTGTCAATGATGTTATCTAAAGCAATTTTAAGAGGATTCGGTAGGTACTGTATAATATAGTGTAATATACTGATTAATGCGAGCAGACCAGTAATCCAAAAACTTGCAAATCATTTGACGTAGTTTTTTCATTCCTTGACTTGGGAGTCTGTTTCACGTGGATAAAAGTTAACCGTCTCATCACAATCATCACTTAGACCTAACCCGATACAGAACCAATCCACTCAGCCCCGGACACTAGACATGGAAGACTGCCCTGTCCATGTGACTAGACATGGATGGTGGTGTGCCTTGTTATCAGCCTCTTGGAGATCACGAATTGTGGGTAGTTATGGGCGATGGCTTGTGGACGCGGTGTTCCCTAGTGGGGATTAACTCCCGCACTATTAAGTATAACTGACGCCAATTCTTGGAGCCCAGTGCGGTGGATGTGCGGTAGCAAAAACTGCTAGTGCGCATGCGCGACAACGCGTCGCTAGAGCGCAGCACTGTCGTTCTGCTCTCAGCCGTCAACAATAGCGTGTTACTACATGTCGCCCTAAAAACATAACCGACGGAACATTGACTCTTATTTAAAAATTAAATACAGCATAAGATTTAAGAATAATGTTTATCATAATGTTATCATTAGTATTTATTAAAGCGTCTTGATAATCTGAACAACGATTGACAGAGAAGCAGTAACTATGTGCGGGCTGTCGAATCTACGCAGCTAGGCTAGTACACTGTCGGCCGCCGCTGTCACTACTACTCCCCTCTCCTCTCAGCCTACCCACTCCCCGCCCGATGCGCGGACTGGGCCCCAAAAATTGGCGCCAGTTATACTACGTTCATAGGACCGTCTTCATAATTAGACCAGTTCGTGAACTGTTAACCAGGCAAATTTTTGGTTCGGATTCCCCGTTGAAATGTAGGTCCCTCATTTGCCATTGGTTGCTGAGCTATTAATTAACAGTCCTGTCTAAGGAACATGTCGGCCTTAGTAACAAGACTACAAGATCGCACCACAACCATCCTACACTCATCCTTCACTCGTATTCCGGTTAAAATACGTAACCAGTGCTGCGTCCCGGTCTTAAGAGGTATTAAAGGTATTAAAGACACTGACCGGCCTGGAACACGGGGTCGTCACAGAGGAATTTGAAGGTGTGTCTGGCGCCCGCCACGTGCGCGTCCAGCGTCTGTCTGTCGGCCGCAGACAGGCAGGTGCTGGCGAACGTGTCCATACAGCCCATGCCTATCTTGAACGCGCTGGAACAAACAATTCCATGTACAATACAGGGTTTCTCTGAGAGTACAGATATTTTTAGTATACGTAACATAAACTTACATCAAAAGGCAGCTATCGACACAAGTCGACACTAGAAGATGTGTCGACGGCAACGTAATTATTTGGGAGTAGGCGTAATTCTTTTGAACGTTTTACTGGAAAGCGCTCGAAAGCTATAAACAAATGTGGGAATCCCGGGATTTGAAGACGCGTTCTCCTTAATGATGAAGTACAAGCCGCTAACAAAATACACTCCATATTTGAGACTTTTTCATGTGATTTATGAAAGGTTTAGTAATATGTTGTTTCATTTTTTAGTAACAGTAGTAAAGAAAATTTATGGTAAATTATGTAAAGCGTGGAGTATAATTAAAGATTTTGTATTTGAGATGGTAGGTGATATTCACATACAAGATTCCCCTTAATTGTTCTCAAGTCCAATCCGAACGGCCAGCTTGAAGGGATGACGTGTACGATGTACAAGGCGCAGAAGTTGCGGGAAATAAATATGGGAGGGCGTGCAGTTTACCTACAAACCTTTTTTCGTTACTAGGTTTATAAGTTTTTTCTTGTTATATCATAATAAAATATCGTAATATACTTGTTCTTGTAAAAATAAGTGTAAAAAATCTCTTATTCAGGCAACCGTTCGCCTCAAAAAAAGGTTTTAATCACATTTTAAAAAAGTGTCCAACTATTTAAATAGATTAAAGCTTGCGATTTCACTTTATTAAACAGGTATCTATACTTGTTTTGTAATCTTTGCTTATGATAAATTCATATATAAGCAAGAAAGCATTTATTTTTTTATTTAAAATCTTCGAAGTATTTCAATTTATTATTATAGCATAAAGTTAAATGTTTAAAGGGGTAAACTTAGGAGACTCTGGAGTTCTGAATCAGAACGGCTGATATTTAAGATATCATCCTGAGGGACCACATCTTAGCAAAAAGTAAGAAGGCAGCCCCAGAGAAAGATTGTTGGGGCTTTAAAATTCCCAGTTATAAATTCAGATTTGCGATTTTGTTGTCTTTCTGTTGTTAGTGAGTTAATAACCTTAAAATTGTAAAAAAAACACTTGGTGGAAAAAATCCTCTGAAATTAAACCAAAAATGACTGTCTATTTTTTTGTTGAAATTGGTTATGATTATTATTTGGAATTGAACAGTGCATGAATACGAGAGTTAAGAAACGAGCAAATTGTCATCAACCCTTAATCTTTAATCCATTATTTACTTGTGGTTGAAACATATATGTTCTTAATTTTATTACTGTCAAAAATTTAAAATGTTCTCAGAATATGATCTTAATAGCAAATAAAATTAGATTGGACTTCGAGGACAGATTGTGTTGGGGTTTTTTATAGCATTGTATATTCCAAACTTTTCGTTTCTCTCTAATCTGTACGATTTCAGTTAAGATTTAAATATTTAAACACTCTTATTTAAAGACTGAATTCCACGACGAGGCTATTTATAAAAAATACTATATTAATCCAGTCAACTTCATTAAATAAAACAGGTTGAACTACTACAATAAGTTTTTAAATTAAATATGTATTTAAGGAACATAAATCTTTAAGTGATAAGTTATATTTAATTAAATGGAATCATGTGTTAGTGTTCAAAGGAATTAATAAACATTATATTGACAGAATATAAATGCGCATTTTGACGGTTCTAGGTTGGTTTCTTTTTTAATAAAATTTATGATTGTTTTTGATCATTGCTCTTTACTAGATTAATTACTCGACATATGTAAGAAGACGTACGCAATGAGTTTTAGAACAGTTTTTCATTAGCT
The DNA here is from genome assembly GCA_035578135.1 of Flexamia atlantica. Classification (NCBI taxonomy): domain Eukaryota; kingdom Metazoa; phylum Arthropoda; class Insecta; order Hemiptera; family Cicadellidae; genus Flexamia; species Flexamia atlantica. The sequence continues at coordinate 47,450,002 of JAQJVK010000002.1, read as the reverse complement.
CTTATTTTTGTAGTCGTATTTTTCACAAGATTTTTAAATTGAATTCACATATTTAAATCTTTTTTTAAGAGGGTGGCGGCCTCTTTATTACCTTGCCTTTGCCCCACCCACATAGACTATTGATCTGTGCGTGGAAGTTATCAAGCAAAGGCAAGGAGTGAGCCAGCACAGTTCAAAGGTGAACAGTACTGATAAAAGTATGCGACAAGCTCGAGTCTCGAACCTGCGACGCTTTGCGGCTACAGTTCCGAGGCCGAGTGTTCTACCAACTGCGCCACCGACTCACTAAAATAGTAAAATAGCGACTCATTGAATTAGTGTTTGATTGTTGGAAGTGAATTAAATATTCATTTTGTACAATAATACTTATAATAATGAATATAAAGTGTTTGGAATCAGTGTAATGCATGTACAGCATTATCAAATCCCCTGTCGGCAGGCAACCATTTCATAACATCTCGTATTATTATAATTTGTGTTCATATTGGTTGGTACAGTTCAAACTGATCATTTCGACAGTATGCCGTTATCAGATTGAGAGAATAATTAATTTAACGAAAGATTAGAAGTTTCCACATTAGTTATGATTACTTCCAAAGTTTATATTAATTGTATATGGTTTTAGTTACACCAACAGTACCAAAGCTATTGATCAACTAGTCTGTGTTGCTCTTAATAATTGATGATAAATACCTTTTCATTCCAGAATTGTTTGTTACATATCAAACAATAAGTGAAAATGTAGTGAAGAAATAAGTGAGAAGAAAAAAGTAGTTTAAAAATAACAACCCTGAAATTCTACGAATCTTTAAAAACAAATCGGATAACATTAAAAAAGCAATGATAATACCTGCAAGATGCGTTAACATCAGTCTTGGAGCTAGGAATGCCCTTCAACTCGGATTTCTCCAGAATCGGTGGAAGTTTCTTGAGACAGTTGTCCAGGTACGATCTGTCCTTGCACTGGACAACTGTGTCATTGAAGGTCGAGTTGTCATAAGCCTTGACGATCTCCACAACTGGAATCAAAATATAGTTCTAATTAGACAATTTCTGGGCGTGTGAAATCAGTTATTTGACCTATCAAGACCTAACTTACCACAACCTATCAATCAGCTCTTTAAGGATAAGGCGTTTTTAGCGAATTTCCCCTATAGGGAAGAAGCTATTACCGTAGGTCTCATGGTAAGACCTAAGCTCGGGACCACTATAACTTTTCGTTTTGGGGCCCCCAGAAGCAAAAAACACTATTCGTTCGAATTTATATATATATATATGTGTGTGTGTGTGTGTGTGTGTTTGTAAGCACGATAGCGGCCGCAAAAATGATCCGATCTTTATGAAATTTGGTACGGATATGTAAAGTGGTAATCAATTGGACGAGTTCGTGAACCAGCCCGATCGGACCACCGGAAGGGGGGGTGAAGGGGGATAAACCCCCCCAAAAATGGGTTTTTTGAGTTTTTTACATAGAACAATAATATTTATCAAATTTTTTTAGCACCATTGAATTCAGCTCAAAAAAACAAACAATTTAGTATTTTGAAACACTGCTCTATGTCCATTGGTTACCGAGATATTGAAAGTGGTAAACACAGTACGTTGTCCCATTTTACTTATGGGAAATAAGTAAAATTCTATAACTCGCTTATTTCTCAACATATCTCAATAAAACTTGGTAAATGGCTTCTTCTAGTTCAGATCTACTAAATATTGAATTAAAACCACCCAGTTTTAATATACCTGTAGCAGCACACCTGCATCCTCATTCCCCATGTTATTCTTATGGAGCTTACAAAAACATGTCAAATCTCGCTATGTTGGATTGAAATATGTTGTTTTGCATTTGAAATTCGCTGAGTATGCAGGTCTGCTGCAACGGGGGTATTTCTGTTATTTATTACTTTTATTGATATTACAGTGCGTAGTAGTTCTGCAGTCGTTGAAATATTATGTTAGTCCAAGATACCAAATTTTTGACAGTGAATGAATCAAAAATAAACAAAGAAAAGATTTACTTTCTCAGCAACACTTTGATATAGCTATCGTATTAACTGAGTGTGATTACGTTCAAGTCGATTACTGTTTTCGCAGGAATCTTAATTGGTTTTGATGAACATTTAGGCCTAATCTCATTTAAGTAATTGGAAATGTCAAATATTTGTTTGTGAATAATTATGCCTTTAAAGCGATTTAAAAGCTTTACTCTAGCGCGGTGAAGTTCAAACAAACATGATTACCTTCTTGTAAGCGTTTGCTTGTACTTGATCAGTTTTTGTTAGACAAATGTAAATATATCCGAGAGTTAAGGTGCCAAGATTTATTTTTGTAGCTTTGTTACTATGGATTAGAGCCAACCTTATATGAGCTTTACCTGTTTCTCCAGTGTATCTATTTTAGGCCGGTTAAGAACCCTTTGCTACCAGAATAAGTCTTACTACCGGACTCTATGTGATGATATAATCTATTTTTATAGTTATTTTTGGGACCTTGAACGTCTGATGAGCTACACAAAATAAGCAAATACCAATGATTCTGACACTAACTCGTACAATTTGAGTGTATTCTAGTAGTACCTTAAGATGTATTATAAACATACCCTTTTGAAGACTGGTGAAACAAATTAAATCAGTAAACATGAAAAAATGCCAAAATCCCTCAAATGTTGGTATGTGTTACCTATGTTTTGTATGTTAAGTTACCTCTGTTCTTAGGACCACGCCATAAATATATTGTGAGGTTCAATCAATAAAACTCTAATGGAAATCGTCATGATTCGATGAATAAACAGCAGTTTTTACGGTATTGTAAAACAATTTTAAAAGCTTAACAGCAGGTTAAAAAATTATTAGAATGGTTAATAATTATTAGAATTTAGACATAAAAAAGAGCAAGATTGTTTGATACTGTTGTATTATTGCAAGCAAAGCTGAAATTTTCAAGTAATACAAAAATCTGACAGGATCGAAACTGGGTCCAGTTGCCATTTGTCATTGGGCTATGAATTAATAATGCTATCTAACAAAAGGTCGCCGTTAGATAGTAACAAGACCCGGGTTTGGACCGTTCCCGATCAAAACGTTAAAAAATGCCACTGGTGTAGAAAGACACAAAATACAAAATACAAAATATGTGTATGTTTAGTATTAGTAATGGCTCTGTTCCTTTATGTTAACATATTGCTCATGTTTACTCACTAAAACTAAATATTTTAAAAAGTATATTTTGTTCCCCAGACTCGTCGTTTGTATGATTTAGATGTTTTTAGTGAGGACGAGGATTTCTTCTCGATTAGTTGCTTTTTGTTGTTAAATGTTAAGCTCTTAAGTTCTGTAATTTATTTAAAGTAAAACTCAATCACGTTTACTTTCGTTGTTATGTATTTTGCTTTATAGTTTAACAGACTGTATTGAAGCGTAATGAAGAGTTAGTAATATATTAAAGAGGTAATTATTAAAGGTGTGTTGTTTTTCAATAGTAAACAGGAGTTTTCTAAGTCCTCATAAGGATATCTGGTTCACTGATCCCAAACTAAATTCTCTTACAACAAAAAATATAATCTAGCTGTTCTCATTACTATATTTCATAACAAGATGGGAAAGTGGGTCATTGCATATTCGGGTCCATTTGAAGTGCGAGATTTGTCGAAAACTTCATATTGGTCGAGAATGTGCAGACCACTTTCACTCGTATTTTGAACGATACTTTTCGCTATACACCTGGTGAAACCATAACAAATATTTGTTTGTTTGTATCGAAAAAATAATAATAAATGTTATTTTTGCATTGTAAACACAGTTTTTGCGGAGTAAACAATGTAATGATGAATTTTCGTGGGTGAGAAACACATGACGGAAAAAGGCGATTTCATAGTAGTGTAGCAAAATATATATTACGATACTAGGCCGGAAGTAGAGTTTTACCGGGCGAGCATGCTAGTTCCCGCGCGAGCCACAAGGCGATAATTTTCATCATACTCAGAAAAAAACATATTTTCAGTCATAACGTAGGCTATTTCATGCATGTTTCTCTACTCTTAGACCTACCCTATAATAAACAAATAATGTGCAAATAAACATTTTTGTTACGGTACTGCTGCCATTGCTGCCACTATATTCCTCAAAGAATAACCTATAAATGTGCATTAAACGACGGTTTGCCGCAAATCAGGTGATTGTTTACTTCCGTTTCCTGAGGGGCGAACTCAGGGGGGGATACGTTTATCTGTTCCCCCCCTGTTCCCCTGTTACGTTTATCTGTTTCGGGGTGGGATATATCCCACCCCGAAATTTTGGAGAACAGAAATTTTGGACGACAAGGCAACGATTTTCGGGTACCGCGACGCGACTACGATTTTTGTCTACCGCGGCGCGAAGACGATTTTCGTTTACCGCGAGACGGGTTTCGTCTACCGCGACGGTGATATTTGTATACCGCGACGTCCATATTCGTCTATTGTGACGCGATACTTGCCAACCAAGACGACGATATTTCTCTACCGTCACATTAGCACGGGTTTTTGTGAGTACCCAAATACCCTTTTCCCTCTTCTTATAGGATATCCCCCCCCAAAATTAAATCCTGGGTTCGCCCCTGGTTTCCTGTAATCAGAGTCAGCTTTTTACACTTTTAAAGCTGTGAATTGCGATTATACTTCGCAAGTACAAAGAAAACTCATGTTCAAATAACTCATCAGGCCTAGGCCGGAAGTTTTCTGGACTGGTATCGGCAAAGGTTAACTTTCGAACCAACAAAAAGGAAAAGAAAAATGTGCTTCTGTGTCAGTATGATGAAAAGTAATAAGTCAAAAATTTTTTGTTGTGACTACTAAGCCATGACAGATTTTTAGACAGTACAATTTATCAAAGGAAAACATATCAAGAGGTTAATGTTGAACATATTTTAATGTTTATTACTCAATTTTTTTAGATTAAATAAAAAATAACATTCATGTTTTACAGAATATAGTTCTATTAATTCATGTCGTTGCGGTACTTTCAAATTTCTTATTTTAATTTAAGTCTTGAGTGCATACGATTTTTAATGTGGCTTAAGGCAGTTTATTTAAACATGAGTTTTCTTTGCACTTGCGAAGCACGTATAGTCGCAATGTAAAAATTAAGTTAAAAATTAAAAACAATATTGGACAACGTACTGTGTTTAGCACATCCAATATCATCCAATATCTAAGCAACGGATTGACGTAGAATAATAATTCAAAATGCTAAATTGTTTGTTTTTTTAAGCTGAATCCAATTTTGACAATTAAGTTTAAAAATAATTAGTAAAAAGGTGTTAAATCTTGAAAATAAATTTTATTTTGTGAAAAAACCTTCTTAGAGTAAATCAATCTTGCTGGTTTTTGAACTCGAAGTCATGAATGACGCTTTACACGTTTGTTCCAAATTTCATCAAGATCGGACCTTTTTTACAAAAGTTATCGCGCCTACGGACAGGTATATATATATATATATATATATATATATATATATGAAAATGAACGAACAGTGTTTTTGGGGTCTAGGGACCTCAAAATGAAAAAATAACATGGTCCCGGGCTTAAGTCTCACCGTGCCGCCTACGGTAATAGCTACTTCCCTATAGGGGAAATTCGCTAAAAAAATCAGGCTCCTGTCGCAGCTTTTAAAATGTAATCGACAGTGTTATTATAGGTGATTAAAAAGGTTCTTCAACCAGGTGATTAAGATAGGTAATTAAGAAGGTTCTTCAACATTAACCTAATGTTTATAAGTACAAAGTCGAGTAAAGTTTCTGAGAAATTTAACTCACATATTATCCTATATTGGGATTGTATGTATTATTTAATAATGAACATTGTTAGGGTTTATAATATGTTTATAGGAACAAAGAAAGCGATGTAAGCTGATGTGTAATATTTCCCAAGGGGAAGAGTAAACTTTATAATACTCTCAACGCTACGTCAAATCTCATCATATCATTCTGTCAGCTTTCATAGATCGATACATAACACTGACTCTTCAAACAAACAAAATTGACCCTGTTTTACTGGAATTATAACGGATATTAATTAGTAATTAATAAACTAGAATCAATGCTTAATTCTTAAAATAAATGCTTTAAGTAAGAATTGTATGTGCATGCAATTTTATAATCTTGTTTAATTAAAATAATCGTGAATTACAAGCAATTTATTCATTATAAGATAATGTATATGCTTCCTTAAACGTAAATATAAACATGGGCTGTTGGGCTATTAACTGAGCCTGTTCGTTGCAAGTTACAAATCTTAATCCATATCTTCCATTCTGAGGTTACTGATGTCCCCCTTTGAACATGTAACAAATAACTGAATTGTTTTTAACGATTTGCATCGTCTACAACATCAATAAAAGATGTTTTCAAGACAAATAATGTTAAGGAATTCTTTTTATAACAGAATCAAAGCAAATTGTTTTGGTATTGAGACTAGTACCTATGTTGGACACTGACTCTTTTATTTTAAACCTCAACAAGTAACGGGCATTTAAAATTGAACACAAGAAAGAGGACAACTGTGATTCGTTAGAAAGAGTTGTGATAAATAAATTTTAGCTGATTAAAGGTTTTTAAAGTGCAGTTTGACTTAATGCATCAAGATAAATAAAAGAAGAAGCTAATCTTCTTGTATTTAGAGAGAAATGCCAATAAATGTCAATTAGGTTTTAATTAAAAACTAACTGATTGAACTCTGTTTTCTGCAAGTAAAATAAAAGCCAATTGCTTCGCTAAAAATGAAATTGCTTAATGTTTACCAAAGAGTAATTAATTTAACTAATAATAAATATAATATTATGATTTATTTAACTAATTTTTAAGTACATGCTTTATTTTTACACAAACAAATTTGTTTTGTATCACTTTTAAACAGAACACATTCTTCATGTGAAAATTCAACCTAAATGTTAATGAAAAACGTCTTACGACACTTAAAATATATTTACATAAATCTCATTCACCGGATATCTACACAAGAGGTGGAAAATGGCTAGTAATCGAAAACAGCCACCTTTTGTATATATTTACAGTTTTGTATATACAGTATAAATGTTACAGTATATTTCATTACTATTACCGAAACTGACATTTTCCGGCGAGCACTCAGGTTTCATGTATGAAACAGAGCCTCACACACGAACACCGAGTACTATGTGAGAGGCGAAGCCGAGCATATGAGAGTGAGTTTTAAGTACAAGGCGAAACCGAATACGGTAATAATTGTGGAAAGTGCCGGAAAATCACTTTCGGTACAAATTATGAACGACTCTTTTCAACACGATGCACAAATACACACGTTCAAAATAAGAGACATTAGTAATACGAAAATTTTTATATTTTTAAATTAACTTTTTTATAAAAATAAAGGCAAATATGGTTTATAGTAAACCTACTATATAACAACGTAAAACTAGCTTATGCATATTTCTGTTTACAAATAAAATGGTTTAACGGCAAACACAGTTGAGGTAAATTTTTGTAAAAATAAATGGTAAAGAAATATTAGAGCGCATAGTGACAAATGGAAAACTAATTGAGAGCAAAGGAAAGTAAATTGAGATAATGAATACACAAACGTTTATGTTTTAACTAGGGGTCCCATGCGCATATTGCGCATTTTAATATTGTGTTTGTTTGTGAGAAACTGTAACCTAAAATTCGAAAAAATCATTACAATAATTACCTTCTTTAAATTCACAATTTTTAAAAAGTTAACCTGTTTAAACTTGAAATCGAAATGTTAATTTTTTTAAGAAGCTTAGCTGAAAAAACATACACACACATTGTCCATCGTCCCTACACTATGTATTTGAATTTGATTGTCTTCTGGAAATAACTTAGCTCAACAGTAGGATACCGCATGTGATTTTCACGTTTGCTTTTACATAATATTTAAATCCCTGGAAGTATATATGTGGTACAATGTCGCTCTGCTGTTCAAATTTTGTCTCTTAGCAGTTATCTGTTCTTGCCGAAGGTTACGCATGTTTTCCCTGATCTCTCTAATCTTGTCTTCTCTATTTTTTCTTTGGATTCTTCTTTTTTTCTATTTCGGGATTCATAAATCGTCATCCAGGTCTAACGAATAATGTAACGATTTCCTTTTACAGTCATAAATTTGATTCCTAGCTAGAAAAACCTTTGAACATTCAAGAAAAACATCAGCACATGAAAATAAAAATTATATGAATGTTCGTTTGAAATGTTGTACACGAATAAAATTAATATAATTTACAATATTTGAAACATGTTGATATACATATCAAAGAGTTATTTACCTACCGAATCAATATCTAAAAATGACTGTTCACTGTTCATAAGTTTTGTGTCTCTTATTTATATTTTCAGGGTATATATCTATTTTTGTTTACAATGTCACTGGTTGACAATTCGTCTGAAGGTAATCAGCTGCTGTTAAATTACGATTTACATTTAGCAAGTTGGTCAGCACTGGACCGTTGAAAGCGCCCTCTATAAATAAATTAAAGCCTTGAGGGTCGAAGCCGAAAAAAATGCCTATTTTAACTATCTGTCGCAGGTTCACTACATTATAAGCTTTAAAATGACACCTCAATCTTAAAAATCGATTCAGTGGACGCCTGAAAAAGGGATCTAACAGAAAAAAACCTTATTGTATTAAGTATATAGATTGATTTAGAGCAAGCGAAAAATCAGCTGATCGTTTTCCCCTTGCTCTAAATTAGAGCTTGGGAAACTATCTGTTTCGTTGATAGCAGCTGTCATCGAAAATAACTACTTTCGTTACGCAGCTATGAAACATATATTTTAGGTGGTTTTTTCCATTTACATTCTGTAATCACAACATGTAAAACGCTAACCAAGACATATTTAACATTAAACCATATCACTATGAATTGGGACAGAAAGCATAAAGGTAAAAACTGTATTGTTTTACAGCGTTCAGGGAAAAGATAAACCATCTAAATAGCTATGAAACCCCTAAATCTTTAGTTCAAATTTCTTCCCTCATCTCAGGGACAGATTGACAAAACTGTTTAGGCTCTGGTTCAGTTTTTTTATTGAGATTCGACCTTCTTGGGAGATTACACCATTCTTTGCTATGAGAAATTCAGTTAGCCTTCCATTTCCACCCTTCCACCTTTCGACGTCCCTTCCCTTGGTCCATCCAACAATTCTTTATTAATCCCTTTCCTCCCAACCTTCATCGATATTTTCCTTCCCTTCCTTCTTTCATTTCCTCCCATGTTTTTCCCTCTCTCATTTTACCGTATTCCCCTAAAGCGAAGACGCTATTACCGAAGGTCCCAAGATCAAATATATATTAGTCTAAGATCCCCGATATTTTTATTTTCATGGCAGCAAACCTGCATACTCATTCCCCATGTTATCCTTATGGAAAATGCAAAGAGTCTAAGCCTTCCTTATTTCTTAACATATCTTAATAAAACTTGGTATATAGCTTCTTCTAGTTCAGGTTTACTAAATATTGAATTAAAACCACCCAGTTTTAACATACCTGCTGCATCAAACCTGCATAATCATTACTGCATTATCATGTTACTCTCCCTCATTCCTTATGGAGCTTACAAAAATGTGACACACATCTCGCTATGTTGGATTGAAATATGTTTTTACGCTTTTGAAATTCACTGAGTATGCAGGTCTGCTGCATTGGGGATATTTTCTTCTGTTTCCTCCTTCTCTTCTAACTTCATTAACATTAATGTTTTCATAAACAGCTAAAACTACAGTAAGTACCGGCATCAATAGAAGCTTCGCTTAGCTCAGCTCAATAAATGATTGAAAAAAATTGTTCAATATTTTATCTACTCCCCATCATTCTAGAAGATATTTTAATAGTGATTAGTTATACTCCAGTTGTTTGCCAGGTACTTAGAATGGTCGCACTCAAATAAATGTATGATTTGCCCCTTTCTATCACCATGAACAAATGTTTAATACACTATATTTTAAGTTAGCAAATTTGACTTTCTCCTTATACAGGGTGTTGATAAAAAAACCTTCAGGACTTCGGGATATGGTTACTTACATAAAAACTAACAAAAAAGTTCCTATAAACATGGGTCCTAAAATGCTCGTTTAGCCGTCTGTCGGTCTGTATGTGTTTTTAACATGATTTTGCTAAAACTACTAAACATATCAACTTCAAACTTGGTACTTGCCTGCTGACTAATAGGACCTATTTTGGTGTGGAGTATCAAGTTTCTAATTTGTACCATTTCAAAATGGCGGCCATTTTTATATTTTAAAACTTAATATCTTAAAAATCGTAAATTTTACAAAAATCTTACAAGAGAAAAAAAAGTTGCGCAATTTCATTTCCTACAAAATAATGTAAAGATTATTAAGATTGAGCGACAATTAACGGAGTTATTGCAATTTTTCCATCAGAATTGAAGCAAACTTGCTATAACTGCCATAAACAAGCATGTATTCTGTTGAATAAATTGAATTAGCTCCGTTAATTGTTGTTTGATCTTAATAATCTTTATATTATTTTGTAGGAAATAAAATTGCGCAACTTTTTTTTCTCTCGCAAGATTTTTGTAAAATTTTAAGATATTAAGTTTTAAAATATAAAAATGGCCGCCATTTTGAAATGGTACAAAGTAGAAACGTGATACTCCGCACAAAAATAGGGCCTAATAACCAGCATGTACGTACCAAGTTTAAAGTTGATATCTTTAGTAGTTCCAAAGCTATGCAAATGTTAAAAACACATACAGACCGACAGACGGACAACCGATCATTTTAGGACCCATGTTTACAGGATCTTTTTTCTTAGTTTTGATGTAAGTAGCCATATCCCGAAGTCCTGAAGGGTTTTTTATCAACACCCTGTATATGTAACTGAAACTTTCTTGAATACGTGTCCAATCCTTACCAAATGGTACAATCTTTACAACCGAACAATATTTTTTCTTCCACGCCATTCTTCTATTCTTCCATTTGTTTTGTTAGCGAATTTCCCCTATAGGGAAGAAGCTGTTACCGTAGTACTCATGGTAAGACCTAAGCCCGAGACCATGATAACTTTTCGTTTTGGGGCCCCCAGAAGCAAAAAACACTATTCGTTCATTTTCATGAATACAGGGTGTCCAACTTAACTGTGCCACCATTGGTATTTCAGAAACTATTGGATTTAGAGAAAACTTTAAATTGGGGACTTCACCTACTTTTTTAAGACATTAAAAAATATGAATTCCATTTTCTTCTAAATGGCCGCTATTTTCCAATATGGCAGACAACTTTGATTTTTCTTATGGAACACCCTGTATTTTATGGCATATTTAGATTTTACGCTTAATTTTAAGAACTTTTTACTCTTGGACATTTTTTCCTAAACCCAATGGTTAAGGAGATATAAGCAGTTAAAGTTTGATTTTTCCCCATAAGAAATGCATTGCGTTATTGTCAGTCACGCAGTTATTGGTGTATCGATAACGGTTGGGTTAATCATTAACTAAAGTGCTTTAAAATGTGATTTTAGTCAAAATTCAATCATAGAAATAGTTTTTAGTCAAGATTTACTCATGGAAATGAAGAATTTTGAATAATTTTGTACTCCACAAGGATTGCATAGGATGGCACAGTTAAAATCGACACAATGCATTTCAAATGGGGAAAAATCAAAATTTAACTGTTTATATCTCCTTAACCATTGGGTTGAGGAAAAAATGCCAAAGAGTAAAAAGTTCTTAAAATTAAGCGTAAAATCCAAATACGCCATAAAATACAGGGTGTTCCATAAGAAAAATCAAAGTTGTCCGCCATATTGGAAATGGCGGCCATGTAGAGGAAAATGGAATTCATATTTTTAAATTTCTTAAAAAAGTAGGTGAAGTCCTTAATTTAAAGTTTTCTCTAAATTATATAGTTTCTGAAGTACCAATGGTGGTACAGTTAAGTTGGACACCCTGTATATATATATATATACTAGCAGAACCCGTGGCTTCGCTCACGATAAAAATTATCGTCTAAACTTGATATGAAGAATCTAGAGGACTGAATAGCAAATAATTATATCAAGGAATATGTCATGTAGAGATATGTTTGTTTTATGGCGGAATGTAGGATAAAATGTAGATACCACAGTAGACAGTGAAGGTTTTCTTTTCACCGTTATAACTCGAAAACGGCCGGACCGATTTTAACACTAAATGTGTCGATTTTAAGGTACTTCTTTGTAGATTTACCAATACGTCCCTGGATTGCCCAGTAGGGCATCAATTAAGTACAGTAAAGGGCTGAATGTTCGAAACAGTTATGGTGCTGTCCGTGGGCAGTATTTCAAACTCGATTCACTTAGTTTTTCACTTAAAATATGGGCGGGTAGGAATAATTTAAGATCAACCACTGAATGCAGCATTTATTTTTCCGTGAAAAGCCGGGTCACCGTCGAATTAAATGAAAAAGGAATATTGCCAAATTATTGTAACTGGCATGATTGTAATTAAAAACATTAAAGGCCGGCCTAAGGAAATAACTATAGCTCCCGCTGCCTAAAAAGATGGTGCCACATAATGAGCTTATGATTAAACGTATAAGGTACGAAACTTAACCTAATGCAACTTTTATATAGTACGAATAACCTAACAAAATCAACAAAACAACCATAAAACCATGATAAAGGGAATCAAATTATAAATCAGCTGTAACAACGTATCCGTTTGTGAAGCTAATATGCTTGATTTAATAAAATTTGAAATTTAAACAAAAGATCATCCATTTCATTAACATGGGGCATTTTCAAAGCTTCAGCTCCACCAAAAACCTCTAAAAACCTCGAATTTAAAAAAAATCCGTTCTTGGTGAATGCCAACACTCTGTAAGGAACGTCCATGCAAATTTTCAAGGTTCTAGGTTAAGTCGTTTTGGCTTTACAATTATAGGTCAGTGGTATTTGACAAAAATATAGTAGAAAAGATAGTATAAATATAACTTACAATCAGGGATTTGTATCATTTATAAATTTTTACATAAATAGATCAAAGAATCGTATCATTTCAGCACATTCTGTTTGTGACTGAAAAATCAGTGTTCTTTTCTCTTTCATCTTACCGGGATTTAGTCTCAAGACTCAGCCACAAAAGGCAGTATGCTCTTCACGTTTAAATCTGCGTACGTCGAATTATACGAAACACCAAATCATCGGACAGGCATAGATGTAATAAAAAAAATATTAGGAACGCCTCCAGGAAAAACCATAACTCTCGCTACCGAAATATAGATGATGCCACTTAACTCTTTTATATAGTACATAATTATGCCTTGAAACAAATCAACAAAAATCAATGAAGCCATGATCAAAGAAATCAATTTATTATCATCTGTATCAACGTATACATTTCCGAAGCTAACTACCAGCTGATAGTTTTATGAACATTAAAAATGTAAACAAAAATCGTCCAACTTACTTTTAAAAGGGAAAATTTGAATTCAAATTCATTTTATTGCCATTACAACAGTTTATAGTCGGAAGCAATGTTTATGTTAACAATAATTTTGATTGAAATATATAAAATAAAACTTAAGTAAAACTAAAATTAAAATTAAGTTTAAGATAACCTAGTTTAACCTAGTTTTCTCTATAAGACATATGTTGAATTTCCCCTTATTAATTTATTGCTTATGTTTTTTACAATGGTCTATAAATTCACTAACACTGTAAAAGGCATTAGCTATTAAAAATTGTTTTAACTTATTTTTGAAAGGTGTTAAGTTCTTTTCATTTATTATATGAAATGGTAAATTGTTTAGAAATTTAGCTCCAGATTCAAACGGTAAATTTTGAAAAATATTTAGTCTATGTTGCGTTGGTCTAAAATTATGGTTAAATCGAGTATGGTAATTATGGATATCTCTTCCTTTTGTTAATTTACATTTAGAATGTGCAAAAATTGCCGTTTCCAAAATGTAAATTGAAGGAAGAGTTAATAAATCCATTCTTTTGAAAATGTCTCTACAAGACTGGGTTTTTTTCAATTTGAATATAATTCTCAAGGCTTTCTTCTGCAGAATGAATAATCTTTTTAATTCATTTTCTGCACTTCGGCCCCATACTATGATTCCATATGATAAGTGACTAAATATTAGTCCATAATATGCTATCATTAGGATTTTTATATCACAGTATTTTGATAATTTTCTGAGGACATATATATTTGAAGATACCTTGGAACAAACATTACTAATGTGATATTTCCAGGTTAGTCCTCTATCAAGATGTATCCCAAGGAATTTTATATTGTCAACTTCCTGAACTGCGTTATTTCCTATCATTACAGTTGGACTATGTTGACATTTTGGATCTGTATTAAAATTTATATATTTAGTTTTTTCTAAATTAACTTTTAAATTTATGTCAGAAAAGAACTGAATACAGAAATTTAAATCTTCATATAATTTTTCTTCAAGATGATTTGCATTTTTATCTGAAATGCACAAGGTTGTATCATCAGCATATTGTGTATGGTTACAAAATTTTCTAGATGAATCACAGTCGTTAACATAGAGTAAAAATAACACTGGGCCAAGAATAGATCCTTGAGGGACTCCAGATGTTATCTCTGCGGATTCAGATAGTTGACCATTGATGTCAACTTGTTGTTTTCTATTTTGAAGATAAGATTTTAGCCACTTATGTGGTATACCTCTTATCCCATAGTTATATAATTTGTTCAATAGGATTTTATGATTTACACAATCGAACGCTTTTGATAAGTCTAGAAAAACACCAACAGTCGAATTATGGTTTTCTAGACCAGTAACAATGTGATTGATTAAATGAACGATAGAATCATTAGTAGATTTTCCTTGAATGAAACCGAATTGCTTGTTTGATATTGCTTTTGTGCGGGATAAGAAATCATTTAATCTATTTAGAAATAATTTTTCATAAACTTTACTTAAAACTGGAAGGACTGAGACCGGTCTATAGTTATTAGTTTGAGTCGGGTCACCTTTTTTAAAGATAGGGACGACTCTCGCAGATTTTAAGCAGTCTGGAAAGATTCCAATTTCAAAAGATGAATTTATTAATTTAACTAGAGGTTCCACAATGTAGTAGGAACATTCTTTGATTAACCATGATGGTATGTATTGAAAATCAACGGATTTTTTTGGTTTAATTGATTGGAAAATAGACAGAATTTCTTTTGATGTTACAGGAGTTAGTAACATTGACTCAGCAGGGCTATGGTTTTGTGTAGGCAAATTATCATTAACAGAGGAGGACCCAGAAGTCGCTATATTCGAAAAGAAAGAGTTGAATATATTTGAAATTTTAAGAGGGTCATCTATGTTTTTATTACCTTCTATTATTTTAATTTTTCTTTTTATTTCAACGTTATTTTGATTATTTATTATATTCCATGCTGTTTTTGATATATTGTTGGAGTTGGTAATTTGTTTACTTATGTCATAAGCTTTTGCAGCTTTAATTATTTTTCTATATGTTTTTTTGTATAGACGGAAATATATCTTAAATTTCTCATCAGTTGTATTTTTAAATTTTTTATGTAATAGTTTAAGATTTTTTCTAGATACCCTGATTCCTTGGGTTATCCAAGCAGTTGTTTTACTCTTTTCAATTACTTTAATGGTTTTTAAAGGGCAACAAGTATTTAAATGAGCTATGAAGCAGTTATTAAATTGTAAATACATATCGTTAGGATTTTTAAATGAGTTTAAAAAATCCCAATTTTGATTTTCAAGACTTAGTAATAAATGTGATACATTCGATTTTTTAGTCAGTCGTTTTATAAAAAAATTTGTTGGTTCTTTTATTGGTTTCCAATTAATTTCTATATGTTGAGCATCATGATCAGATAATGCTGTCTGTATGACAGAAATTTTTGTATTTTGAATATTTGTTATGATATTGTCAATTGCTGTGGCTGATGTGGACGTTACGCGTGTTGGTGAATTTATAGACCATTTAAGGTTAAATGTGTTTAATAAATCGTTTAACCTCTTGGTTTCAGGTTTTTGAGTTTGTAGGACATCAATATTAAAATCCCCCATTATAGCAAACTTTTGCTTATCTAGACAGAATGTTTTAAGGGTTCCTTCTAGATTATTAAAAAAATTATTAATATCTCCTGATGGAGATCTGTATAAACCAATTATTAATAACGGTTTGTTGTCATTGCTTAAAATTCTTATACCGATTGCTTCAAAATCTTTTTCACAGTAAGGTATGTTTTTGCATTGTTCATAATTTAAGTTTGTTTTGTAAATATGGCAACCCCACCCCATTTAATCAAGCATCTGTGACATGCTTCACTTAAATTATAATTTTGAATTTTAAATACATTAATTGATTCTTTTTTAAAACCATGTTCAGTAATTATAAAAATATCAGGTTTGATTTCTTCAGCGATTATTTCTAATTCATCAGTTTTATTGGTTGCTATTTGAGCGTTTTGATGTAGGATAGTTAACTTTGAAATTTTATCATTACCTGATTTGTTTATAGAGTTTGTGGTTAAACTAGGTTGTTTTAAAAAAAACCGAATTAGATGAGTTTAATGTTGATCTTGTTGTAGTAGCATTAAAGATTTGGAGATTTTCTTGAGCCTTGGTGATTTTGAAGGTCTTTGAGTTTGGTGACTGTAAGTTTAGTAGCACACCAGGAGATCTTTCATTACATTTTTTCACAGCAAGTTGGTGTCTTGATACCATCTTTTCAAGTTTTTGATATTTGCAATTATTGGTGGGAAATCGTTCATAGAATGAATATCTGGAACTTTGTAAGATTGAATTTGTAGTTTGGGATTGTAGATTGTGCTTCTGTTTTCACTGGTAAACTTCGCTCTCTTTTGGAATTGATAAAATTTTTGAGCTTGATATCTGTTTCCAGTTAATTGTTCTATGTGTGTAGATGGGTATTGTAGTTTGGGACTGTAGATAGTTCTTCTGTTTCCATTGGCAAACTTTGCTCTATTTTGGAATTGATGAAGTTCTTGAGCTTCATATCTGTTTCTAGTTGATGGTTCTAGATGAGTAGCAACAGTCCTTTGATGTTTTTCAATAAAGGTATAAGCAGGTCTCATTTTATTTCCATTTTTGTGACTGATTATACTGTCTTTGGTTCCAATGAGGTCTAAAATCATTTTAGAGGTTCTGATTTTTCCTCGTTTATTCAAGTGTAATCCATGTTGAGTGAAATTATTTCTTGAAAGTTGATCGAGAGAAATTTTTTGAGCATTGCTTTTTCTCAATACTAATTCTTCAATGTAAGCATTTATTGCAGTATGTTCACTTCCTCTGAATCATGTATTTGATCAAATCTGTACGGTATTGTCGCTATAATGACATTGGTTTTGGAGAGACTGTCAATTATGCCTTCAAGTTTGCTGTAAATAACATTTTCCATTTTGTTATAGACATCATTTTCTCCTGCGATTATAACAACAAAGTCTTTTTTGCTGAACTTCTCCGCATGGCAATCATTAAAAATTTCCATCAATCCGCGTCCTGGTTTTAGTGTTTAAAAAAAAAACGAATTTTGTAAAATCCGTTCTTAGCGGATGCCTACGCCCTAAGAGGAACATCCATGCAAACTTTCAAGGTTCTAGGTCAAGTAGTTTGGGCTGTACGATGTTTCCACTGAGTGGTATTTGACAAATATATAGTAGATATATCTATGTGTCTTTAAGCACGATAGCGGCCGTAAAAATGGCCCAATCTGAATGAAATTTGGTACAGCCATGTAAAGTAGTAATTACTCGGACAAGTTCGAAAACCAGCCCGATCGGACTACCGGAAGGGAGGGTAAAGGGGGTTAAACCCCCCAAAAAATGGGGTTTTTCAGTTTTTTACATAGAAAAATAAAAATAACCCAATTTTTGTTAGCACCACTGAATTCAGCTCAAAAAAACAAACAATTTGGTATTTTGAATCACTGCTCTATGTCCATTGGTTACCGAGATATTGAAAGTGGTAAACACAGTACGTTGTCCCAATGTTAACCTTATGGGGAATAAGTAAAATTATATATCTCGCTTATTTCTCAACATATATTAATAAAACTTGGTAAATGGCCTCTTCTAGTTCAGATCTACTAAATATTGATACTAAAATTTAGTAGTTTGATCTACTAAACCACCCAGTTTTAATATACCCGTAGCAGCAAACATGCATACTCATTCCCCTATGTTATTCTTATGGAGCTTTCAAAAACATGTAAAATATCGCTATGTTGGATTAAAAAATGTTGTTTTGCATTAGAAATTCGCTGAGTATGCAGGTCTGCTGCAACGGGGGTATTTTATATTTCTATTTTGTTGTTATTTAGTAGCCAACATAAAAATAACCAAACCCGCGTTAATCATGAAAAATT